>VXBW01001477.1:103873-157266 GCA_013400375.1 Thinocorus orbignyianus
AGAGAATGAATACATCTTCTAAACTTAAAAATGAAATGTTAATCATCTCTAATTCAGGTGCTTTGTTTCTGACTTCAGGAATGTATAAAGTTCAAAATACTTTTCTTCGTATACTGTTTCTTCAAGTTGAGCAGTGTGGGGTGATCCTAGAATGTTTATGTAAACTTTATTTGTTTTTTGTCTTAGTGATTTGGTTTCTGCATTTTGATATTCTGAAGTGTAATGTGTTAAAACACTTTGTTGTCAACATTAGATTGTTTCATACTATTAATTAGCTACCTTAATACTGCATTTAGGGGGTAGCCTGGTGATTCATTCTTGTTAATGGAAATGTACTGTTCTTGTTTGTTTCTGTTACTTTGACATCCTGCAGCTTTTCCCCTCCAATTAGCAGAGATGCACAGATAGTGCATAATTTGTTTCAATCTGTTTGCAAACTATGGGGAAGTGAAATAGAGTGCACCACGCTTATTTATACTTCATGTAGAAGAATTTGTTCTTTCATTTAGTGCTACCTAGTTTAGGCTTTACAAAAGGTGCTACTGCTCAAGAAACTATATTGAATTGAATAGCTTTCTGATGCTACAATTATAGATGACTGAGTTTATAAATGTTTGTGACTTTTGGTTTTAGCTTACTTTTAAAGTATAATTGACTATAATCCTACTCTTCAATTTTTAGGTTCTTTTCTCAGAGCGTTACGGCTCTTCTGAAAGAATTTGCATAAATTATACCTCATATATGATGCTATTGTAGTTTTAAGACTGGAAATGACAATGTTGTTAGTATTTCTTCACTTAAAGAAGCATCAAATTGAGCAAATTCCTTTGTCTTCTCTGAGTCTTTGTGAGTAGGAAGAGCAACTGATATATACAGACAGATATGTTTTTCCTATTGCTTTGCTTAAAATCCTATCCTGGGATAAATTCTAACCTGTATACCAGTTTGCTAATATGTTGTACGCCACCATTGGTATAGAATCATAGACTCATAGAATCATCCAGGCCAGAAGGGACCTCCAAAAGTGATCTCGTCTGACCTCCCTGCAGTCACAGTGATACCCCCAACTAGAGCAGGTTGCCCAGGGCCTCATCGAGCCTCACCTTGAATATCTCCAGGTAAGGGGCCTCAACCACTTCCCTGGGCAACCTGTTCCAGTGTTCCACCACCCTCAGAGTAAATAACTTGTTCCTAATATCCAATCTAAATCTACTCTTCTGCATCTTAAAGTCATTGCCCCTTGTCCTATCTCTGCAGGTCTTTGTAAACAGACTCTCCCCAGCCTTCCTGTAGGCCCCCTTCGAGTACTGGAAGGCTGCTGTTAGGTCTTCTCGGAGCCTCCTCTTCTTAAGGCTGAACAACCCCAGCTCCCTCAGCCTGTCCTTGTAGCAGAGGTGCACATTTGCAGTCTAGATTGCTTATGCTTGAAACAAAGGTGTGATGAGTACCAGTGCCACATATTTACAGCATCTGAGATTGTCTACACGTTTGTTGTGTACTGTTGTTCAGATGCACTGGTTGAGACATAAATAAATTTCTAGTATAGGCACAACTGTGAGGCAGAGACACGATAAAAATAAAGGGGAATGGAAATGAAGTAAAAGAAATCGTTAGAGACCGTGACCACACCAAAAAAAAAGGATTAAATTTACAGTACCATGAAATTAAATTTCAGCAGGCAAATACCAATTGAAAGCAAAATCGTTGTCTCATATGAAATTTACAGCACAATATTAGACTTTTCATTTCACACCTTGTTCTGTCATTCTGTCTAATCAGATTGTTTGACATAGTGAATGCCGGATACACAGTTGTAACAAAGCTACGAGGTATTTTGATACCTGTTCTTTCTACTACTCTGGGGTAAATCTGCTATGCATGTATAAAAAAAAAACCTTAATAAAATACGTGGTGTCTTGCTAGAGGAAAAAAGATCTGAATTTTTCTTTTTTTCTTTATGGAGGAAGGTGACACTAATAATGGTGGGTCTTGATAACGCTGGTAAAACTGCTACAGTCCGAGGAATTCAAGGAGGTAAGCAATTAATTTGTTTATCATCTAAATGGAACATTGCAAGAGATAGTATAATTACTAATCTTCCATCACTTGAACCTAAAAATACCGCTTCATCTCTTAATTTATCTCTCCCTCCCATATTGTTGAAAGAAAATTTTGGTGGTTGCCAAAGTGACTGTGTCACAAGCCCCATTGTGTGAAGACTTGCACATGAGAGGAAAATTAAGCCATCTTACTGTTGAAATACAAAGATCCTGATTTTTGATATCCAGCAAGTCATACTGGGGTGACTTAAAAAGCAGATGCTCCCAGTCACATATTTTATGCTGAGAAGAAGCAGCAGAGCAAGCTCTGTGCTTGCTTATTGACCACTGGACTTATCATATTGAACTAAAGTAGACCAAATCAGTAGTAGATCAACAAAGTAGCTACTGTTCCACTGCACCTTTTCAAAGGTAATAGTATGGTGTAGAGGCAAGGTAAATAGTATGGAGAAAACTGCCTCTTCAGACATTGCACTATGCAGCATTAGGTCCCTTAGTTCACTGAGACAGAAAAAAGTAGTTCATACAGGTATTTAATTATCTTGCAAACACTAAGAACAAATGTTTGGAATACCTGGATGCTTATGTGCCTTGAGTTGACCACTCTGTTGTTAACCGTGCAAAATGCTAAACTGCAAATCTGTTCTGGGTTCTTGTTTAAAATTCATGAGCATCATAGCAAGTTTTTGGACTAGAAGAAGGTTTTTTCAGTTGTTCAGTAAATAGCTGAAGGAACGTTGTAAGTACAAGCAAGCTGTCTGTCTCCGTCAGTTGCTTTAAGTGAAAGAAAGTATAGGGCAAAAACTCCGATGGCTATAGACCACATTCTAATTGCCTTAATTCAAAGTAATTATTAATGATACAAAATATTCTGGTTAATGATGTGTTTCACATCTTAGTATATCTTAGAGAAATCAGTGGACCTGATATTTTTATTTTTCCTTTTGTGTGTGTGCACATGCTGAAGTTAGTGAAGTTACTTTCAAGTGACCATCCAGTAACATCAGTTCCTATTAGTTCAGTTTACTTCAGTAAACTTTATGTTAAAATCAGGGATGTAAATGGAGGAAGAAAAGGTCCAAAAGAAGGAAATTGCATGTGTATGTATATAGCATAGAGGATGGTTCTACTGATACATATTTATAATTATTTATCACTAGAAAACTACTAGGAAATTTTCTAGGCACTTGCATCGGTAAGAGATCACTTTATTTTGGAGGGTACTTTGCACCATTCAATGACACGTGCAAGCAGGATATAATTTGAGATAAAACTTGTGCTTATAAGAACAAAAATTAAATATGTTTGCTTTTTTGTGGGTTGTTTTTTTCCCCCCATGTGGGATTGTCTTTCTAACTTTCATCTTGTATAATAACAAGAGTGTACTTAGTAGTGTTTTGGCAGACTTGGAGACTCCACCTTGACTTTCTGTTTACGCATGCTATGTAAGTTCACAGACTTGCTAATCTTTGAATAAAGTTATGAATATTCACTCATTTATATTCCTGAATCTTTGCCTTGAGAACCTGCGTGCTTCATTATTTAGCCTTCCATTGTTTCAAAATCAACTTTAATGCCTTTATCAGCTAAATGTGACAGTTTCTTTTAAAAGTCCTTTTTTTCCTGGGAAAAATGGGACAAAGAGGGAGATTTCAAAAGGGAAACTTTAGGAAAAGATAGTTCTGACTTTTGTGCCTGTTTCCCAGGCCTTGAGTAGTGTTTACCTTAGAAAGCATTTTTTTTTCCCCTTAACAGGGTTTGCAGACATTATAACCTTCAGTTAGTCTTCAGGGTTGATAAAACCAGTATTGTTGGCCATGCACCAATCATACAGCTTACAGAAGGAGACTTCAGTTATAATTGCTGGGTTTTAGCAGAAATGAAATATATTTCAGTTCTGGGAACTCTTACACAAATGAGCATGGTCATCAAAGTCATATTTGCCAAAATGAATCTGCAGCTTGTATGTCAGATCCTGGTTTTGTGTTGAAGACTGTTTACTATTGGAGATCTCACCGTAAAATAGGAGCAGATGTTTCAGCATTATCCCCTTACATTCACCACTATCAATAGCTTTCATCTTTAACCAGCCCTCATGTCCACATTGTTCTGTCTTGCAAGAACACATACTTGTAACTCACAGTGCAAAACCTTCTTCAAAATAAAGTCTGCTGAGTTTTGAAGCTGTAGTTATTCGCAAACGGGGGTCTTGGACTGCATCTTGCTGGAGTCTTGGTTTACACTGCTCTGGCTAGAGGCTCTTTTCTGAATCCTCATCTCAGCTGTGTGTAGATGATTGTCTCAAAAAAAGGAAGATGATAGTGGAAGGCTGGTGATGCTTTAGCTTCTGCACTGTGCTTCAGAGATCAGTGCTTTTGACCATGCCTTCGTTTCTTCCTCCCAACAAGCTGAATTTTACATCTGTTTCTTCTGCCTTGTGCTACCAAGCTACATCAAACAGCTGAAGAGACCCAATGAACTCACCCCTTTAGAGATAGCTTACTGGTGTGAGGCAAGTACAGGCTTTCTTTGCCCTTAAGAAAGGGAGACAGGAAGCAAAAGTATTAAATATATATATGTCATTTTTTGGCATATTGCATGGCAAACTGAAAAACAGGAAATAAAAATAAACAAAGGCCAGAACCTGATATTGAATAACTGGAATCAAGTAGTTTACATTTTAGAAGAACATGGTTTCAATTGCTTCATCTCAGCCCTTGGCTTGAACTTTCAAAGCTGTTTTGGCAGGGATAAAGGGTAAATTCGGCAGAGCACAAGGCTTCTCAGGTCTTAATATGTTAACTGTTTTGTTTTCCTTCTCAAACTTGGGTTAACACCATACAAATGCTGTATAACTGTTCGGGTGGGAACACTGGTGGTGAGGGGGAAAGTAAAAACTACAGTACACTGAACACTACTGCAATTTAGCTATTTAATATTAAAGTTTTGCATTTTTGACTTTTTTCTTTTCTGGTTTTTCTGTGGTTTTTTTTTTTCCTTTCTCTCTTGTTGCTCCTATCTGAATTAATGTAAAGTAACTGGTTGAGAGCCTAGTATACTAATTTGAAATGACATGAGGAGAGGGAAAATCTAAATGTTAAAAATATGTGCTTAGCAATATGGTGTCATTAACAACATGGAGTAAACCCTCCCTCTTAAGATACGAATTTTGCTTCACAAATCACAATGTGAAATCCTCCTCAAATAACTAGAGATGCATTTTATTGAAGGCTTTCTTTGAACTCTTGACAGAATCTCCTGAAGATGTGGCTCCAACGGTTGGGTTTTCCAAGATTGACCTTAAACAGGGACGCTTTGAAGTCACCATCTTTGATTTAGGAGGTGGAAAACGAATTCGAAATATCTGGAGAAATTACTACGCTGAGTCCTACGGTGTAATATTTGTTGTGGATTCCAGTGACATTGCAAGAATGGAAGAAACAAAGCAAGCCATGATAGAAGTTTTAAACAGCCCTAAGATATCAGGAAAACCTGTGCTAGTGTAAGTAACATTAATAAATGTGCTCCTGATAATCTGTAATTTTGTAAATTTTGACCTTAAGTTTACCTTCTGAAGAAGTATTTATTTATGGTATAAAGTACACTAACTTTAGAACTAATAAATATTACAATTTGGTTTATAGTATTTCTGAAGTATGTATTTATGCTGATCTTAGTATCATACTAGTGAACAAAGGCTATTCTTTCTTTCTTTTTCTTTCTTTGTTTCTTCTTTCCTTCTTTCTTGAGTTCATGGTTCGTTATATTCTACAATACCAGTAATCTCTCAGCAATAAGTATCTTGTTCACTGACACATGGTGGTGCTGCTGATACGTGATCAGCAAAATCTCATTAAAGAAGGCTTGCTTTAATAGTATTTGGCATGTGCTTTTGTTTCAGTGCATGTGTTTTAATGAAAAAGAAACAACATTCAAGTTTCAAAAAGTCTAGAGACATTCTTTCATAGAATTAGTAGATTGACAAACTTTTCATGGTAAAAAACTAGGTTTTGTAAAATATTGGAAGTAACATATTTTATTAAATTCAGCTGTACAAGAGGTCTTTGAGGACAAATACCCTTTTGAAGTTACAAAATATACTATGACAGTTAAAAATGGTTTATCAGGATAATAACTTTGTCTGGTGTCCATAAGACCCCCATAATGCAGTAATTGCATAACATAAAAACATTCTGTAAAGCTAAGAGGAGAGGCCTCTCTTAAGAAGTAGTGATGATTTGGTGGTTTGAGGGGGAAACTGGGTAGTCTGTTTTGATCAAGTGAAGTGTAGTGCAGCAAACAAAAATGTATTCATTGAAAAATAGATTTTAACTTCCACTGTTGTCTGAATGTTATTAGTACAAGGAAGGCAATAAAACCAACTTAATGTAGCTAGTTTAACGCACATCTGTTCCAAAAATGCAACTGTGACAGTTGACAACTGTGCAGTGTTTCTAAATGAATACAATTTTGGTGTTGTTTTTTTTTTTCATAGAAATCTCTATGCCCTGATCCCATAATAGAGTTTATTTGGCTGTACCTGCAGAAGGCCCGCTGACTTTACTGTGACTTGATCCTGCTTTTTGACTCATGTTAGTAGCTAATCAGAAAGTAGAGTGTATTGACTGAGTCTAACGGTGACTAAACTAAGTTTGTTGATGTTATTGTCATCTAATTGATTGAGCCTCAAGCCTTTGAACAGAACTTGCTTTTGCAGTATCCCAGTTTTGGGGAAGGGCCCAGTAGTTCTTTGTTTTATCCTCCTTATATGAGCCTGCATCTTGACTTACAAATTCTTTCCTGTGTTGTCTTTACTTTCTGTTTGGTGTCTCTGTTTATGGCATAGCTGTGCTACTTCTGGCATGCTCAAATCACATAAACCCTAGAACTTGTTCCAGTATTTGAGGTATTTCTTATGTTGTGAAATAGGAGGGCTTGGTCAGTAAGCACTAGTGTTTCTGGTATGGTAACAGTGCTTAGCAAGTGAGATTAAACTGATCCCATGCACCTTGCTTTCCTTGACAATGCCTTTGATTGGATATGCCAGCCCCCACCACTCATACTTGCCAAGCGAAAGTTCTGTGGCATATTTTTTTTCAATTAAATACCTAAAACTGAATAATGATGTGTGTCAAGAGCAGAATAAAAGAAACAGCAGATTTCCAAATTTGTGATGAAAGTTAGCCTTTTTAAACATTTCATTCCTCCAAGTATGTTCTGCTTTTGGGATTACTTTTTTTTTTTTTTTTTTTTTGTAATAAGTAGATATTTGGTATCCATATAGCAGTAAGTTCTCTAATGTCTTATGAAGTTTCTAGTTAGTATATTTTAATCTGTGCATGTATGTGTGAGGCCGTATTTACTGAAAACTATACGTTGACCTCTGAGGATTAAATCCAGGAAAGATGAAACTTATTTTAAGTAATTACCTTCTCTCCCATGCTCCTGCAGTGCAGCGCACAATTTGTGTCTTTTTTTCATAGAATATTGTTATAATTTAATGCCAGAAGAGAGACTTCTCTGTGATTCCCATGCTCCACAAGTATGTCTCTGATCTGGACTACAGCTTTCCTCCAGAACATGAAATAAACAAGGAGAAGCAGAAAAACAGATGTAATTTGATTATTCTCTGCTGTCTGTAGGTACACAGATTTCTCTGTTATGTTTTTTGTATACTTAAATACAAAGCACTAATTCATTAATGTTAATAAGGCTAATTATCATCTGAAAAACTAACAAAAGAGCCTAAACTCTACAGGAATGAAAACGAGTGAGCTATAACTTCAAAGTGTGTGTGTGCTGAAGAATGATGAAAGAGGTATTGGTGACTTGATGAGAATGAAATAATTAAAGTGTTTATATTGGATATTCGTGTTTCTTTTTAAGCATAGGTTGAACCAATGTGCCAAAATTTCAATAGTCAGCACTGAATTTTAGTCTAATGCTATTTACCCTAATTTGTGCTATAATATGTAGTATCTTGTACAATGAAGTATATGTAAGTATGCTGTAAGATTGGATGTAAGTCCATTCTGGATTTTTAAGACAGCAGCAGAAGTTGCTGTGCATGCCATATCAGGTGTTATCACTGTGTGTCCCTAACATCTGCTCATTTTGTCTTTGTTTTTTTTTTTTCTTTTCCTTTTTCCTTTTTTTTTTTATTTTATTCTTTGCTTGGTGTACTTCTGGTAGGTAATAATCAAAAAGACAGCATTATCTTTTTCTTTTCATTTATGGGCTATCATCTGTCTGGACAAAACTAATTTTGCTGGTTGGACTGGAGAAAAAGATGGACCTTTGAAATAAACCGTTGCTCATCAGACAATTAAATTTGGGTATTTTTAAAGGAACATTCCAGTTGGATTATCAATTTCATATTTGTGGCTGTCCTTTGTAAAATTTTTGTTATTAGTTAATAAAACTTGGAAAGGAGTGATACTGGAGTGTTGGCAATGGTAAGAAGGCAGGAATTTGCTTCTGGACAAGAATTCTGATGTGTCAGAGTTCTCCTCTTAATCTGCCTTTATATCATGGACTACCTTAGCATATATAAAAGAAGAACTTGAAACAGAAATTGCATTCCTTGTTAGGTAAAGTAACTCTTATTACAACTTTCATCCTGTTTTACTTGTAGAGTTTCTTGTGTCCAGAACATTAGGGTTTGGATTAAGATGTGTGCTGTTGTTGAATGCTTTTAGAAAATTGGTTGTTCAATAATAATTTCAAGAGGAAATACAATTTGTCTAACTCTGTACTGATGAATAAACACATTCCCTAATATGCTCACCTTTTCTTACATACTCTGACCTTTCTCAGTAGTTCCTAAAGTTTTACTCTCTCTTTCTCCTTCTCTTCCCTTCCTCTATTCAGCATTTCTTCTCTGGCTGGGTAAGCTCATGCTGTGTCTGGTTGTGGTGCAACAAGCGAAGTACTCAGCTGTCTTTTGTCCTTGAGAATAGGTAAAGTGAGTAAATTAAAACTAGTTTTGGTGTCTCTTCTACCCATGTGAACTTGATATAGATAAGAGGTACGGTTATTGTAGGAGCTGACTGTCCTTGCAAAAGTGCTCTGAAAAAAGTAGCGGGAGGGGGAAAACCCTTTTTTACTCAGGTAAGCAAATTTTGTTGTGATGTAATGGGTGAAATATATGCTGAGTCATGAAGTTCCTTTATCTAAATATATCTCCTTTTTATATTTAAAGATTTGAAAAAGAAAATAACATATCCTGATTTAAATAATAGTATCTTTCTTCCTATGAAAAGATAATGTTGTTTATGAGTAACTTAAATAAAAGTATTCGCCAGTTGTTTGCGGTTACATGATGCGGGTTTGTCCACTGCTCCATGATGGAGTTGGAGTTGAAGAAAAAACAACCAAAAAACCCCCAAACCAACAAAACTCATAAAGAAACACAAAAACCCCAAAACCAAAACCCCCACCAAACAACAACAACAAACAAACAAACAAAAAAAAAAAAAACAACAAACGCAAACCAACCCAAGAACAAGAGCATACATTTAACACTCACCAGGAAAGGCTTGGGAGTCTTCGACAATCCCAGGGGTGTTGGACTAGATAGCCCTTAAAGGTCTCTTCCCACCCAAACCATTCAATGATTCTATGCTGTACAGTCATTAATACAAGTAGACAAACGTTATTGCGTTTTTTTCCCCCCCATTTTGAGCAGCACAGTAATTATGTGGTTTGTCTACGTGGAGAGATTTAGTCATTGACTTCCTTCTCCCAGCCTACTTTTTTTTTGTTCCTTGGGTGCTGTCATCACAATGAGCTATACTGCGTGTGTGGTTCCTGGTTCACTTATTTCTTCTTGGAGAGAAATGGTTTCATGTCTTCCCTCTTCCTGAGAGGACGTTATCTGTATAACACTGTGGTTTGGTCAGATAGAATGTAGAGCACACCAGCTTTAGATCCTACTGATCCTGCGAACACTAACGCTGCATCAGCAGGTCTTGCCTGCTTCGTGCCCTCATGCTATATCCTAAAACTTTACGCATATGGTATCAGAACGAACAATTTTTCCATGAGATGCATTGCACTGATCATTATTTTAGGCATGCTGAATTAATTATATATATCTAAGTCCTAAGGCCTGAGGGATGTCACATGCACCCCAGCAAGAGATTGGGATCAGGTGCTGTAGTGTGGCAGTGACCAGCCCTCTCTGGAAGGGGACCTCTAGAAGCTCTTCACTCCAAACAGCATACATGGGTGCCGGTCCACACCACTTTGTCCATGGGCCAGAGCTTGCTTTCTGGCACTGTCCCCGTAGACACTGTAGTTATAACTTATCATCTAGGTGAACAACTATGTTAGCATGTGTATCTGGAAGAAGGTGGGGAGGAAAGATGGGAGAACAATTTTAGCTGTGTTGTTCAGCCAGGACTGTGACCTATACAAGAAGTGTTTTAATCATAATGTATAGAGAGGTGTGCAAATGAGGGCCTCAGTTCAGTGGAAATTTTTGTCTGTAACAAATACTTTAAAATCTTTCCAGTAGAAGAGTAGGCCATTTTTTAAAATGTATGTGCCTTATTCTGGAAAAAGTAACTTTTTTCCTTAAAGTTAAAAATTTGCGTTTTTTAAAATACTAGCTTTTCTCAGTAAATATGCTATTTCTATTATTTCTTTGAATAAGAGAATGTTTCCCAGAATACTTTCTTTTCCTGTTTTGTTTTACATGTGCCAAAACAAGCTACAGTCCTTTCTGAAAAGCCCTGGCAATTAACGTCAATTTACGTCATTGCATGTCGTCTTAGATGTCTTTTGTGTGTAATCAACTTTATACTGTGAGTAGTATGAGCAAGATACCACTGAGAATTATTATGGGTAGGTCTTATTTCAAAATGAAGAACAACTATTCCTGAAGTTTGAGTTGCAGTCTTTATTACGGAGCAGAGTTGGAGTCCCTGACCCACTCTTCCCTTTGGCATCTTTTCTTCCATCCCAATCTATTCTGTTATCACAGAGTGTTCATGATTGGAAGGGACTTCTGAGATCGAGTCCAACCATGCACACACCACAAAAAACGAACCCCACAAACCAAATCACCCAACCCAACAATCTCGCACACTAGAGCATACCCTGAAGTGCCACATCTAGACGTTTCTTAAATACCTCCAGGGATGGTGACTCTGCCTCCTCCCTGGGCTGACTGTTCCAGTGCCTGACCACCCTCTCAGTGAAGAAATTCTTCCTAATATCTAAACAACCCCTGCTGCAACTTCATACCATTTCCTCTGGTCCTGTCATTATTCACTAGGGAGAAGAGGCCAACACCCACCTCTCTAAAACCTCCTTTCAGGTACCTGTAGAGGGCAATGAGGTCTCCCCTCAGCCTCCTCCAAATTAAATCTGCCTAGTTCCCTCAGCCTCTTCTCATATGACTTGTTCTCTAGACCCCTCACCAGCTTGGTAGCTCTCTTCTGGACATGTTCCAGCACTTCAATGTTCTTCTTGTAGTGAGGGGCCCAGAACTGAACACAGTACTCAGTTATGGTATACCTTAATTCTATAGTATGCCTATGCATGTGGCAACTCTGCTTCTTGCTGGAGGTAAGAAGAGACACTGATTAGAGAAGAAAAGTAAAGGCAAAGAAAACTCTTCCTCCACGTCCTCCCTGATAAAGGAATGGATAGTGAGCCTGAGCAGTATTTAGGAAGAAATGGAGGGCAAATAACCTGGAAAGAGAACAGGCCGGATAGTTCAATGTGGGCATAGGATTAGTACAAGACGCTATATTACAGTAACATGGGGATAGAAGAGTTCTGTTCAGCTTGATACTTGATTCAAATTGAAGTGGCATCTTATTATCTATCACCGCCCATGGAGGTATCACCGTATCATTTTAAGACGGTTTTCCTAAAGTGTTGGTGCTATTGGTTGGTATTGACTCTTAGCACGAATTACTTGAAGACGTTTAACTTTGTATTTGGCTTTTTTTTTTTACTGTTCTGTGTTACTATTTAATTTACGTATGCTTTGCTCATGTAGGCCTTGTTTAACATTCAAGAGCTAAAGTAGTTAATCAGTCTGCTATATGTGGAGAAAGTAAGGTGGAGAAAGTAAGAATTCTTGCAATTTTAACGTTCATGGGTCAATTCTATGCAAGTTTAAATTCTCTGAATTTTCTTTTTTTTTTTTTACTGTTAGGCTTTGTATTATGTAGGCAAGTGCTAGTTTTGTTTGGTGTTATTTTGGGCTTTTTGTTTGTTTGAATTTTTTTAACTTTGATATGAAACACAGGCAAGAGGAAATACAAGCTCCTGTGCTATGGATGATATTTTTATACCAAAGATATTGCTGCGCAGGTATTTATATATTTTTTTTGTTTTGTTTTTAGCAGAAAGCTACTTTCTACCTGTTTTTTGGTGATGAGGGTTTATAGCTATTACTATTTCATATTTCTTATTAGAACACTAGCACTTCTGCTTTGATTTGTTTGCTCTTCTGCATAACTGTGTAACTAAAAAAAAATACTGGAAAGTTATTTTAACGATTACTGCAAAATTTCTGCTATTAATATCACGTTCTCACAATGTCAAAGTAAGTTGTAGTTAATAGTAATTACTTTCATGTAATAGCACCTCCTATTAAGAACAAGCTGTCCACAAGTCTTTCGGGTTTTCTCTTCTCGGTTCTTCTGCAGCATGTTGCTTATGTTTCTGCTATGCCATCTTCTAACCAATATACAGCTGAAAACTACCTGAATTACTTGTGTACGGCTAGGCAGCTGTCCTCCTGAGTATTAGTGAAACTAGAGTTTTCTTCCAGGATATAAAGTACAGTGGCTGTTTAACAGGACCCTCTTTGCTTCAAAGAAACATATATGTTGTGCAAAGAGGAAGGGCTAGCTCAGGAATACATTTCTCTCTCAGATAAGGATGCTGCATGGGGGATGCTGTGTAAACAGCTGGTGTTTGTTGTGGGTTTGTTTTCTATTCTGTCAATGCTGGCTGCAATAATTCTTCACAGAGGTACTGTAATGGCTTTTTTTTTTTAAGGACACAGGAGAGGATGAAAGGTCTATCTGTTATGTGCTTTCTCTTTTTTTTTTCCTAAAAGTGAAAACAGGAACAGAAGATAGGGTGGTGGTTTTGTGTAGTACATATTTCTGTGTGTATTATACTTTTATACACAAACACACACACACACATATATATATATGAAAGAGCATGTTGCCTATAGCAACTTTTTTTTCCCCTGTATTGCCTGTTGGCTAGTTTCTGAACGTAAAGGCAGCTTCCATATGTGTAACAGTTCAGGGAGATTATTTAATGGAACAGTAGCAGTGGTGTCGTTATCTAATTTCATTTTTTGTTGCTGCTGTGTAAACAATCTTTTTCACTTTAAGGTTCAGACCTCTGATTGTACTTTGATAACAGTTAATTTCAGTTGCAATTTTAAACTCGGATGAAAGGTATCCAACTATTTATAAATATTGCAATATGAAAATATTTGAGTAGTCCCTTATGATAGCAGACTAAATACATCTAGTGGAAAAAAAATCAAAGACATCTAGATCACTTAATGTCTTGCAGAATTGCAGTGCAATTTGCTCTGACTTTTCTGACTGTATTCAGATATAGTGGTATTCATTGTGACTTTGCACAGCATAAAGGAGTTCAGAAACACGTTCCTCGTTCAGCATTTAGTTTTGGGGCTTTTTCGTTTCCTTTGGAAATAATTCTTAATTTCAGTTACATTTTTATTTCCTGTTAAATTCCATTAGAGCACTATTTCTCATTCAGTTCCGAAAGGGGTTGGGTACAGGGCAGAAACCAACCATTGGGTCTATGGAAAGTAAAAGCACCCTGCCTCTGTGACCTTCTCTTCACTGCAGAAATAATTGGTGCTGCAAAATTAAGCAGTGTTACACTACTTCTTGTGCTAATTCATCTGTTTCATGAAGACTGTGTAAGTTATCTTCACGGACAGATTGAATCAATGGCTCTGTTTTAGGTACTCGGGGGAGGTATTCATATTTATTACTTTGGGCATCGTCCTTCCATATCTATATGAGGATCCTAGGCTTCTACAATTAGCAGAACTTCATGGAGGCATTTAGTCCAGACTTCCACTGCAAGAAGATGGTGAAGACAAATGTTGATTATATGGTAGTAAGTCCATGCTGGTCTGGTATTGTAGTGTAACATATGAGGAGAGTCAGAGAGCTGCGATTGTTTAGACTTCAGATGAGGAAACTAAGGAAGAGAACCTCCTGCTGCCTACTAATAAGGTGTGAAGATAACAGAACAAGGCTCTTCTCAGAGGTTTGGTGGTAGGATAAGAAGGAGTGGACAAACCAGGGAATTTTCTGTCTTGACTTGAGCTAGAGATTGTTCTCATAGAATCATAGGATGGTTAGAGTTGGAAGGCACCTTAAACATCAATGGGTTCCAACCCCCCTGCCATGGGCATGGACACCTCCCACTAGAGCAGGTTGCTCAAAGCCCCATCCCGCCTGGCCTTGAACACTTCCAGGGATGGGGCATCCACAAGTTCTCTGGGCAAGCTGTTCCAGTGCCTCACCACCCTCACAGCAAATAATTTCTTCCTAATATCTAATCTAAATCTCCCCTCTTCCAATTTAAAACTGTTAGCCCTTGTCCTATCACTACACTTCCTGACAGAGTTCCTCTCCAGCTCTCCTGTAGGCTCCCTTCAGATACTGGAAGGCTGCTATAAGGTCTCCCTGGAGCCTTCTCCAGGCTGAACAGCCCCAGCTCCTTCAGCCTGCCCTCACAGGAGAGGTGCTCCATCCCTCTGATCATCTTTGTGGCCCTCTGCTGGACCTGTTCCAACAATTCCATGTGCTTTCTATGTTGAGGACTATTGTCCCCTAGAAGTTCCTTGCAACCTAAACCATTCTCTGGTTCTAGATTACGCTTATTTTTATAAGGATGGAGTTCTATTTTTTTATTATATTTTTCCCTTCGTTTTTGTACTAGTTAAAGTGAGACTGCAGACACAACTGCATATTAGACAGCAGTAACAACATGTCTCATCACTGTGTAATGAAGTATCGTATTCCCCTGTCATAAGTTGGTAGGGGTCTGCCTATGTAGTTGAATTATGTAAATATCTCTATGTCAGTTTATTAACGCTTGGTTTCTCAGCAGGCTACTAACAAATGTCCCTGTAGGTTTGGTGAAGTGATCTTCTGCTATTAGCGATATTGAATGTGTTCAGAAAATAACCGCTCAGCACCTATCTGTAAGAATTACAGCATGTTGTTATTAAAACAAATAACCCAATGCCTGTTTTGCATTCCATAAGACTGCACACAGCCCTACTGTAACATAAGCATTATTTCAGAGTGTTGACTCAATAAGCAAATTTGTAAGTAACTTTTAGTATAGAGGTAGTATTGAAACACTCCTGCTAACTGTTTTCTAACTTCTTGTTTGGTTTAGGTGTCACATTCTGGATTGTAACTAATGGTGTCTGCTTTGTGTAGATTACTCTTGTAGCATTTCAGATTCGTGGGAGAAAACCTCTGTAATTTGACCAAAGTGAATATGAGTGCTAGTAACCGGAAGGCAATTAAAAATACTCATTATTATTTTATAAAAGGTAACTAAACCATTATTATGAATCCTGTCTTTGAGATTAACAGTATTTTCAATGTTTCCCTAAACCCCAGGTAGTTTGTTGCCACATTGTGGCATTGTGTCACTTATGTCCTTTGATCCTTTCTCCCAGTTCATGTGATTTTGTGAAAACCAAAAAAATTATTTTGCGTTCTTCTAATTCTATTTGGAAAAACAGATGCAGTTTTTCCTGAAAGCTCTGTGGAAGGGGAAATGGGAAGAAAAAGGAAGCAATTTGAGGGATCCTGAGACTGCTGTATGGGATCAGTGTACTAAGCAGGAACCATTGATGTTTCAAATAGTTTATTTCTTTTGTCATTTGCAGCATGGACAACACCAGCAGCATAATACTTTGCAAGGGTTTCTTTTTCGATACTTGACTGCAAGTCCAAATTTTTCTTTGGACACTTGAGTGTATTCTTGAGTCTTGTTCATACTGATTTCAATGTTGTTTATCATCTCCCCTTGCTCCTCCACCAGAACCGATATCTGGATAAAAAGTTCCTGTAAGTCTTTGATCTGGTTTTCCAGATTGACTAGTTCTTTATGTCTTTGTTCAATCTCCGAAAGCTGAGCTTTGGTAATTTTGACTTCAGTGAGTAGATTTTCATTGAAAATCTCCCATTTCCCTTGTTGGAGCATGTCATTGACTTCTTCCTCAGATACCTCTTTACCAGCTACTTCAAGCTGACGGACAATAAATGTTCTGCATTTCTCCTGCTTAACGTTTATAGCATCGTTGTATGAGAGCATAGCATTTAGGTAACGGTGTGATAAGAAAGCGTGCTGGGAAGCTAGAATTCTTACTGTGGCGCGTGATGGCCCGTGTTCATTTTCAGCTTTTTTCACTGTTTTTGACAGTTCATCCAAACATTTTCGTATGTGCTCTGCTTGAATTTTTATTTCTCTTGCTATGTTAGATTCCTTTTTTAGAACACTGAATCTTCTCATTGAAGATAGTAGGCTTTTTTGTTGTTGACTGAATTTATGGACTTCCTCCACCAAATTATTAATTTCATTCTGAAGCTTCTGGATTTCTTGCAAGTGCCTTTCAGTTACGGGCTCTTTTTCATAAATAATGGCCTGCTGTTCAAACTCTTCTGGCTCCTCCTCTTGTACAGTTGCACCGTTGTTTTCTCCAGCTATCTGTAGTTCCTTAGCTCTCAGTTTAAGCTCTTGGAGGCGGTCTCTCATGGTTTTTATGTTCAGGGTTGTTTTTTTCTGTTTGGGGTGTTTTGGTTTTTTTGTTGGTTTTTTTTTTTTTTCCTTCCCCCTCTTGCAGCACAGAGAGTTAACTCCAATATCTTTGTTCTTGTCTCACTGTAATCAAAGTGTAACAACAATCAATATTAGCAGTTATATGTATACATGAAAAGTAGTTTTGGAGATTAGAGCTACTTCCCTCTGCACAAAAGTAAATGTAGCAATGAATTGAAAGGGGTAGGTGTTCTGAGCAAATGTGCAAGATCGATGGTGTCAGTGCATTCCGCCATTTAATCCAGTTTATCTAAGACTTAATCATAACCTTAAGTTTGGTATTTATCTTCAAATGGCTACAGTTAACAATCATTCCTCAGCTTCTTCACTACAGTATTTTTTCCACAGAGTGATTTGTAGCCCAAACGCGTTTTTGTGGTACATTTGTGGTATATGGTCCAGAACTTAAAACAATGAGGAATATGGTACGTGGAGTGGAATTTTGGGGAGGAAGACAGGAGTTCCTTACATTCTTATTTTATCATAATTCCTTATGTGATGCAAACAAATCAACTTTTAAATCTTTTTAGAAATAGAAGTGAATCTGCTGTTCCATTTCTGATCCTCGATAGGAAACGCACATTTCAGTTTTTGAGATTGAGACAGACTATCTCATGAATCAGAGTTCTGGCATGAATAAGTTACTTTAGGCTTTTACTTTAGCCACACTGAAAAACCCTTATCCATTTCCCTTGCCTTCCATTGCCTGGGGAGTTAAACTGATAGTAACTGAAACAGTTAACTCTACAGCAAAACAAAACAACAGAACTCGAAATAATTTACCATGAAAATACATATTTTTTTTTTAATGTCTTGAGTTTGCATAGTGGTGGATCCATATCACTAATATTGCAGCTTGAAGATACTCTAAACCTTTCTTGGCTTACTGTTATTTATTCTTACATTGTCATTTGCAGTCTTCATAAAATTTGTGCAAATGTACTTTGTGGGCCATAGTGTCATATGATTCAGTACTGTTTCTTATTTAATAGAAGGTGGATTTAGTTCTGTTTTCTACCTGAGCCGTTGGGCAAGCTTTACTGGGGATATAATTTAGAGAAAGTTTCTGTTGTGTGTGTTCTAGAAAATATCTAAGTTCAACTAGTTTTAATTATAGGGAAGAAAGTATTATTCTTAGGAAAGTATTATTCTTAAACTCTAAATGAATGTTTTCCTTGAACTGTGATCAAGAATTGAAAATTTCAGTAAAAAGCAGATGTTCAGGTCTAGAAGATTATGGAGTTTTTACTTGGGGTCTTCTGATTAAGTCAAATGTATGTCTTTCAAGGGGCTGTTCAAGCATAAACGTAGTATCTTTTGTCTGTTTTCAGAGGTTTCAGGACAGTCTTCTGAAATAGTGGTGGTTTATAGGTGCATTTCTTCTTAAACCCCAATTCTCAAGATTTTTTTTTTATTTTTTTGGGGGGTGTATGTCAGCACAGTATTTATCTGTAGTATCCAAAAGGATGCATTTGTAATAACTGCGAAGGACCAATCCAGTAACCTGTCAATATGCAAAAGATTTTGTTACATTTGAACAGCCTGAAGTGATACTACTTTGGTATCTCTGCTCCCTTATGCATATCTAAAGTCCCTAAATATGTAAGTCATGGAGTTGAACTGTGCAAACATGTCTTCCACAGATTTAAATCTAGCTGTCTGCAGAAGGATTAGCTGAACAACAAAACCTGAAAATCTACACAGATAAATCATGAGAAAGAATGTTGATATTTTACCCTAGTGTGGATTTCCATTACTGCTTTTTATCTTTCCCCCTAGTGCCTTAATATCTAAATTTAGTGTTTGTTGATTCATATCAAGAGAACCCAAAAAGCCTGGCAGTCATTAGAAGTTACAGTGATGTACTGAGACTTGTGATCAGGCAAGCTTGCAAGTAATTTGTTGGAAAACATTACTTTGGGGTGGGGAAAATGCAACATGTATTAATTTTGCTACAGTGATTCCTCTTCGTTGCCTAACTTGCAGTGTATCTCCCCACAGCAGAAATCGCGTAATTTCTTCAAGATAACATTCTTTAGGAATGTTTCAAAGCTGCTTGGCACCACTGACACTGCTGCAGGGAAAGTTCAGTGTGGGGCATGTGAACGGAACCAGGAGTGCTAAACAGGGTTTCAGAGAAGTGACCTGAAAATCTGTTTTAGTATAGCCTAACACATCTGTTGACCCATGTTAATTTAGCATGGCTCAACAAACCTGTGATTAAAAGCAAGTTCTAAAAGCACTGTTAATGCTTATGATGTGAGGTGGCAACACTTTCTCATATCTAAGAGAATGTAAGTAATTACTGAAAAGCTCTAAAACATGCATGCAGTAATCCAGTTATTCCATCAGAACACAGTACAATTTCTCAGAAGGGCAGTTAAAATTTTTCATATAATTAATCTCCTGTGGTTTGAAAGCAAGTTGAACACAGGAGCATAAGAACTGTACTGGGCTTTATCTTCAATTTGTGTATCCATTAACAATTGACATCTACTTTTCAATGTTTTGGGTGGTTTGGTCTTGAAATAGCTGTATTCCCCTGGTGGGGGACAGGGATTTTCAATAGAGTTGCAAATCTGAAAATATTTTAAAATATCAAACTTAGAAGTAAGCAGAAAAGACTTAAGGTTGCTGCTGATGGGATGTTTTTTTCCTTGTTTAAAGATCAGTCTCACTAAAGAGTGGAATGTAAGCAAATGAACCCTAGTTTTGTAGCTTATATCCTATTAGGCTTGCCTTCAAAACTTGCCACTGAAAGTGTTTGCCAATAAATGTGGTTGATTATACTGGCAACTGAAGTGTGTGCTGGTTTCAAATAAATAAGGAAGTCTTCATGACAAAGATAACTTTGGAAATTGTTGGCTTGGCTTCCTAATTGTTCCAGAAGAAGCTTTGTTCATATACTGAGTCCTTGTTGTTGTCCTATGTGTTTGTGTATATGTATAGGGGCACATCCTGTTTTCTTTTTTATTGAAAGATTTAGTTCCTTGAAGTTTTTGTCAATAGAGGGATAATATGCCTATTCTTTTACAGTTGAGTAAAGTGAATATGTGGACTGAAAGCATGCCAGTGACTTAGTGTGTCCCCTACTTTGGAAAAAAACATGTTAAAAGATGATAGTGAAGCAGTAAAGTAGCACATCCTCATCAGATTCTTTTCTTCATCAAAGGTTGGCAAATTGGGGTTGAAACAGTTAAAAGGCTAACTGCAGTAAAGGCGCAGCAAATCAGTAGATGGGAAAGCATTAGCTTGTTAAAATGTATCTTCAAATTATTGACTATTTTTAGAAATGGTCCTAAATGCTCTTACACATATAATTCTGAAGAGCATCGGTAATGTTTGCCCATATTTCTGGCCATTCCACAGTCATAAATGCTGCTGTGTCATCTTTTATCTGTACTGCTACTGATGTTGAAATCATATGTTCGGAGCCAGATTTACAAGCTGCTAGCTGGTCTTTAATAAAAAATAGTCTGTAGAAATGGAGTTGCTCTAATAATATAGCTGAGATAACTTAGTCAAACTGATGTGGCACTGTGCCTTCTCAGTTTACACTTTGAAGCAACGTAAAGTTGAAAATATAGCCAAAGTGCAGACAGGGCTACAGGATGGGTTTGGGGAGGAGGTGGCAGGGGTAAGGAATGGAAAGGAGAAAGGTACTGGGAAAAACTGGGCCTGATTCTAAATTGTACTTGGACTTTAGGGATTATTTATGTGCTTTCATACCCATATTTGGGGAAAAAAAGTGGGAGTATACATGCAGCATTTCAGTTTGGTCACTTCCATACCTTATGTTCTAGAAAGGCTTCCCTCCCAGCCCCTGGTCATGTTTTAGTCATGCAGACCACTGGTGGTTAAGTTTATATTTGGCCTTCTGCTAGCCATCTTTATATATAGTTACATATAGTAGACAGCTTCAGAAACAGGATTTTCACATCCTTGTCAAATACATTTTCAAGGTATTGCAAGAGTCTTTGCCTTCTGATATCTTTATTGTGTTGTTCATCAGGGTTATGAATCTCTCCAGTCAAACTGATGACATGTGGCTGCCCTGAATTCAAAGGTAATTAGTTTGATGGAAATGAATTTTTTTATATTATCTTATCTATTTTTTTAAGGGGGGGTGGGGAAGGCAAGTTGAAAGGTCATTCTGTTTAATTGCAAGACAACCATCTAGAATATCCTTTCACTTATCTAATTTATCAGTAGACTCAGTAAACAGGGAGCCTACATCCAAAAAATGAGATTTGGGCTGCACTAAGTTGAAACGTATAAATGGGTATGTGAGGTGGGAAGTTGATCATACAGAACTCTCGTTACTGGTTGTAATTAGATTTAATGGCTCTTTTTTGGCTTTGATGAATTGTTTTATTTCTTCCCCATGCCCCGACTTACCAAAACTGCCTGTTTATTTTAATTTGCATAGCTTTGTTCACTATTTCTTGGTTACTCAGCACCTTTATTAAAATGTCTGACACAGAAGTCTCTGTTTTTATTTGATCTTTGATGCCATTTGCATGCGTTCTTACATTTATTTTAATATACTGTGGTCCACCAGGAGAAAAGGACTTGCAGACAAGCAAGGGACAGAACTGTTTTTAAGAGCTCTTCGAGATGTATGATCTGTGTTCTGCATCCTTCCTTCACCTCTGCTGAAATAGTTACTGTTTACTTTTTTTTTGGGGGGAGGGGGTGTGTTTGGTTTTTTGGGTTTTTTTTTTTTGGTTTTTTTGTTGGGTTTTTTTGTTGTTTTGGTTTTTTTTATGATTGCAACAAAAATAAGGGTCAGTTTGTTTTCCTGTTCCTTAGTTATGAGTCAGTTAAGGGCATTGGGTAGAGGATACTTGCAAGCAACAAGTCCCTAAGGAATTTCAAGTTGCAAGTGATCTTATACTTTTTTATTATTATTTTTGTAATTCATTTGCAGGCTGCAGTGACGTTACAGTATAGCTCTGTTATATGGTGCCAACAAACCCGTACAACTGTTACTTTTGAGTACAGTAGCTCTGAGTGATGTTTGGAATCATACTCTGGTCTGGAACCTGATTACTGCTTTAAGTGTCCGAAGTTTAGCCACAAAAAAATTAGTGAGACGTACCGTTTAAGTGCCCACAGTTTAAGATACTTGTAGTAGTCTGTGGGGAAAACTTAAGAGTTTGAGTTGAAATTTCCATTTTCTCCAAAGGCTATGCCCTCTCGTATATTCTCACAAGAAAAGAAGGAACTTGTTTAATGGTGTTTTGGAATCTTGCCCTATTACCTGAAGATATGTCTTCAGTCACTAAAGTAAGCAATTTGCTACAGCTTATGTTTATTTTCTTCTTTGTTTAAGAAGTTTCCTTTACTTAAATACTTCATAAACAAATATGCTGAAACCAAGGATTATCACGCAGCAAGGTGGTTGGATGAAAGTATCCTCTTGAAGCATCTCTGTTTTAGGATGATAAGTCCTTGGAAAAACATTTAACAATAGTTCTAAGTTCAAATTTTTGTTTGTGGGAAATATGGGAGTGGTTGAACAGGAAAATACCAAAGGCAGAGAACTTGTTCTGGTTACGAAACTAAAAATAGCTGCCATTATATGTGGAAGGTAGCGAAATTGTATCAGAGTATATATGATAGGATATACAAAAATCAGTATTGCTTTCAGCACAGGCAACTTAAGTGCTAATGGGTATCTTATTCTTAATATTAAAAAATACGATCATGCAAAGGTCATTTGTATTTGTCAGCCTTTTTCTCTAGGAAATAATCTGTAGCACATTGCTTCTGGCATTGCCTACCCACATTGAGGAAATATAAACTGGTTGCTTGTGCCCTGGAGACACTGTTAACTCACTGTAACTGCTAATGAGGTTACCCAGTGAAACCAAAATAACCAATTTACAGGAGCGTAGAAATGGTGGTTTTGAAGCAAAGTGGCTTTGGGAGTCACTCTCTTTAGTGTGAAATAGATCCTGGGAGGTGATAAGAAGTGAAAACATTAGGTTCAAATGGAATAAACCCAGCCTTGAGTATCCAAGGAGTTCATAAGATGAGTAAGAATGAGTCCAAAGTTGTTGGAGAAGTGTAACCAAATTGTGCTGCTGGATTATGCCCTCCAAGGGAAGATGTAGAGGGAGAAGATAGACCGTAGTTACTTAAAATAATTCAGATATTCTTGGGTGTTCAGCCAGAAATCTGAAAAACATTCATGTTGTAGGAGAGGTAGCTGTCTTGTGTTGATTGTGTGGTGTTGCATGATATGGGAAAGAATCCTGAGAAGGGAATAGTACAAGGTATAGAATTTAGCATTAGTGGAGTGGGAGAATACAGCAGTTTGGGAATCATTCATACTACAAGCTTTTATACTTTCAAAATCTTTGCAGCTGTCAGCACTTCCTGTACATTCCAATTAGAAAAACATGGATTCTTTTGCTATTTTATGAAGTACTTGGTTCAGAGATGCCCAGTGAATCCGTAGCAAATTTGAGATTATTCCTTGGTGCTTTAGAACCTGTGTTATGAACGTGTGGCTGCTTGAAGAAAGGCATCTATTTTCATGTCTACAGACAGCAGCTCTCATTTCCCTACCGATACTTTGGGTAAGGGAAGTTGGTGAGTTCATGCTGTTGCAGTTACAGTTACAGTGACGCGTATAAGTCACAGTTACGCTGACGCACACTGCACCTGCCCACAAGTCCCTCCTGGCAAAACAATGATCTCACTCTGCAAATCAGTTAGTCTGTAGATTATTTTCTGTAATTAGTAAGGGAATGAAGTATCCCTTGATTAAAAGCAAAACTGAAGAACTTCTTTAATGTTTTCATGGTGTTTTTTTCACCTATTAAACTAGACATTTACAATCAGTAGTGCTTTTTAAGAGACCTCAGAAATGAGCAGTACAGAGGAGCAAATGTAGGTACCTGAGTTTATTTGTTGATTTCCAGCCAGCAAGAATAATACTAATTTATATAATTTAATAATAAGGACCTTCACTTAATTAGCTGGTGCAAATATGATGGCCACCTACAGGTGACATTCCACCTAGTTTACATTCCCATTTCATCTCTGTCAGACCATATAGCTACATATCGCAGCCTTGGAACCCACCTGTAATAAATGCAAAGATTTTCAGGCTGCTTTATTAAAAACATATCTTATAAGCAACTTCAACTAAATAACTTAATGCTTGTCTAGGTAATCGTTTATCAAGGTGAAATAGGGTATACGAAAATAATTGATACTTAATATTTTTAAAATCTTGTACAAAAATATATGGCAATGTCATTTATCCCATTGCTTTTGGAATTGCACATGTGGAAGCTGAACATAATATACTTAATGTGAGCTCAGACATATCTCTGGATACAGCCTATTTGATGAATAGGTATGATTAAACTGATAGCAGAGCAGTGTGTCAGAGAAATACGCTTTCAGTAAACAGGAATATGATTCAGACCTGAGAATGAGGCCACTTAACCAAAATAAAACAAATGATAATTGTTGACGTTCTTGTGACCACTTCAAAAGGTAAAGTGAAAATGAAGTTGCTCTGGAGTTGCCTAGAGATATTATAAACAGGATGAGTTTAGAATCTTATTTCTTACAATTCTATTATTTAAGTGTGACCTGGAGGAACTGTTTAGGGAAAAGATTTTGTTAGAGAAATGTCTTGCCTATCTCCCCGCAACTGCATAAAAAAAACCTCTTAATTGATGTTTGCAGGCAGATAATCTTCTAGCAATTTATCGTTACAGTTTACCGTACTAGTCAAAGGATTGTTTTACATAAGAAGTGAAGCCACAAAAAGCAATCTAGAGAAATGAAATAAGCCAAATAGAGAAAAAGCCTTGTGTCAGTCAGTAAAATCTTACTGATTCGTTTGTAATTGTCAACAATCCGGAAGGTACAGAGGCTTAGAGTACTAAAGAAGAATGTAGTTTCAGATCTGTTCACACCCACCATTCAGATTATTTCAGTGTAGTTAAAAGCTTTTAAAGTTTTCGAAAGAAGGTGCTTACAATGCCTTATGGTCTCCATGGGAAGCCTGAAACTGTTGGCTAGTTGTCCTGTGTCCATGTTTATAAAAAAGAGCAAGAATTTAGTTTTCTGTGACTTCCTTGAAAAGCCAGTGAGCTGCCAGTAACTGTTTTGTTTGTTCTTTCCTCTTCAATCTAACAAACAAAACAGACTGACAAACTGTTGTCTTTCTGCCCGTTTGTAGATCAGGAGTTTCTTTCGTGCATGTTAACATAAGCACAGCATATAGATACTAATAAACTTTTTCTTGCTGTATCTGCTGAGGCCTCACTTCTCTAGGATAAAACATCCTCCTGATTGCTGTCTGCAGGACTGGCCAAGGAAAAAAGGTAATAGATGAGAGTTTAAATTTCTGAAGGAAAAAAGGTAGAACAGAATTTCTAAATAGAAGATAGACTGAAGAATATGGCATTGTTCTTTCACATGTTAGACTGCTATTAGGTTCAAAAATTCTCTCTTCTTTGTTTTCCCAGGAATGCTAATTCGGTCACTCAAAGCTATGGCTTCTTGGAGTACCCTTAAAGACTAATATTCTTGATCTTAAATAAATCATTCTCATAAATATATTTTTTCTTTAAGTTGTTTTTAATCATGCTGATAGTTCTGATACTGTAATATTTTGACTCCACAGATGCTTTGCTCTTTGTTAGTTTTGATGGCCACCATGCAGGTTTGACCCAAAATTACGGGTTTGTGGAGCTGACTCTGATTAAACTTAATCCCAAACACACATCTCTGAGACACTTTTACAGGTTATCCCCCAACGTGTACCCTCTGCAATATTTACTTTTCAGTGTTATGTTATTGTATGAGAATCTCACGCACGTGTCAAGAAATGTGTAAGTTGAAAAGTAACAGTGATTTAAAAAGACCTCTCCAACTCTGCAAAACAAGAAAACAGAAACACATGTGCACACATACCCTCATACAAAATACCCTCTTCCCAAATAAACCCTTTCTGTAACACATCTTGGATTTTTGATGAAAGCTGAGATACAAATGTGTCCTTTTCATATTGGACTTTTTTTCACCAAATCTTCTGGATTGTGAAGTAAACTTTAATACTGATTTTTTTTCTCTTTGTTCTGTAGTTTACATTGTAGAAACAGGTCAAGGAGCACACATAGTTTGCATTCAGACTTTGTTTTTCTCTGGCATGTCTTCTGGCTTCTAAGAGAAATATTGTTACTGATGTCAGTTGTGCCAATGCACACATACACTCCCTTTCTGTGTTGTTTCCCATGACTCTTAAAGTTCAAAAGCTCTCTAGCTGCTTAAAAAAATCCTACTTGATATAAAAGCAGTTGGTGCCTACCTTTTCTTTATTTCTTGCATAAAGTTTGCTACAGTAAGGTTCCAAATATAGTTTATGTGAAATTGAAATAATCCAAGCATGATTTTATGTATGAAAGCTTCTCACTCAGCAAACTTAATGTGATAAACCAACAGACACTCTTCTGTTCTTTCAAGTGTGTTTTGATATATACCTCCTACAGTTCTTTAAACATGAAAAATTGCTATATATGAAGTTCTACTGACTTGGAAAATTAAAATCAAGGTCTATCCTTTAAGATAACTCCAACTTATTCCCTGAAGAAGAAAGTTTTAGGCATAAAACTTGCCTCAAAACCTAGTATTCCTGTGCATGAGTGGCAGAGCTCTGAGACTATATTCACCCAGAGAAATATCCAATTCTTCAGAGGGTAGACATCCATTAGTTGTATAACTTGACAATTAGACACACTTCCATTGTAAACCACACTACACAGCCTTTTTCAGATATTTGCAACTTTATGAACGTTAAGTAAAAGAAAAGCCTTTACCTTTTAATCTTGTGCTGGTAGCTTTTTCATTTATCCTTTACAGAGGAACTCCTGAGGGTAAACTTCAGTATAATCTGAAAAGCGTTGTTTCAAATATTTGTCTAAGAAATATCTCTTGAGTGGCATTCCGTTCAGTATTTTCTGCATGCCTTCTGCTTCTGGTTCTTAAATAATTGTCCAAGGGTTCATCTTCAGGAGCGGTGGTGTGAGAGAGAAACTGACTTCTGCAACTGCAGTAAGACAGGCAAATTGATTACTTTCTACTTGGGGAATCTGGTTCTGCCTGTTTGAAACCCAGCCTTGCTGAGAGGCGGATCGCTGCTGGAGCTGCCCAGGAGCAGGAAGTGTCTGGGAGCAGCTCCCTAGATAGAGAGAGGTCTTGCAAGCTGCAGGTGGAGCACTGCCTGCCTGTGAAGCTCAAGTGGAAGTGCAGGGATTGCTTTCTTCTACGCTGAAGCACAAAGAAAAAAGGAAGCAAGGCTAAGTAATTTGTACATTTATTTGAAAGGGGAAGAAAAAAATCCATCATAAGAATACCCTATGCCACAGTCAGTACCATCAAAAGAATTGAACTCTGTTTATAAGTTTGACCTAAATGTTGAAGCCTTTAGGGGGCAGGGTGTGCAGCAGTAAACATATGATCTGTGTTATACCACTTCAGATCTTGGGGAACATAAGGTGGAGACAGCTATTTGAATATGCTACTTTTCCAGATACACTAAGTCAACTGTAGTTTTTTGAATACAGTCAGTATTGTAATAGGAGTGCTGTGGAAAAAATGGTAGCTAATTGCCCAAAACGACAAGTCTTACACCTTTCAAGATATTAGAGGTTAAAAATCAGCAGCTACTGCGAGTTATAGAACATTAGTGTCATGCTCACACTGAGCTATGCAGTTTACCAACATTTCATTCTGCTTCAGCTGTGCTTTGTAGAATGTGCAGTCCGACAACGTAGTAAATATTGCAGTTATTTAATCCTGAGGTGAGAAAGGAATAGGCTGTGGCAATGAAGTGTGTGTTTGGAAATATTTTCTTCAATTAGATCTAGATAGGAGTTGACAGTACTGCTGAGGAGTGCTTTTTGAGATTAAGGGGCACTGCAGTAGGATTTTTAGATTGTGACAATAGTTAAATGGAAAAAAAATAAATAAGTGGAGATAATTGTTTCCAGTTTTCTAATTACTTTCCATAGCTTTCCTGAATTTACTTTCAGTTTTTTGGTGGTTTAGCTTTGGCCCTGTTTCGTAGCCAAATACTGAGAGGACGTCATTTGTCCTAGCTGGTTGGTGGGAAGGAGTAGTGCTGGAGTATCATAAGCGTATTGAAAATGTCATAGCTTCTGTTGTATGCATTGAACACCAGTTAAGGAATTTCTGCACTAAATCATACGAAGTGCTGTAGAGTTACTCTTTCTGATGAGAAATGGGAATGGATTATCAAAGCAGGGGGTGGGTAGGAAAAGCCTTGTGCTCCTTCTAGCTCTGCAGACAAGTCAGCAAAGTTGATCATCAGCAGGATGTAGGGGTTTTTTATCCCCAAGCTCATAATAAATTTGTGAACTTTTTGGACTGCAGATAGTTCTTAAGAGTGATGAAGAATGAGTGACAATAGTTATTTGAGAAGCTGTCTCCATGGTCTCATTGGTGAACTCTACTTGAAGGGAAAGACTAAATAATGAATTTAACATTCTTTAAAAGCCATTTGATGATGGCTTGATATTTCAGAAGAAAGGCTGTTATGTCCATTATACCATTTACCATTGCATTAATGGAAGCCAAATATTTGTGATTTTATGCATAAAGTTGAATCAAAGTTCTCTGGCAATGGAAGGGTTGATCAGTATTATGTAGGGAAATGCACATGCATTGGGAAGTTACAGAGTTCTCACCTTTGATTCATAGACTCCAACAGGGTTGTGCCACGTAGCTTTAGATGTAAAACAGAACAGTCTTGTATATCCATCTTCTTAGCTGTAATATGTACGTGCTTTTCTCCGTAGGTGTTTTTTTAATATTAGCATCTGCTGAATATAGTGCATGGACTAACAGGTTTATTAAGTAGGAAAAGCAATTAAGAATTTAAGCTGGAACTATGTATTTTCCTTTTACTTTTTCCTTCTTCTTCCAACTTTTGTCAAAAACTTAGCTTTTGGAGATATGAGAATATCTCTCATCAGTGTGCTAAGTGTTTCTTTTGATCTTTTCTTTAGGCTGGCAAATAAGCAGGACAGAGAAGGAGCTCTGTCAGAAGCAGATGTAATCGAATCCTTATCTCTGGAAAAGCTTGTCAATGAACACAAGTGTCTATGTCAAATTGTAAGTATATTTTTAAGACGTTTCATTTTCTAATATGTAATGGTTTCAGTAGGGTGGGGGATTGTGCCACATGGTGTAAAACTGAAACTGGAACCTTGCAATCCCAGAAAAGATACTGTACATACCTCTGTTTTGCAAGCAACTGCAGTTCCCCTTGACATTCTCCTTATGGATCTGTTGAAGAAATCTTTACAACAAGCTTCTCAAAGTGTACCTGCTAGCCCACTCTGAAGCCGTAGAAGAAAAAATAATTACTGATGTAAAAACTTGTTTAGTTGGACAGCAACTTCAGTATTCCAGCTTTTTGAAAAAGAAGCAGAAAATAGAATTTGTTGACATTCAGGAAAGACCACTGTTCACATGTGATGTTTCTCTCATTTCTTTTTGTAGCTAAAACCATCATTTAGTGTGAGCTACCATCAGGCAAATAGTAAGCATGTAATCTAATTCCTGGTGCATCTAGTTCCCCGCACAGCAGTCACCAAACAGCACTGTTAGTGCTAGTTACTATCTGTCCTACAATAACTACATTTCAGATGTAGTATTTACAGTCACGTTAAAAATAAAGAAATTAGAAAAGGGGAGGGGAGAGGAACCAAACTCAGAAATCTATATGAAGGCTACTTAATATTGGTCAATATTTCATTTTAGGTATCCAAACCATTAGACCCTGAAGTTTACTTTAAGCCTTTGTTTTAATCAGCCAGGTTGTTAGTTAACTACTTGTGGGTTTCACTTTTATGATCTTTTTCTAATTGCAATAAGAAACATTTTACAAGACAATGAGAGTTCTGCTGTTATTAACAAAAATTAGAAGGTAATTTTGCAAAACCATTCCATCTGGTATTTGGATTTTAAAATTTAAAAAAGACTTTTAATTCCCTAGGGAGAGTTGGAAAAGTATAAAGTAGTACATATTGCTGTTGTTTTCTCTAGGTAGTTGGGAAATAGCAGTGCATAGCTATGGTCATGACTATGAGGACTTTTCCATCAGTGGATTTTACACTATGCATATAACAATCATAAAAAGAAAAATTGCCAGAAAAATTGTTGTTTTTTTTTTCTGGCAGACTGCTGTGGCAAGAATATTTTCTTGCCAATGCAACAGACTGAAAAGAATCTACTGTAAATTTTCCAATACTTTAGAATTACTTAATTTATTATATGTTCCAGTAAAATGTTGTTCTTGTACTCCATTTACATCTTGGGTATAATCAACAAAGAAACTAGAAACATACTTGGAGTCATTTCAGCTGAAAGCAGCTGAGACTGTTATGTACTCAAATGGGCAGCTTCTTTACTAGGCTCATTGAAGGTAAACATGGTCCCAACGTGTTTGTGGGGTGAATTTAAACAGGGATGTTAAGAAACAAGATTTAGATAAAATTAGGAAAGGACCAAAAAAACTTTTGTTCTTATACTTGTAATTAGTTTTCTTCTGGATCTTAGAATTTTCCAGCAAAATACTAAAGCAAGTGGAAGGAGTCATTTGTCTCACTGTCACACAATGTCAGTGTGAATGACCTGCATCATTTTTTTATGTCTGTGTGTTCTAAATTTCTAAATCTCTATATTTTATAACTGAACTATAGTGACAATAATCTTTTTGCAAACCTAGAAGAAAATAACCCTGGTGCTGTCTGTTGTTTTATCGTTGTTTTCTCCGAGAAACAGTGTAATATTGCCTACAAGTCTTCTCCTTTATTAGGTTCTGCTGCAGAACATTGTAGTGTTCAATAAACAACACTCAAATTTGAACCTTAATGTAGACATAGTAGGAGTATATAAAAATGCTAACTAGGTTTGGCACTCTGGGAGGAAGTAACAGGTCAGAATTACTTTTTCTGTTCTAAGTAGTAGATACCATATATGAACATACAGCTATTTAAATGCTTTTCAAATGAAGAGATAATGCAGAGAATTTTTAGGTTTTGATGTTAGGGAGTTAGGGTTTTTTAACCTTTCTTCAGTCATCAATGCAAATCCTGAACACAATCAGTGTGAACTATAATTTCACAGAATCACAGAATTTTAGGTCTTGGACAGGACCTTCAGAGATAATCTAGTCCAACCCCCCTGCCAAAGCAGATCTTCCTAGAGCAGGCTGGACTGGAACGCATCCAGGCAGGTTTTGAATAGCTCCAGAGGAGACTCCAGAAACTCTCTGGGCAGCCTGTTCCAGTGCTCCGTCACCCTCAAAGTGAAGTTTTTCAGCATGTTCACACAGAACTTCCTGTGTTCCAGCTTGTGTCTGTTGCCCCTTGTCCTGACACCAGGCACAACTGAGAAGAGCATGACCCCATCTTCTTGACACCCACCCTTTACATATTTGTAAGATTGATGAGATTCTTCTCGTAAGAGAGGGTCTCCACTCCCTGGACCATCTTTGTAGCCTTCTGCTGGACTCTTTCTAGTAGTTCCCTGTCCTTCTTGAACTGGGGTGCCCAGAAATGGACACAGGACTCCAGATGCGGCCTCACCAGGGCAGAGTAGAGGGGAAGGATAACCTCCCTCAACCGGCTGGCCACACTCTTTTTAATGCACCCCAGGAGACCACTGGCCTTCTTGGCTACAAGGGCACATTGCTGCCTCATGGTCAACTTGCTGTCCACCAGGACTCCGAGGTCTCTCTCTACAGAGCTGCTTTGCAGCAGGTCAGCCCCTACCTAGCCTGTACCAGTGTATGGAATTATCCTTTCTAATTTCTTCATGTCAAATACACAGCTGGATCTATTTAACTGTTATTCTGAAAATAGTTTGAGAGACTCATACAATGCTCCAAAACATTCTGGAAAATAGTTCTGAAAAGATCTTGAGTGATCATCTCGTCTTTTTCCATATTCTGAGCTGGAATTAAGCCATATTTTTTTTTATTCCAATTAACAGCTGATTATACTTGTCCTCCTGACTATGAATATTAAGAGCAAATTATTCTTTTCCTATTTGTAGTTATGGTTTATGTTTTTGAATGTTACTATCATATCTCCTTGAAGCTTTCTCAGTTCAATAGAGGAACCACTCCTGTTCTTTTGATGTTTTCTTAGCAGCTGTGTGTTAATAAATTTTGTCTGATTTTTCTCACTACGCTCCTCTTGATTCTTTCCAGTCAATCCACTTCCTTGAAGTGTTGCATCCAAGGTAGATAAAGTATTACAAACTAATAACAATGGCTTTTACACCCATCTTCCCCATGATTTGCATTGATCATGTTTCTCTTGCTTGGTGATAATAATACCGCGACAAAAATTTTAGTCCAATCAAGCACTCCTATCCACGATACCTGTTCTGATCTAAAAAACTGAATTGGTTTGACAGTTTTTCTGGCAAATTAATGCTGGGTTTTATGTATCCTTTAGGCACTTATGAATAAGTCTAACATTTATTTCAGGAAATGAAGCTAAGCTTATTCTCTTGCATCTCATCTTTTTTTTTCATTTTACTAGATAAATATAACACAGGCTATTATAAAGCAGCAGCAGAACAGGGCATACATATTTGAGCTTGATGAATTACATTTCTATATAGATGCATAGACATGGATGTATAGAGAAGCAGGTGTGTATATATATACGTAGCAGATGTATTATAGGTAACAAGTCTGTATATATATAATAAGTGTATGTATATGTCTATTTAGAGATAAACACACAAATACTTTTTTTTTCTGTGCAGTATTCTAGTATTTTGGAAAAGGACTGGAATAGTGGAATTTGGTACGACTAATATGATTTTTTATCTTGGCAAACAAAGCATCTAAATTTATAGAATATCTACATGCAAATTTATTTCCTATACTTGTCAATATTTTGTAAGCTTCAGAGTAAACAGTAGTTGTTCGGCTGTTTTCTTGTTTTCAGTCAAGGAATGTGATCTGAACTGCAAATAATTTTCTCTTCCTTATATTCACAGGAACCTTGCTCAGCTGTCATGGGCTGTGGGAAAAAAATTGATAAATCAATAAAAAAGGGTTTATATTGGCTTCTACATATCATAGCAAAAGATTTTGATGCCTTAAATGAGCGCATCCAAAGAGACACTAAAGAACAAAAAGCGTATGAAGAACAAAAGAAACTAGAAAGAGCTGAGCGAGTAAGAAGGATACGAGAAGAAAGGTATTCTCTCTGTAATTTCTCTTACCATCCTTTCCTCCCTTTCTCTGAAACACCTGTTTCATTCCTGTATGATGGAGTTTATGGGAACCAAACTATCAAAAACTTAAAGTTTACGAACTAAGAGCCTCCAAATTAAAAGTAAGGACCTGAATGCTAAAAGTCTTTCTTTAAGACCTATAAGATTTTGCCTGGTTCACCTCCCTTATTTTATTCACTCTATGCTGGAAATGCACCGAGAATGAGAATTGCAAGGTAGTTGTAGAATAAGTTTGGCCTTGCTAATGTGACTTCCCAGGAGGCTAAACTACAAAATAAATCCTGTCATTTAATCTTAAATTACCTTCAAGTCTGTTCTAAAAGAAATGTTTATGAACTTCAGTTAGACTTTGTTACCTGTATGTGAAAATCAAAGACGAGATATGAAACTTTATTCAACACTACACTTAAAGTTCAGGATATCCAGCAGGTGAGGCATGGAGGAACTTAAGATGATGTATCGAGGGGAGATGGGGCAAGATTTATTACTTCCTTTCAAAACTCTTTGTGGTCACCGTCCTACCATGATCCCCATTAGAAACTGATGTGAATCGTTTTACAGGGGCATTCTTATGAAATTCACTGAGCAGCCCAGGCCCCTCCCCCCCCGCCTTATTTGTGCAGAGATTTGCGAGTCTCATTATTTTGAGAAGTAACTATGAAGCTGCTGTGAAGTGTCTTGGCTTGTACTCTTGCTGATTTGGTTTACTTCTGCAATTACTTAAGCACAGTTTCAATACCTGGAATTTGGCAGAGTTCTCATACTTATTTAAAAAACTTAACATATTTATTTAACATACTTACTTAACATACTTATCTAACAAAATGATTTTAAAAATGCATATGCTGTTAGTTTGCTAGATGTCTCTCCATAAAGAAAAAGCTCTGGCCATGTTGGGTTGTGTTGGCTTTATGCCATGTTGAGAAGTGTAGCAAGGAGGACTGACTTTGAAACTTGTCTCAAAGAGATTGTCTGATGATACGGGCATTTTCCATATATTTTGTTCCTGCTCGGTAATCTTGATTGTATTTATTCAGTGGAAGAATTGGTTGGGTCTGATTTGGATTAAAGGCTTAAAGGTTTTGCTAAACTCTCCCTTGTCTTAGGGGAAAGCTAACTAGTAACTTCTGCGGGTTTTACCTGTAGCTGAGGACTTCTCTCAGATACAAGGGATGGCATTAACCTTTGTCTTGCTATTTTGCATCAAACCAGTTTCATAATAAGAAACAGATTATTCTTGATTCAAGTGTAATTCTGTTTCATTATGTGCTTTAGTAACTCCCCAGGTTGCTTTTTGTTCAGATCTGCTTCCCTGAATGTTTTCTCAAAGTGCATTTCCTCCAGAGTATGTTAGTAGCGATGATCCTTTTCAAATGGAAAACCAGAAAGAAGTAGTGTGGAAGAGTTTTAACACAAGATTGGCCATTCCTTCAAAGAACTATGGTTTCATGAGCAGATGGTGACCTCCTCTGCATTCCCATCTCTACCTCCAAATGATGGGGTTACTTTCTCTCTCAGCATTTGCAGATGTAAAGTAGGTGTTAGTGATTTCCTGTGTGCAAGTTCCATCAGATCAATCGATGGAAAGTGTTCAATGAGCATATAATTTATTAATGATGTATTATTTAATATATAGTAATTCAATATTTCTTACATAGAAATCTGGTACATAAAAAATAACTAGTGCTGGTGCAACAACAATACACTGAGGATTATTTGTCTTTCTGAACTTTTCTATTGAAGCAAATATGATTCACTAACTGTTACCACGTAAACTGAACAGTCTGGCACCAGTTGTCCCCTATGTATGTGAAGAAGAATCTAGAATTATGAGAAATGGACTTGCATTAAAAATAGAAGAAGAGGTTTTAGACAGGCTGGTTTCCCATCACATACATTATTTTTTTTAAATGATTGTATACATTGATACTATAGTTGTAAAAGATTACCAATGTGAAAATTTCATCATACTGTTGAACAATCAAAACCTTTCAGTCACAGATGTATTCTGTCATGTATCCTGTCCTCAGAAACTGCTTCCACTTCTTGAAGTGATGATTGAACATTTTGGCACATTGCAGGATGTGTTGCTACCTCTGCCACAATATATACTTGTGTTTTATTGATGTTAGTCTATCATTCTGATTTCTGTAGAATGTTTTTCAAAATACAGAAGTATATTGCAAAAATCAGTTGGCATAAATTGCAGGATGAGTTAGATGAGCTAATGAGTGTTCTCTATTACGGAAAACTTATGGCTTGGCTTCTTCATAATTCTTTGTTCATCCCCCCTCTTCCCTTCCCTCCCCTCCCTCTCTCAAAAAAACCTAACACCCAAACTGCTAAAACAACAACAACAACTGTAAAGGGAAAGAGAAGAAGGAAAAAGTGTACCTGATGAGGAAGACCCTGAGCCTGGGAACTCCCAAAACCCCTTCCAGCCTATATCTGCAGTAATCTCTGAGGTATGAGAATATGTGGAAATCTGAATTGTTTTAGACCTACTGCTAACAAATGTCTGAGAGGTAATGAGGAAAATGATTGTTCATTTAAAATAATTGTTCTAAGACGGCATTATCTTAATTATCTTTTTGAATCTCAACGCTCTTGTTTTGTGTGCACTGAATCAATGCTTTCACATTCAGAAAATCCTCTATTACAAATTCAGTGACAAAAAGTTTTTTAGCCACAGTAAAGTAAGGATAATGTAAGCAAATGACTGAACACCTTTCCTAATTAAACTATTGGATTTCCAGGACTGAAAAATAATCAAGGTCTATTAGTTTTATGTAAAATGTTTTAGGGACATAGTGAGTCATATAAAATATCACTGACTGCTTCAACTGTTTAGATTTCTGAGCATAACCTGTTTTCCGTTGAAAACTGAGACAACTGAGAAGTTTTCTTAACTTTGAAAGATGAAAAACATATTAATAAATAAAGTTTCTTTAACCTGTGTCTCTGAGTTCAGGAAGTTCTTATTTATTGTACCATATTTTATTATTCAGTTGACTTGAGATAACATAATCTCAAGAAACACATAAACTCTCAGAGACTTTTCCGGTAGGTAATTCAAACATTTGCTTCTCTCTGGGACAAAAGCACCCATATCCATATACCTTGCAAAGTCAGCTACAGGCAAGACAATATACTTTATAGTAACATACAGAGTAAGAAGAGAAGGTTATAGCTGTGATTTTTGCAGAGATGGTGATTTAGTGATATAGAGTCTGTGAAACAGCCTGTCATGGAGTCTGTATGACACAACTGATATTTGTCCAAATCATGGTAGCGCTTTCTAGATACTTAAACTCTGAATACATGTATTTATTGTTAACTAAAATATTTTAAAAATATAAAAAAAGGAAGAAATTAGGAATTTCCAAACTTCTTGCTGTTTATGTTGTTTATATAGCTAGTGTTTCTTTTTGCTTTCTATTCAAAAAGAAAGCAAGAAAACAGGCTATAAACCTAAAGATAATTTTTTAACTGTTAATTTTTTAATTTTTTTTCCTCTTTCCTCTGGGCAGGATATTGGAAATTTAATTTCTTCACCTATTTGAAAATATTTTCTGTGCTAGCTGTGGGACATAAAAATATTTTAGGAATATTTTTGTTTTAAAACTAACCCTTCTGTCCTATTAATCAGTTTACAGCATTGGAAGTTGTTAAAAAAATCCTATGCTTTTTGTTAGAATGAAAAACAAATTGAAAAGGAAAAGAAGCGGCAAAGGTTGGAGACTGAAAAGGCTACAGTTGTCTTGAAATCGCAAGCACAGCAAGAACACATAGATGCCCAGCACTTCTCAAGTAGCAGTAGCCAAAATACAAATGATAGTAGACTAGAAACATGCAATTCTACAACCACACAACTTTTGCAGCATGAAGAAGCGAGTGAGCAGCAAGCCTCAGAATGCCTTGACTCAGGTAAAATTGATTCCATTTAATGTGTCATTTCATGTTATTTTTCACACAGTTCTTCCCTCTCTGATATTTTTCATGATGCCACACATCGGTTTAATTTATTGAAAATGTAAAAATACACCATTATGTTATGGTATTGGAAAATCTGTTTCAAAAAAGTGTGTGTTGATGTGACTGATACCGTAGCTGAAACTAGGTTTATTTTTATCATAATCAAATATGTGGTCTGTATTTCATCAGAATCAGGCTGAGCTTAATTTCTTTATTAAAACATAAAGTTTGCATATATTTTATGTTTACAGTTTATTTTCCATAGCAAAATGTTGTGTAAATTTTACATTTCACGTGCTCTTGTGTTTATTTGGACTGAAAATGCTGACGTATCTCACCTCAACAACTGTATTAGAAGATGGTGTAATGTATTCTCTGAATATGTGTATTATATGTAATGCTTTATTTCTGTTTAATATAGATAACAGTAAGAAAAAAAATAAAAAACCAAAATTAAAAAGGGGCCACAGAGTAGAACCTGTTAATACAGAAGATGCTGTTCCCAAAAATCCTACACCACCACCAGCTCTTCCACCAGGTAAGTGTGCTAACAAACGATAATTGATGTCTCAGTTTGTGGTTATTAAGCCTTCAAAATATTAATTTGTGAATGATGAAACTGGAATGGTTTTCATACAGAGATATACTACTAAACCTTACTCTCCATGAAGTCATTGATGCAGTTTCACACTTCATAGCATGAACTTTCAGCAGTATTGATTTGATCCCTTCCACACAGGGAAGGGAATATCTTATTGTTTTCACAAAAAAAAGTCAGACCCTTGACTACTCACAGATGAAAAGTCGTTAAAAATACCAATATTTTTAAGGGTAAACAGTTTATTTTTGAAGTGTTTCATCATAATTCACCATATATACAATATATTATGTACTTCTGGCATTTCTAAATGCTTTGATTTCTCCAAGAGAACTGGCTTCCTTACATTTCATCAGAATCAGGTGCAGTTGTGGCATGTTTTGACTGTCTTTGTTTTTCTTTAGTTGGCTGGGGAACCCCCAAACTTAATAGACTTCGAAAACTTGAGCCTCTTGGTGAAACACCTCATGCTGGTAATTGAAAATATTTTGGGGTTTGTACCTTTTAAAAGCATTCTCCATTGTTCATTCATTCTACATTCATTTCATTCTTCATCTGTTTTTAATTTCTTCGTGCTAATTTTTGTTGATCAATAGCTAACTCTTTTGCTTAGTAGAAAGCATCTTTTTGATTTTTTTTCAAGTCTTATTTATTTTTTAACCAAAAAGAATCAGTTGTTTCAGATTCCCCTATAAAGTTGGCACAGCAGCTCAGAAGCTATTGATGATCTGAAGTTATTTTCAAGCAGCACACACCTACATATTATAATGTGCCATATAACAAAGAATAACAGGATCAGTTACTAGAAGAGTTCAAGCACATATTGCATGTAGACAGTTAATCATTATCAGATGCTATGGGGACAGAAGTTGGGTTACCTGGCCACTGGAAGAAGTCTGTGGTGCTCAGCAGAGAGGATACTGCAGAAACACCTAAGCAGGCCTGCAGAGATCCAGCAGGGTTTATTAATTAGGTGTCCATAGTGGCTTTCCACAAACAGGCTGACTCTGCACTGAGTTTCCTGTTTGTTTCCACACTGATCTTAATGATCTAAACTGGAAGTGCTAATTGCTTCATGATAGAATCATAGAATGGTTAGAGTTGGAAGGGACCTTAAAGATCATCAAGTTCCAACCCCGCTGCCATGGGCAGGGACACCTCTCCCTAGAGCAGGTTGCTCAAAGCCCCATCCAGCCTGGCCTTAAATACTTCCAGGGATGGGTCATCAACAACTTCCCTGGGCAACCTGTTCCAGTGCCTCACCACCCTNCTGAACTGATACTGAACCCAAATGGGCCCCATGGTATTTCTGGAGTTCTGTGAACCATAGCCCACGTCAGATGAATTTCCTGCGTGTAAACTCTTTGTGTTGCCTCTTGAGATAGTCTAAAACCTCTTCTGCCCACTGCTACTGTCTCCATATGCATTTAAAATCTTACTGTAAGATTTTTGTCATTGATTGTGGGAGTTTTGATTGTGAGAAAGAAAGCTAAAGATGTAGAGACCTTGATTAAGTGCATTTTGTCAGCAACTCGAAATGAGATACTGCAATACTAGCTATGATGAAAAGCTCAGCATAAATTTGATTGCAGAAGTAGTGAGACTTGCAACTAAAGTCTATTGGTCTGCCAGGAGAGGTGTCAGTGATAAAGCTTGGGATCTGCTGCTTTACCTGAAGAGCCAGTGTCCCTGAAAGTTCACAAACTGATAGTCTAAATAAGTTTAATAACTGGAAATGTCATGGTATAGTAGGCAGATTCTTGATTTCTCTCTTCAGTAATGGCTATTTTTGGAAGACCATGGGAAATTGCTTTTCATATGCTCATACTGCATCTTTTTTTCAGTTTTAAATTATGATGTCTGAATTTTTCTTACATTTTTAGTTTTCAGATTTTGAAAAGCCAAGTGAATATGGAGAAATCTGGAGTAACATGAGATGAGAAAAATCAAAGTAAATCAAAGGGACCACTTAAAAAAATTGAACAAAGAGAACATTAATTGAGGAACTTACAGAGAAAGGACCTCAGTGTGGCTGCAGTGATCCTTGAGCTTAGCTCTGACTTGAACTGATTGTACCACTATCATGTAGAATAGCACCATGTGGACATACCTGCTGAAGTTCTGAAGCAACAGAACATGGGACTTCTCTGCCAAAGAATTAAGTTCTCTAGAGACTAGACATTTATTTTTCACGGAAGCATAATTCATGTGCATAAAATATAATTTGTAGTTTTAATCATAAAACTGTATTGTTCTTTTTTTTTTAAGGCATATAGAGAGAAGGCGTCAAGAAAGAAAAGCCTGATGAAGAGGTAGGGAGGGGAAGAAAGGGAAGGGGTGTTACTCAATTTTAATCTATGCCTAAGGGAGGTGCTGCATTTTGTAGAAGGAACATGGGTGGGACAAAGAGGAAAAAAAAATGCTTAAGCTAGGTTCCCTACTCACAGGTGTGTAAGTTAGTAACCTGAGATCTCTTTTAATTTAGTCTATTTCTAACATTTGGATAATTAAAGTATTTTGGAATCTAATGATGGAAAAGATGTTGGTAGGGGAATGACCTCTTGAGCAGAGGTGTAACAAATGAGATCAGAGGAAACTTGGAGTGCACAGAACTTTGCAGCTGAGTCCAAGACTTTGACTGCTCTTTACTGGATTTTTTTTTCAGGAATTTTGAGACACTCACAAGATTCACACAGATACAGAAAATCCCAAGAAAGCAAGCAAACAAATATTAAGAAACTACTATTTATAAATGAAAAAGGTTTTTCAAACTTGTGGTGCAGCATTGTCAAACCTTTAGTTAGATCCTGATATCCAAGAACAACAATCAGACCATTTGAGAGAATCATAGAATCATTTAGGTTGGAAAGGACCCTTAACATCATTGAATTCAACCATTAACTTAACACTTCCGAGTCCATCTTGCACTGATTTTAGTTTGACATCTGTCTTTGCCCCTTTTCTGTCACAGGAGTATTTTTTCAATTATTTTTTTATGTAGTTTGCAGACAGAGGACCTGCTTCTGCTTGGAAACTCATTTGAGTTTTCTCAAGACCAATGCAGCCCAACTTTGATCCATTTTTTTTGAATATTCCACGAATTTCTGAAAGCCAACTTCTTTTTGGCTGTCCCTTTAGCAAAGAAATAAATCAGTTTTGATATTAAGGGGGGAGTGAGGAGTGGGTGTCCAGCTTTGCCCAAAATTACCTGCAAAGGTAGTTTTAAAAGTTTTGTAGGCATTCAACCTTTGTGAAATAAAAAGGTCTGGTTTTCCGTACTGGTTTCATGATTAGTTGATAGAAGTATCTTGAAGTCACAATTTGCAGTGAAAGCTTAAAGTTAGTTTGTGGTTTTTTAACTTCCTTTAGTAAGGCTTTTTTTTCTGTGGGATTTTTGGATTCTCTGAAGTGCACTGTTTTCTGTAGCAGTTCCGTTGAACAATTTTCTTGGAGAAACTGTTATTGGCCAAGTAGCTGAAAAGTCTTTGTATATGGTACAAATGAACACTTACCTTCATGTAGACCAGGCCATAAAACTTCAGTTCAAATAGGATGCCCAGCAGATGCTGTTGTCAGGATTCTAGGTAAAATTGGTAGCACCTGTAAGAGCAAAGAGAGAAAAAAATAGTTAATGATCTGCTCAGTTATGCATAGAGATTATGTTCAGGAGTATTCTCAAAGTCTTTGTCCAAGAGTATAACAGTGAAACATTTGGTAGTTCCTCAATGTAAGTTAAGAAACCCCCTTAAGCTTCAAAACAGATATGACTTTTTGTAGCGTTGATTTCTACTGGTCCATGGAAAACCACAGGAATAGCTGTTTCTCAGTATTCCCATGCATTTTAGTACAGGTCTTTGTTAGTTAGGATAGCAGTTATTCCCTTTTTTGGGTCTTAAAAAGGGATTTTTTGGTGTCAGAGATATGTGGTAGACCTTACTACTGAAATACATAAAATTAGTGTACTGTGAGGCTGAAACAACCTCCAAATGTCTGTTTCTTAATGCCATGTGATCTCAGTGTCATAAATCTGTCTTAAATCATTTGATGTTCAAACTGAAAAATGTAAGCGTTAGTGAACAGGCTATTTAGTATATATATATTGAGTCATTTTTGTGTCATTCTCCACAGAGAACATTATGTTGGATGTTTAGGAATAGCTAACAGGCAGTAGAGTCAATTATATAAATCTTTAATTATACACTTATTTTCACTAAAGACTGCAATTTTTCCAGTCACGCTAATGATTCCAGCACAACACTAGGTATGAGTGTCTATTTATTGTCACTGGAGGATACATTTGCAAGAATGATAAACCTCTCTCATTATAGTAGGTAAAATTGCCTGGCAGTCCTAAAATTGTTTGCCAGACCCCAAGAAAATGACTAATAAAAACATCCATTGAACAGGTTTTCATTTACCCTATAATCATTTGTTGCAGTTTCGTTGCTTTTCACATGCTGCTGTAACACTGAATTAGCTCTGTTAAAGGATTTACAGCAGTAAAAGTGTTATTATTTTACTGATTAAATATAAGGAAAACTAAAACCTTAATCCCATAGACACGTACACGTACTGCTAGAGTAATGTAATCCAACTTGTTTGCATTTGTTAATTTTAGCTCAGGAATGCCATTTTAACACAAGCTATTGCATTTTTATAACAAGTGGAATACATTTTTCCTGGAAAATCATGATTTATTAAAGCTGAATTTTGTGTTGGCAGGCCACCAAGGCTTTGTTGAGGAGGAGATTGTCTGTATAAACAAAATTGAAATTCGAATGCTTCAAAAAGCTGCTTTTCTTTTTTTTCTTGATTTCTACGTGTTTCCTTTTACCATCTTTCATGATACTATTTTGCTCGTGAAATGCTTTGCATGTACCAGTCTGCATGGGTTTTTTCTTTCGTATCGGTTACAAATGTTTGAGAATACTTGTTATTCTCCCCTGGTATACTTAATAACTTTGCCTTGGACAATTTTACTACTTTAAATTCTTTAATCGACAAAAGGAAATGTTGCAATTTTATGTCATAATTCTTAATATAGTTCTTTTAGAAATGAGTATGGCTTTCAAGACTGATGCCACGCATAAATGGTCCCAAAATTTTGGATGCTGCCTAGCGTTACTGTCACTTAAAACTTCATTGCAATACATACTTATTTACAGTAACATTCAAATTTTGATACTTTATTTTTTCAGTTGTTATTTATACACTTTGGATGTCTCACTTCATATTTTTAGGGATGTTTACGGCTTACCTTTGGCCTTGATCTTGCATATGTTGATGAATGTATAACAAGATGTAATTACATCCAATTTTGGCCAATACTCTTCCAGACAATTAGCACTATGTCTGAAAGTTGAATGTAGGAATTAGCTCTAAACTTGTAGGCTACCTAGCTTCCATTAAGGAGGCAAGAATTTATCTTATTTAAACAGCCTTTAAGGAAGAAAGATTATAAATAACAGATTAATGTGTTTTTCTTCTTTGGCATTTCTTACACAGATTTCTATGGAAAGTCTCTGCCCCCGCTGACTATACGCCAAAGACCAAACAGTGATACCCATGATGTCATTGCCTAACTGGATCACAAATGGCATTTCAAAAAACAAAACAAACAAAAGAACATCAGGAACCTTTTTTGCCCTTGAAGGAAAATTCTGAAAATGGCAGTCTATCGGCTTGTTGCAAAATACCTTGGTGACAATTAAACATGGAGTTTATTTTATTGTACTTAGTTGATCAGACTTTGTCACTTACTTTTTACATCACCAGCTCTTCTTCAGGATTTAGCACGAAATCAAGAAAGGTCTATGTGCGAATGGATGCTCATGTGAACATAGTGTTGAATATTTTGGGGGTTTACTTGTGAAAATTCATATCTGTAAACCTGAAGAAAAATACCTTCAAGATCACATAATACTGGATAGTATTTTCTCACCAAGACCTTTCTCTGGGTACTGCACAATGGTTGGTATTTTTGCAGCTAATAAATGGTTCTAAAGCATTTTATAAGATTCATGTATGATAGAGTGAATATAGGAAGGTTATGCAACAAATACTAAGTATATTTTTCTAACTTTTTATAAAATTATTTGAAAGTTTGAGTGGACACGCACACCTACTAACAATAAAATGATAGCTAGAAAGCATTAGAAGGTTGATAGTCAAATGCATGTAAGTAGAGTATGTTGGACTCTTGCATTTCTCTTATAGTAGTATTACCTCTTACTACGGATTACATTGCCAGGTGCATATTTCATATTTCTGGCAATCTGAAGGGGGAGGAAGGTAGAAAGGGAAGTTTAAGATAAATACATTTTATACGAATTTATGCTATTTAAATTGCCTGAAAAGTTTTCTTGTGTGTTGTTTTCTTTGTTTTGTTAACTGAGTTTGGTATAGGTAAAAAATGCAGTGGGAAAAATAGAGCTGAATATTGTATTGTATGCTACATCATACAAGAAAATTGCACATAGTGAAAGTTTTGCACTAATTCAGTCATCAATTCTGATGGAAAACTGAAACAACCTGTATGCATACAAGCTCCAGCACTTTTTAATCTTGATAATACTAAAATGCCATCTTGAAAACAAAAGAAACTCCTGATTTAATAGACTTACATAATATTTCCATGTCATGTGTTAATTTTACATTACAAAAATCACATAGAAGTGATAAACAAATGATGAGGGTTACAATTGACTATATTTCTATTTAAATGTTCTGTATATCCTATTCTTCCTCATACATTGGAGACAACAGTTGGTGTGATTTGTACAGGTATATTGTTATGCCATTTAGTTACAGCAAGGATGAAGCCCCCATTCAAAAGGTTTTTGAAGAAGCATTACTTGATTTTTCTATTACGTTCTCAGTCTTCCATAACATGTTATTACCAAAAGATTTTAGTAGATGTTAAAACAATGTAATGTGTATATTCAGCATTTTGATGTTAGTAATCTTTATCGTATGCCCCTTACAGTAATTAGTTATACAAAGAAATATCTACCATATTAATTAAACGGAAATTCTCGACTAAGATTTTTAAAGAGTATGTTTGAGTGGAGGGGAAAAGACAGTCTTAAGAATATTAAGTTTGGAATGGGCAAAGAGAAATATTCCAAGTTAGTGTAAGGATGAAATGATTTGTATGTGACTGTCAGCATAAGAATACTTTTGTTGTATTCTAATAGTGTAACATGATTCGGTTTGATTGTTCTCAGGCTTTAGTAATTTTCACTTCAAACACACATAATATTAAGTGGAGAGAGGGGGCTGTGTAAAAGTTTACTTGTGCAATCTCAATCATACTGTCTTTACCTGTGTTACCACTTATATTTGGGGTTTTTGGATTAAAGGCTCTACATTTGCAAGCTAACCTCCACAGCTTCAGTTTCTAGAAATGTATTACCCTTTTATTTTAACACTAAAATAAATTAATGGAAGTCTTTATTAAAAATAAAGCTTAGTACTGCTGTGGAAAGAAAATTTGAGGAATGGAAGATGTTGATACTTATATGTGAAACGTATGTTATGCGTGTTGTGTATGTGGACACATGTACCAGTTTTGTTTCTGCTTTTAAAATAAATTTTACCAATATATGACCAAAGTACTAAGAAATGTTTCATACAGTTTTGTTTATTAATATGTTCTGTAATTATTTACTGTAGTAGTTTTTTCATTAATTTATACTACCTTTACTTTTTATTTGCTCAAGATGACATTTATGTATAGAATAAAACTAATTCACAGCATCAACATGTTTCCCATATAAATAAATGTACAAATTTTTGGAAGCAAGTGTAGTCATAAATGCTTAATGGCTGCAAGTCTCATTTACATTGCTCAAGTGTACAAAATAGAGATGTTCTAGATGGAATCTTTGCATATTTTTACAACCTCAGTGTGATCAAGTTTAGAATGTATTGATGGGTTGGCACAAAGTTATGTATATATTTATACATTTAAAGTGCTTTGATAGTGCACTTAATATCTAAAAGGTACTAAGTCACATAGTTAAAAGTTGAGAGGTTATAAGTATGGCACAATTTAGAAGATTTTACCAAGTTCTGATGCTTTTTGGTGTCAACATCACTTTCAAAATGTTATCAGAGCATTCAGCTAAGAGTATTTGTACTTAAAATACATGAGTGGTAAGTACACACAAAATATGCTACACAAGCAGAACATTTTGCATTGCCTACATGCAACACTTTAAATACATTTTAGACAATTTTTTAAAGGTAGGTTAAATATATTCTCTAAGATAAGGAGTAATAGCTTTCATGAGCTGAATTGTGTAATAGTGTAAAAGGTAATCACTGCTTCAAAATAAGTCATTCTTATTGTTTTCTTTTAATCCAAAACCTAGAATCCACAGAGGGACCTTACTCAGAAGTTTAAAGGTTTTAAATAGAAAATACTAACTATAATTATCCTACTAAAAGTAGGTATATTTGCTATCCGTTAGGTTTAGTTTCCCTTCTGTGGCACGGCGTCTCCATGTAAATCATGCACAGTAAGTGAGGGATGCTCACATTGAAGTGAGACAAAAGCACTGCAATTTTTGAGGAAGCTATTTGATAATCTTGTGAGATTTCTATTTCAGTTCCACAGTCCTGATGGAGAATTAGAAAGCTTTAAAAGATTTGCCTGCAATAGACAGCAGACGCTGGCGTTCTCATGGCCCTCCCCTGAGCCCTGTTACGAGGATCATGATGGAAGCAGCAGGCACCCACAGTGGGACCCATGAGACAAGTGTAACTGGCAATCTTCAAGCACACCAGTCACCCCACTGGCTATCGGTGAGGCTGTGGAAGCCCCTGTGCAACAGGGTTAATTTAAGCCCATGTTCTCTCTCACCTTCTGGGCTGTGAATTCTGTATGAGCTTTATGAAGGGTGCACTGATTATCCTGTCCTTGAAACCCAAAGAACCGTAGCTCTGTCCCCTGGAAGCCTGTCACTTAAAAGTGGGTTTCTCAGATTTTGCTATTTTAGATGACTCTTACAATAAAGTTGCCAGGAGTGGTCTTGTCACGATTCTCTTCTCCAGTAGAAACCAGTATATTTCCTGAGAACAGTTACTTTTGCATATAATGATGTCACATTAGAAAAACCCTATGGACAGTAACAAAGCAAGCAGCATAGGCTTTTTCCAGAAAAATCTTTTTCTTGGTTGGTTGGTTTTGTGAGGGTTTTTGGACTTCTGTCGGTTTGGATTTTTCTCTTCCCCCTCCCACTGTTCACATAAGACATATTTTCTTACTTAGGATTGCTCTGGCAACCACTCTGTGGTAACAAAATCTGTGCTTTCCAGAAGATTTCAGGAACGTGGACCATGGAATGTTTAGCAATCTGTGTATACTCCCCAGTTAATATGAATTTAGGATCACTTCAGATTTTCTTCCTGCTGGACTAGTGGAAAGGCTGAGAGATGGAAAATTTGAGTGAGGATGAGTAACATGAAAGTAACTCCTTGCATTAAGCCAGGTATGTGGGTTAAACTTGTGAAGACCAACAAAGCCAGATGAACTTGAGTAAGGTGGCCATGCTACTGAAATAATGATGCCCTGATAAGCAATTAGGTAACAGACTGAAGAACTGAGGAAGAATGGGAGATCCAGGATTGTAAAGTGTTTATATACATTTAAAATTTTTCTTCAGAAGGTAGTAGATTATGCAGACCTCAAACTGATTCTTAGTCGGTCTTCCCACCATGTTTGCATTTGCAACTGCAAAAAGCAGTATCCTAAAATTTATCTTGCAGAAAAATGCAGTTTTAAAAGTTTCCCAGAGAGCACTACATCTTAATAGCATTAATTTACATGATCTTCTAATCTACATATTTTTTTATCCTAAGAGTCAAGCTATCCAAAACTTTGATCTCCATAAAATCTAGCAAGCCTTTTCGAAGTCTGCCCTGGTGTAACAAACAAGGAAAATGTGTTTGCTTTTGTATTTCTAAAGTACTGTGTAACAGTTTTGAAGACTCAGTGCTTGCTCCAGGAGGCTGTGGACACCTGAAACTGAACAGTGAAAGCTACAGTAATGGCCTGTCTTTTCTGTTCACTAGGCTTGGAGGATGTTGATGTTGGTGGCGGTATTTCTGCATATTGACTCAATAAGTTTAACACATTTCAGCCATCCTCCACTCCCTGAAAGTATCAGGAGACCATTTGGCCTCCACTGTGTACTCTTTTGCTTTCCTGAATGCAAGGACATGCTTAGATAAACCCAAGCTTGAAATATCAAGTAACTGGTATTTAAAGGAAATGGGTTAGCTTAAGAGAATTGTGGACTGAGGTTATATTAGAATTGAGGAGATAAAATGGATTTTGTGGAAATGAGATACAATTTGTGGTTTAGCAGGGCATCCAGGCATGCATGTGGTCACTTAGCGTGGCAAGTGTAGTTGCTAAGGTGATAGAAATCACTTAGTTTTTGATTGCTTTTTATTAGGAGGATGTTTTTCCTATAGAGTTCCTCTACAGACAGTAGCCTGCCTTTCAAAATGTACTGAAGTTGTTCTCCCCTGAGTCAATCCAACATTTCAGTAGCACAGAAGAGAGAGATAGGTTGCGGTAGCATTTCTACTGTTTTGTTGCAGTTCGCCTGTTTGTGATTCTGGTGAAGAAACTGTTAATTGAAGTCCTTTCTTTGCTTCTGATGTGTTGCAAATCTTACTGGTTTCAAACACGTTCAGCAAAACTGGCGGCACCATCTACAAGTGGAACATAGCCCTAGTTTTATGGGAATGTGACTTTGGGTAGTTTCTTGTTTAGTTGTTACAGTAAAATTCAATTATTGTACGTGTTTTCTCAAATGCTATTGGTCTTGGCAAAATTACAGCCACAGAGAATTGCACTTTTTACAGCAATTTTGTTCTGTGTCAGTTGGTAAAACTCATCAAAAAGCTTTCCTGGTTTCCTTTCACATTTGATAGGCAGGATGGCTCCATTTTGCCTACTGGTTCTTTGTCAGGATCATGACTGAAACACTTTAAATAACCTTTCAAGTTTGATGGTAATTTGCATGTGGTTTGCATAAATGTTCTTAGTCTTCATTAGTCAGTGCCTGAAACTCAAATATTTATCTACGTGATAGCACTCCTGCCTTTATCTTTGCAAGCTTTTCCAGCCTGGATTTCAGAGGCCAGCTTTGGGGCGCAGATGGGGCAGCCCTTAATAGAAACTACTGTTAAACCAACTTGCTGTTTCCAGGGGGGTTGCTCTCACTGCAGGAGGCTGCAAATGCTGGTAGACAGGTGAGCTTTTGAGGGAAAAGAGGGCATGTGGTGACTTTGTTTTGCTAGGCCGTGCCGACTCCAGCGAGGGATGGCAAAGAGAGCATGATGCCCTTTCTCACAGCAGGAGTTTGCCGGTCTCCAGATAACGGGGTCAGAAAAGGAGCTGCGCCAGCATTTTGGTGCTGCTAAACCAGTTACAGTTGATGAGCTGGGGTCTGGTTGTTCTTCTGGCTACTGTTCCCAGAGAACAGGCTCCGTGAAAACATAGGTAAGACATCTGTGTGAAGAATTCCCAAGTTTCTCACATTTTTTTTGCTTTGCAGTCACAGCAGGTGAAGGTCGAGCTGATCTCTGGTGTGGTTCAGAGGGGGCTGTTGAGCAGCTGAATGGCAGATGCAAAGGTCCCTGTAAGCCAGGAGTTAAGGTTTGGTGAAAAACCATTAGCAGAGCTCTGATGGTGATGGGGGTGACGGCAGCAGCCCCTGGAGCAAGCTGTGGGCTGAGGACCAGGTTTTTTTAGGTTGATGGGCTTTCGAGCAACCTGCTCTAGTGGGAGGTGTCCCTGCCCATGGCAGGGGGTTGGAACTCGATGATCTTTAAGGTCCCTTCCAACCCTCACACCGCCAGGGGGGGTGGAGGCCCGCTATCCTTCCCNAATAAAAAGCGCGGCTATTTTAGGGTTGCCTCCTCTCTACGGAAGCCGCTCGTACCCGCGTTTGCCCTCAGGTTTTGCCCGCGGGTGGCTCCGGTACCGCGGTCTCCGCGCCGTGTCCCCTCCCCTCATACTTCCCCCGCCGTGAGGAGGCAGCGCCGCCCTCCGACACCGGGATCTGTTGCCGGCAGATCCAGAGAGGTGATTCTGCCGCTTTCCTCTGCTCTGGTGAGACCGCACCTGGAGTCCTNGTAAAGGCAGGGAAATGTGAGCCACAAAGGCGCTGCGGGGTTTAGTTAAGAAGGGACAGAAGTAACTCGGGAGTTTTGCAAGGCTGGAGGAAGGACGGTGGGTCGGTGGCTGGAGGGGAGGGACATCCAGCAATGCCTGGTGTTTCCCCTTGGGGCTTTCCTCTGAATAGCACCACTTCGCATAGAAACCAAAAGTTCTCCCTCCCCAATATAAAATTTTCATAAGTTAAAAAAACAAGCAAAGCAAAACCACTCCAAAAGTATACCCGATTTTTTTTTTTTCTTTCTTCCTTACTCGTGAAGTAAGTCAGTTATTGCAGTGCTTTGCTGCTCAACTCCAGCAGACATCCACTTGAATTCCAACTAATTTATTTCTTTTAGTTAAGCACGTGGCTACATCTTGGCAGAGGTGATGGCAGCCCATGACCAAAATCAGGCATTGCTTATTTTGCGCCTGATGCAGCCTGATACAGCCCAGGACCCACTGTGTTAGTGTAGCCGATGCAGAGTATTACCAGCAAGCTTTGAGTGACTTCCTCACAGGTAGGGAAGAAGAGAGTACACTAGCTTAACTTGTTTGTTCTCCAGAATTTCTGCTACATCTCGATCAGGTGTGTGATGTGGCGTTGAGATTTGGGCATCCTAATATCAGTGATACTAAGTTGATTTAAATCGATACAATATTCTCCTGTTCATTCTAGTGAGAACTACGGAGGGTTTCACTTGTTTGGTGTCATGACTTTTCTTTTTTTTCCTCCTTTCTCTGAAGCTGGAAAATAAACCAAGAGAGAAACTTCAAAAGCAGATTTGTCAAGTTGTTCTGGATCATTTTGAGAAGCAGTACACAACAGAACTGGGAGATACGTGGACCAGTGTCAGGTCTGTTGTTTTGGGGAGACGGGAGAGGAGGGGTTGTTATTAAGTGCTTCACAAAATATATTTGAAAAGAGTCGTGAACCGTAACTGCTGCTTCAGTTTAATTTCAGTTTAGAACTAGCGTGAACGTGTGAAATGACAGAAGGCTAAAACTTGGAATTTTTTAGGTTTTTCCTTGACATGGTTATTTTGGATGTGATGAAGTTTCTGTTGTCCCAAATGTACACTGTAAAGAGACTGGCATCTTCTCTGTTGACTGTTTTGTAAAAACACAGTCAAAAAATTATTCTGCTTTACTTACAGCTGCTGTTAGTGGGCTTTTTCCTACAGTTTTGTAGTATCTTGAGAGATGTTAGGAGAGAAGTACATCCTCTGACTACTTTTATTAGAAGAAGTTGAATATTAATGACATGTACAGAAAAGACTATCACTTAATTTGGGCCTTGATCACACAGCTGTGGGAAACCAAGCCAGTAGGAGTTGGGAAGAGCTAACAGTATTTGAATAACAAGACAGCAGCAGAAAGAGCGGAACAAGATAATAAGAAGAAAAGGAGCAACAAGCTTGGCAAACTTACTTTTTTAGATGTAAATAACTGTCCTTAGTGAGTATTCCTGAGGAGTAATTTTTGAGGTTAAATGAAAAATAGTAGGAGAAATTCAAATAGCAAATGGAGCAAATCCATGTAAGAAAGGTCTGAAAAAGCGAACTGTAGTATGAACAAGTATGTTCCTACCATATGAGTGCTGCTTTTTGACTGTCCTCCGGGAGTATCCATCAGTTTAAGTTTTTCTGACCCAGTGTTTGCAGAACAGAAAAGGAAATTTAGGTAAGAACACTTGAAAAAACTGTGGTTTATAGTGTTGACCAGAATAAACGTAACACAGCTGACATGATTCTTTTTTGTGCTATTTGTGACTAATACTACATTTGTTTTTCATCCTTAGGGAAGTACTTTACAGTCAGAGCATTATGCTTCATAATTCAAAACTTCTACAGTAATTTGTTGAAGAATTTAGAAAAACAGAGAACATTTTTTTCAAAAGTTGTTACTTTTTTAGTGTAATCATTAGAGAAAATGATGGCTTGATTTCCTCTCAAAATTATTTTCCTGCATACTTTTCTTAACCATATCTAATCAAAATCATAGAATCATAGAATGGTTAGAGTTGGAAGGGACCTTGATCATCAAGTTCCAACCCCCCCACCATGGGCAGGGAGAATGATTCCTTTTTGATTGTATCGGAATCATCCAACAGTGAGATTGTCACCCCCATGTAAGAAAAGGCTTCCTACGCTATGGAGAGCTCATTTTATTTGCCAAGTTACTAAATAGCTTTTCCATTTTTTCAATCTAGAGATGTACTCACACACCCGTTGTGTTGGCAGTACGCTGTCCTGCTTAACAAGTTCAGCCAGTCTGACGAACTGGAGAACACCTTGCGTGTGAAGGGATATCATCCTGCCTTCCGAGGACCTTTGCCCTATCTTCCAGCATCCTTGGAGTGTTACATCAGTAGAACTCCCGGGAGATTCCCTGCACAAAAACACCAGGCTGGTAAACTGAAAGAGTATTATCTGCTGAATGCTGCTTCGCTGTTGCCAGTGCTGGCTTTGGAAGTGAAAGATGGGGAAGACGTTTTGGATCTCTGTGCTGCACCCGGGGGTAAATCAGTAGCCATCCTGCAGTGTGCTTGTCCAGGTAATGTACCCAGGTGCTGTTAAAAGCTGATCTCTGGCACTGTTCCTGAGCTATTTCAGTTGTGCTTGTTTTCTCTGCAAGATTTGGGTTGGGGAAAAAATAAACCCCAAACAACAGTTTATATTCTAACTAGTTCTGTGCTGTTTAGTAAGATCTTTTTTGTCTGTTTACTTAAAAGTGGATGAAAATTGCAGTCGTTATTTAAATGTAGGTTACTGTAGACTGACAGACAAAAGTGGAGAACCTCTATTTTTCTTCCTCCCTTGGCTCCTTTGTTGTTATTTCTGAAGAAGTTACTTAAGATTACGTGGATTTGTTGGCACAGGGAGGTAAGTAATCTGCAGTTTTAGAATACTTTGTTTTCTTTTCCTCTGCTACCTCTCTGGCCAGTGTTATGCAAATAATATAAATAGTATAATAGTATAAATTTAAGTGCACTGATGTAAAACAGAGCAAAATAAATTAAATGTTGAAGATCTAGGTAGAGGGAGAAAGCTTAAGAGGAAGAATTTGTCTATATCAGTGTTTAATAAGCTGTGTTTTAATCCACCTCGATGTTGCAGAAAGGCCTTAAGATAATCACAGCCTTTAGAAGACAACAGCAAGCAGCAGCTCAGTTCTTCCAGGCCAGGGAGTTAAAGCAAGCTGTGATTGCAGTTTCCAAGTTTATATGTTAGCTGGGTTAGTAGTTGTCTCAGAATGTGCCCAGCGCCTTACATTCTAACTGAAACTGTTACCTGCACTTGCTGATTGCAGCTAGTTCTTCCTGCCTGTTCTAGAGAAATGAGGTGATCTCACTGAGGTAAATTAAATGTGAGTTGCCCTTTCAGAAGGTTTAAAAAAAAAA
>VXBW01001477.1:157277-231915 GCA_013400375.1 Thinocorus orbignyianus
AAAAAAAAAAGGAAAAGCCACTTTTATTGCGTGGCTGCTTCTGAACCAAATTGTTGCTGGGAATGTAAGGTGTAAGGAAGTTGATTCTTAATGTACCTCAGTGAATGCTAAGATGTACCATATTGTGTGTGGCAAACATGGTGCAAGACAACTGGTGGAGACGTGAAAATAGGTATTTTATTAACAGGACTAAGAGGGAAAAATACCATGGCTGTGTTTCTGATCTGGGTAGCAACAGTAGTTTTCCTTCTGAAGGGATAATTACTTTGGTTATGTTGTTAAAAGTAAGTGCAACCAAAAGGCTTTTGCTAAAACCCTTCTGTCTTAAATTTCAAATAAAGAAGGGGTTGGACTCTGTGGCTCAGGATACATAATACTGATGTTTTTCTTATTTAAAAGGTAATTAATTAATAAGGGGCATGTCCTTAATTTAGACAGTGGCTCAAGGAGCCTGGAAAGGCACTCACTTAGGACTAATCTTTGGATATGGATTATGTTTAAAGTTTGTTTTACTGTGGAAGTCTGTTGCTACAGTAAGTATTTGCTAGTAAATACGTATGGATTACTCAGTAGGAGCATGTTGAAATTTAGTTAGGTTTATAAAAATTAAGCAGTGTTATAAAATATGCAATGACATTAGCACACAAGGTGTAAACTGTGGCAGTCATGGCAAAACTGTAGAGCAAGTAGAACTTCTGCAATCAGTGTAATTCCTTATATTTGTAAAGAAATAAACCCAACCAACAAACCAAAACAGAAAAAAACATACAGACTTATTTGAGTATGTTTACTTTGTTGTTTTTTTTAATTTTCTAAGGTCAGTTTCACTGTAACGAGTATGATGATTTGAGGTCAAGATGGTTGAAACAGACAATAGAATCCTTCATCCCAGATCCTTTGATTAACTTAATAAAGATCTCTACACTGGATGGTAGACAGATTGGAGATCTTCAACCTGAATTATATGACAAGGTAACATTACTTATCAGCAAATAGTATTTCTGCATTATGCTTCTCTTTCTTTCTACACTCTTTTTAATTTTCTTTTATTTCTGTCCCCCACAAAAAAAATTCTGACCCATCAAGGGGAACCAAGATCACGTACAGGATTTGCAGAGCCTCAGGAGTCATTTATGAAGCTTATTGTGCATTTGTTCATGTGCTAGAAGGTGTTACACATTTACCCTTGGTAGTGAATTTTGAAGACCTTGTAGTTGTGTTCTTTGAATGATGTGTAATTAGGAAGGAGGAAACAAGTGAGAAATATGGAGGCAGAGGGTACTTTTGGAGCAGTAATTTATTTTCTTCCTGCTACCCCCACCCCACCCCAAACACCATAAAAACATCTCAGTATAATAATTATATAATTTCTGCCCCTAAAAGGGAAAATGAAAAGGGTGTTTTAAGTGTTTGCAAAAGTCAGTGGATTAGATTTTTGTCATACAGTGTTCAGAAAGGGAATATCTTTACTGTGAAATGACTTACTTGCTCTTATTTGTTGAGTAGGTACTGGTTGATGCTCCTTGTTCAAATGACAGAAGTTGGCTGTTCTCTTCTGATATTCAGCAAGCTACGATTAGGCTAATACAAAGGAAAGAGTTATCTTCTCTACAGTTCCAGCTGCTAAGGTGAGAAATGCGAAGGAAAACTAATGAAGGAGCTTTTTGTAATTAATAAAAATGACACGGCACAATTTTTTTCCCATATTTAGTAACCAAAATCTCATTTCACCATGTGAAAATAATGTGAAGAATATTTGGTGCAGTTGCTGTTTGGAATAGAGAGTTAATTTAGGTTAATGTAAATATGGAAATTTGTATGGTGTAATATAGTGAGGCCTAGGTCTTCTACCGTACTGCTTTACAGTCCTCTTAACTCTCTTACTTGCATGCATCTCTGTTTTCAGATGTCTTGTAATAGTCTGATACTATATCAAGTAGTATCAAAATCTTTTCAATAGTGTCGTGGTTTAACCCCAGCCAGTAACTAGGACTGTGGAGCTACTCTCTTACTTCCCTCATCAGCCCCCAGTAGGGCAGGGAGAAGAGGGAGTAAAGGAGGGGAAAGGGGAGGAAAAAATTCGTGGATTGAGATAAAGACAGTTTAATAAAACAATAATGGAAACGAAAAATAACAACAATAATAATGATATAGTAAAAGAATATACAAAATAAAGCAATATAACACAAGTCACTCTCACTACCTGTGATTGGTTGCCCAGCTCGTCCTGAGCAGTTATTGTGGATTCCTGCCCCCTGGCCAACTCCCATTTATAATGCTAGATGTGACATCTGTAGTATGGAATCCTTTTGCCAGCTTGTCCTATCTATGCTCCCTCTCGACTTCTGTGGGAAGCTGAAAAGGCCCTAGACTAAGAACATCACCTGGCAACGACTAAAACAATATGCTTTATCAGCATCATTCTCACACCAAACCCAAACCTCAGCAGCTACTAGAAAGAAAATTAACTCTATCCCAGCTGAAACCAGGACAAGTGGACGCAGCTGATGTGGTTTAAGATGCATTCCTCAGCTGAAGCAAAGACACATGTTTATTAGTTTTTTTAACTGTGTGTGAAAATAGTCTAGAAACTTGCCAAGCTGGACATTCTTTCCCAGACTCCTTTTGCTGCTGCTGCTGTTCTTTCACAGAATTATCCCTTGTGGTTCTTTATTACAAAGTTTGCTAACTGTCAGGATTGACTACCAACCATCACTTAGGTCTTTAATGGTGCTTCATATTTTCTTTCTGGGCTGTTTATATGAAGAGATTGAGCCTACTATTGAACATTCTTACATGCTGCTTGAATTTCATACCCATTTGACTATTTGCAGCACAGAAAGGATACTGATCATAATTGATAAGGTAGAAAAGTAAAAGAATGTGGGGTTTGGTGAGGGGGTGAGGATTGTTTATTTTTCAAGAACATCCATCCAATAATCCAAATCAAGGTTGTCCTTTATTACACTTTTTAATGGTACCAGCCATAGGTTGGCATTTGTGTAGCGTTTCAAAGTCTACAGGTTTTCTTGTCGGGGAAAAAAAAGAGAAGTGACTTTCCAATAATGTGTTCTAGACTAGAGTGGTTTTTCGCAACGCAACAGTCACAGCTGAAGCCCATTTGTCAAAGCAAATTGAGGGAAAAATAACATTATAAGAAAGAAAAAGAAAGTTTTTATGGAAAGTTCCCATTGCAGCAGTTCAAGTTAGTTTTGCATGACTTCCAGTTGAAAAAGGCCCGGCAGAAGCCTATGATTTATAACAGAAATATGAGTATCTTATTGCAGTAATGCATCATGTCACCCATTTCCTTTGAAGAAATCAATCACATTTAAAACACTGACCTGTTTCAGTTTTCCCTTTTCAATATTTGACATATAAAATCAAATTTGTGATCCCCTACCAAAAGGAAGCATATATCATGGAGAAAAACCTTGAGAATTTGCATAAATCACTTCAGATTGTAATCCTGGAGCGAAGAACTCATGACAGCAGGAACCTGATTTAAAAAAAAAAAAGTAGACGTTCGTGTCAGTCCAAATCAAACTTAATTGAATTATTCCTAAATCAAGAAGAGAACTTTGCTTCTGTTGAAAGTGCACTTTACTATAGCAACAGCAATAAGAATTAGATTTGTAAGGACAAAACAGTTCTGATGCGTAAGTTGCAGTAAGAGGATGGTAATGTTAATTTTGTTGCTCAGTGTAGGTCTGAGTAATTCTGTAGATTCACTGATCTGCAGAACTGGAATTTTTGGGGGTCTTTTACTAAATTTTGGAGCACATGAAATAAATGGTTAGGTTGCACATTAAGAGGTTGCAAGTTTTATCTGATACAATATTTGACATAGAGTTACTAAATGATACAGCTGTGCAGTTTTATTGTTTCTTTTATCTGATCACTTTAGAATGAATTTCCAATACTAATGATATCTCAGATCCTGTGTAAAAGGGATAAAGGAAATGATAAAATGAGACCAAAAAAGGCTAAATGATTCATGCAAGTGCATTAGAAGTTTGGCAAAATTAAAATTGTGGAATACTACCCTATTCAAGCCTTTGTTTTATGGCTAGGCTGCATAATTACAGATAAAAAATTGGATTTGAATCCCGTTTCTGATACTTCAGTAATATTCAGGATGGCTGAACCTACATTAATCCAGCTGTGCTGCATTTTATGCGAATCAGCTCACGTAAAGCTACCTCTGGCTTATCTGTCCTGATTACCTGGTGCTTTATGTCCATGGTCATTTCTTGCCTTGGTTCCTTGCATCTGTAAAACAGAAATGATCTTGTTGAGAGCACTGTAAAGAAATAGTGTGTGATTTGAAGATGAAGCTGAAGTATAAGGACCAAGCTTTTATTGCAGTTTAGCAGTAGTGTTAAGTATAAGGATAAGGGTAAAATACAAATGAGAAGATTGAAACACCAAAGGGAGTTCTATATTCATTTCTATCAAGTGACACTCAGCCCAAAATTTGGGATTTTCTCTTTTGTAATTGAGGAAATGCTTCACTTTTAATCTTGTAGTAAGTTTTTTAGGGTTTGGTCATCTTGTGGGGGTTTTTTTGTTTGTTTGTTTGGGTTGTTTATTTTTTCTTTTGTTTTATTAGGATTTTTTTAGCAGATCAACTTGGGGGGAAGCTGGGAACATCAGAGAGGAAGTAAAGGAGGGGAAAGTATTTTTTTGCAATACAGTGTAATTTATTAAGTACGTAGAGGCTTCGTGGAATGAAAATCTGAAAGAAGTGTTGAAACTCATGCAGTGATCTTCTGACTCCAGTCTGCAGAAAATCTGAAATGTAAATAAGTGGCATAAATGCTGAACAGCAAATTTCGTAAGCACTGAGGGCACCACTGATTTGAAGGAAATTGAGATTGTAATGATTGTTAATACCAAAACCAAAGCATCCCTGCTGAGTGCTATAATCCAAAAACACACTACAAATCTTGTTATTATTTGGAGTGTTCATGCAGAAAACAAATTGCCAAGTGAGAGGGGAATGCTCTTTTTCTAGTACTGAGTGCTAGCACAAAATGCAGTGGTTCCTGTGAGTGAATTTACCAATGATACCTGTTCTTAGATAGAAATTAAATTTTGGTTTAAGCTTGAGTGAATAATAAGTTAGTGGTGAAACTGTTATGAATGTTGTAATTATTCCTAGGACAGTTACTGCAGCTGAAAAAACCCGTGTTACAGTTCTGTTGAAAATAAATCCAACAGAATACGATTTAGAAAACACAGTAAAGGCATTGAGACTACTCTGACTCTTCTATGCACAACACCTCTCAGTAATTAAAAATCTCTAATTGGTGTTTAATAGAATTCTGGTCCACAGAAGCTCAGACTAATTTTAAAATGCACACATAAACTTAAAAGATTTGCGGGAATTTGGGGTCCATGAGAAGTCTGAAGGACCTTTTCTGTGCTTTGGATTACTGGTGGCAATGACACCAACCTGTGTGGAGCGGTTGACAGCTCGCAGGATGGCAGGGATGCCATCCAGAGGTACCTAAACAAGCTTGAGAGGTGGGCCCATGTGAACCTCATGAAGTTCAGCAAGGGCAAGTGCAAGGTCCTGCACCTGGGTCAGGGAAATCCCAAGCACAGATGCAGGTTGGGTGGAAAATGGATTGAGAGCAGCCCTGAGAAGAAGGACTTGGGAGTGTTGGTGGATAAGAAGCTCAGCGTGAACTGACAATGTGTGCTCATAGCCCAGAAAGCCAGCCACATGCTGGGCTGCGTCAAAAGAGGGGTGGTCAGCAGGTTTAGGGAGGCGATTCCGCCCCTCTACTCTGCTCTGGTGAGACCCCACCTGGAGTACTGCATCCAGATCTGGAGTCCCCAACAAAAGAAGCACACGAGCCTGTGGGAACAAGTCCAGAGGAGGCCATGAAGATGATCAGAGGGCGGCAGGACCTCTCCTCTGAAGAGTGAAGTTATCAGGCTGAGAAAGTTGGGGCTGTTCAGCCTGCAGAAGAGAAGGCTCCAGGGAGATCTTATAGTAACCTTCCAGTACTTAAAGGGGGTCTATAGGAAAGACAGGAAGGGACTCTTTATAATGGAGTATAGGGATAAGATGAAGGGTAATGATTTTAAGCTGAAAGAGGGGAGATTTACACTAGATATTAGGAAGAAATTTTTTACTGTGAAGGTGGTGAGGCACTGGAACAGGTTGCCCAGAGCGATTGTGGATGTGTTCAAGGCCAGGCTGGATGGGGCTTTGAGCAGCCTGGTCTGGTGGGAATTGTCCCCGCCCATGGCAGGTGGGGTGGAACTCAATGATCTTTAAGGTTCATTCCAGCTCTAACCATTCTATGATTCTGTGATTCTATTAAGATGAGCTTTTGTAACACATGAGCATGTAATGATTGACTGAAAATACGTGCAATTAGGTAGTTGTTTTGTCCAGGCAAAGTGATTCCGTTTTGTTTGGGATTTTCTACTGATAAAAACAGTATCAGCCTTTAATGTTCATTACAGTGGTGAGGAGAGCCAGTGTCTTGACCATTGTAGAAGTTGCTCGAGCTTTAATGTCAGACATTAAAAGGATGGTAAGGCTGAATGTCATGGGAGAAGGAGAAGCACAAGGGAGTCCCTCTAGAAATACAGCAGCTGTCTTGTGCCACAGATTTCTGTTTCAGCCTGTGCTGGACTGCTGCACAGGAACTCCGTGGGTGAGGTTCAGGGGTGTTCTGGAATGACCAGAGGCACTGGAAGGGATGAGGTGATCCAAGGAGGAAAGTGAAGTGGATACCATTTTCTGTGGAGAAGGGAAAGAAGGCACATGGAAAGTAGAGAAAATGGTGTTGGGGATTGCTTCATCACACAGTTCTTCAGCTCTTTCCCTGGAATTTTTCCCTTTGCTCCCCTGCAGCAGACCATTTAATCCACTTGCTATCCGTAACTGTCTAGTCTATTAGCTCCACTGAGAATTTTTCAGAATTGCAACTGTTGGACTGACAAATCTTCTGTGGGTTGTGTGGATGATTCCTTAGTTTATATAGACTGCTGGCCCCAGGCTCCAAATTTGCCACAATGTTCAGGGCGCCTTACTGGGCAAAGGATGTCCCCTCTTCGTGTATCCTTGCCCCTCCAGATGAAAATAGTTTGGTAGGTACTGGCTGGACAGGGAGCCTTTCTTTTTTGTTTTAATTTCATATGCTTAAATGTGGCATGTTTGTGCTGTGCCATTCCCCAAAACACTGTTCATTACATTGCTGGAGGTATGAGTCATTTTACTGAGTTTTGTAGACTCATAGTTGGTTTGAATTTCTTCACAAAGAGTGCTGTGACCGTTGTTGTGGCTCCACTTTGTCTTTCATCAGACATGTTAAAATAAATAATTTCTGACTTTAATTACTGCCTGGTACTGCAAGCCTTTGGCAGTGCCCTGTGAGTCACTCACGGATCAAGTCCACTATGGCATGTCTCAAAACAAAGTTTGAGTTAATAATAAATAAATGCATGAATAAACAATGAAGCTACCCAGCAGCTAGGTGGTGGTTTTGGGATCGTGGATTTAAATTCAAACACAAATTTTGCTTTAAATTCACCTTCAGTCCCTTCTGTCTGTGTTTATGAGTCGTAAGCTGTAATGAAAAATACTAACTTTAAAGCTGTGTGGCAAAGTTGGTAGTGGGCTTCAAAAATCTTTAATTTTCCCTTCTCTAGCTGAGAAGGTTCTTCTTCAGCTATATATGTTTTTCTTCTTAGAAGTAGTAAGATTAAGTTGGGAAGAGGGATGGACCTCTGAGAGGTAAGAACGTAATTCTAGGGTAACTAGAATGACAGAAGGATTGGAGATTTGTCACGGCAAAAGTGGACTACCTCTGGCTGCAAGAGGCTAGCCGGCTAGGAACATAGTGGCTGTATTATTAGCATTTTCAGGACAAATTTTTGTTAGAGCAGAACAGGGTGGGGTTTGGGGGTTTGTAGTGTTTGAGGTTTTTACTGTTTGGTTGGGGTTTTTTTTTGTGGCTGTGTCTACTTTTCTTTATAGTTAAATCTAATGCTGAAAAAAAGCAGTTCACTTTATGTTTCTCCTATTACTAATTGTGTTACTCCGAACCGCTGTGTGTCTCCACAGCAGCAAAACTTACTTAAAGAGGAGCAGAGGGAGTACACGCTTTGGGTACAGAGACAATACTTGAACTGGTGTCTCTGTCTCCTATGCATCTCGGTCACCACCCATCACAAAGCATTTTAAAAAATTGGTATTTTGACACAGGAGGAATTTCTTTATCATTTTGACTTGGTTTGGAGGAAGAAAAAGCAAAACCTTTAACATGCGGTCCAAATGATCACAATTTATCTGGGCTCTTGTAAGAGAAAGAAGGAAATGTGTGATATCTCCAGTCAATAAAAAGAATTGGACTGAGGATAAAAGCAAGTGTATCTGGAGAGTCTGGGCTTCTTAAATAGCTTACAAAAGGGTTGGCAGTGTTTACTCTGATCATTGTCCTGCATATTGAACAGAAATACATCCCAGTTGCCAAAAGATGGCACTGTTGAAGTGTCGAATTATTTTAAAATTGACCTAAAATATGTGTAATCTTTTTATTTTAATACTGAAAATGGTTGAATGATTAACATGATTAATACTGACCCTTCCAATGGCACGCAACATAAACCCAACACAGGAGGAGTAGGCTGGGTGTGCAGGTGCTAGCTCTACTATGAAATACGTATTTATTGTCTGCCTATTTTTAAAAGAATATTTGAGACACCAGGACTTTTAGAATGAACAAAATGTCAGCCTATCATGTTTAATTTTCTAAGTGTGAAAATGTTAATTTTCCTCTTTTTAGATTCCTGCTAACTATGCTGTAGTTATGTGAGAGGGTTTTTTTTGGTTTTAGGGTTGTCATGTCGCTATTGAATGGTCTTTCTTCCATGAGATTTTAAATACTAAGTCTGCTCTATTTTCCCCAATGTGTTGTTAGCATCTTTTCTGTTGTTAGATATAAAGCAAATCTTGAGAAATAAATGAAATAAAACTGATTTAAAGTAATATATTTATTTATTAAAAGATTATCCAGTACTCCTATTTTACAAGCAGTTAGGGTAGATTAATGCATCTTCTGAAGCTCTGACGTCTGTAGTACAATACATGCCAATCAACCTGTATCCAAAGACACACTGGAAAAATACAAAGTATTGCTAATATTTTTTTATTTCTTTTTCCCTCTTGTATAACCTCATTTAGAACGAGGAGGGGAGCAATCTCTATGTTCTAAATTGTTTTAGAGTACTTCCTGAATAGGCTAGACATCAACCACCCTTTTGTTTGGATTACAGAAGTGTCTTGTGCTTATGTGCTGGAAAGATTTAAGTGTGGATTCGGTGGCTATAAAGTGATAATGTCAGTAGTTTAAATAAGTGAGGAAAAGCATCAGGGAAGCTTCTGCGGATGTGTCAGCGAATCACACTCTATCTTGCAGTTTTCCAGCTATGCTAATTCCAAGCTATTGATGATTTGAAAATATCATTAAAATATTAGACTATTTGATGTCACTAAAGTCTCCTAAATTGTAGTTTACTGATACGTACTAAAGTTGTGTTCAGTACCCCAGAGGAGAGCTGACTTTTTGTTTCCTTGGTTTAGCATGTATGTCATCTTCTAACAAACATGCAGTAGTACTTGCAATTCTGTCACAGAATCATAGACTGGTTAGAGTTGGAAGGGACCTTAAAGATCATCCAGTTCCAACCCCCCTGCCACGGGCAGGGACACCTCCCACTAGAGCAGGTTGCTCAAAGCCCCATCCAGCCTGGCCTTAAACACTTCCAGGGATGGGGCATCCACAGCTTCTCTGGGCAACCTGTTCCAGTGCCTCACCACCCTCACAGGAAAGAATTTCTTTCTAATATCTAGCGTAAATCTCTCCTCTTCCAATTTAAAACCATTACCCCTTGTCCTATCACTATACTTCCTGTATTTACTTCTTTTGTATGCTGTTTTATATCATCTTCTGGAGATCTCATATACAGCCCTTACATGGTAAATAAGACATATTAATGGATTATCATGCACTTCGCCAATTATAAGCTTTTCTGCTATGCCTTGACTGTCTTACAGCTTTAAAACAATAACCTCATACTTCTGCAGTTGTGTAGTATGGTAACATGCAACATAAAATCTTGAGTTACACATCAACTGCTTACAGTGGTGCTTCGTTAGGGTCTTGATAGCAAGAACTAAGGGGTTGTCATGTTACTAAAAGAGAAATAGTTGTAGAGAAAGGTGAACAAGTCAAGAGGTTCCAGAAGAAGTTTCCTGTGCTTATAATGTTTATTCTTATGTTTCTCCATATGAAGCTTGAAAATTTGCAGTATTAGTGCCTATAAAATTCATTATGGTACGTGTATATACCAGAATTTAAAACTATGAAATGAAGTATAACTGTAGTTAATCTATACTTAGACTAAAAGGTTTAGGTTTTTTAATAAACGTGAAGGTCATCTGTAGCACTAAGAGAAAAATAACTGCAGATTATTTACCTTTAAGTAAGGTATTTTATTTCTAAACAATGTATTATAGTAAGAGGGACATGAAAAAATATTCTAGTGTCTTCTGTTTTGGCATCCTTTTTAATCATTCTAGATTTGGAGCCAATTTTTGGAGGTTACAGAGTAGTTTATAACAGGCACCAAATCTCTTCAGCCAAGAGTCAAACTCTAAGTAAAAATTTGGGGGATATTCAAGTTGCCTAATGTAAGAGGAAACTTACATTCTTAGATGGTGGAGTCAGAGTAGCAGTGGTAGGTTCTGCTAGAAGTCTGTAAGTTAGGCTCCGGATCTGATCTATCCCTTGGATAGGCTTGTTTCCCTCCATATAGAGAAAGACTAGTATCTTAAATTTATTTGAACGGATTCCCTTACGAATGAATTTTCTGTCATGCTGGTGAAGAGGGGACCAAACTCCCTGAATCTGCTTAGCCTAGCTCAGTATCACCCTGTGACTTTGAGCCCAGCACTTCTTCACTTTGAATTTTGCAGCTCAGTGCAGGTTTATCAAAAGCCAAGCACGGCTTAATCAGGGATGGCGGTCGGTTGACTTTGAACACAGCCGCTGAAACAACTGTTGCTCCAGGTGACAAGATGGATAGATACATTGATTAACCTTGCGGTGTAAAGTAATCCTCCTTAGATATTTTAATTCATGACTTAGGTTCAGAATAAAGATAACTGCTCTGAGCAGCCTGACCTTTGTGGGTCATGGGCCAGTGAAGATTCCCGATCTAAGGAGGCTTAGAGTTCGGGGGGTTTTGAAGTGAGATTTTCAGGATTTTGTTCAGAAGCCTGTGTTGCTTTTTCCTCTGAATCACTGCCCCAGTGACTCAGTTGTAGGAGCACAATGCCTTTGAAAGTGTTGACTTGAATGGTTCTTACTTGATATATAGTAAAAAAGTGTCAAGTGTCAAGTGTCCAGGGTTTTAACTCTGTAAGCTGTAGCTACGTCTTTTTTTTTTTTATATTTACCTTTATTGTTTACTTTTTCCACTTTTACATGGTAAAAATATTTTCTTATTTGTTTAAATGTTCATGTAATATCAGGTTTACAGGTAGGAAAGCGGCTGATGTTATCTGCTTCTATGAGTGAAGTTATCAGGTATGCTAAAAGTACATCTTAATTGTCATGCTAAAACCACTTTGACGTTTCCAAGCCAACTAACTGCCCTCTCATGGCTTGGCATCCTGGTATGTGTGGAAGAGGTGTAGTGGAGGGGGAAATTCTACAAGTAGAGGGTTTCTTATAATACTATGAAGATCAGCTCAACTTTGAGAACCCATTTAGATTTCAGTCTCGTTCTCTTTGAGCTCTAATGGGAAAGCTCAAAATCCAACAACTATTACATCGGGGGGGGAAAAAAAATACTTTTATGTTTTCCAGAACTGATATGAGGCCAAGGAGACATGAGATCAAGTCTTCCTGACTTGTTGTTCATGAGCAGGCAAGGTTGTACATTCCTGCTTTCCTTTATAATAGTTATCTCTCATACGTCTGGGTGCACTCTGGTTGCTCAGACAGGCCAAGAGCAACAGCATAAGCCCCGTCCTTTTCAATGGATGGCTGTAGCCACAGTGGGATGGCTACAAACAAGGAAGGTAGCTGGAGAGGCAGTGGAGACAGCGTAAGACCTCGGGTCTGGTACTGGTGCTTTTGTAGCCTGCTAAGACGTGTATGTGTATTGGAACGTGGAGGGGAAGAAGGCTCAGTGTCTGGAACTGGGCAATTCGAGTGCATGCTGGTAACTGCAGAATTTTAGAAAATAAGAACAAGAAAGGATGTTAGGATGACATCTACTCTGTTTTACTTTGTCAAGGTGGTGGCATTGTAAATGTTGTCCCATACCAACCTGTGTCTAAGACATTCTTAAATATTTTTTTGCAGACTTGAAAAAGCTATTCAGAGGCATGAGACAAGCTTGCAGTTTAGTGATAGCTTTAGCTAATTTTGAAAGTATCCCAGAATGAGACCATTAGGTCCTGTTAAACTGAAAGTATTAAGAGTACCTAAGTGCTTGGTAATCTGCTCTTTACCTAAAACAGGCTGAGCTTGAACTGCTCACTCACTTAGGCTAAATGTGCTAGCCATCTGTTCACTCTCCCATCGTTTTACTGAAGACTGATGCAACAAAAGTGTTAAATACTGACTTTTTTTTGAGTATCATCTGTTTAGAGAGCTCTGTTCTCATATGCTAGCTAAAATTGGAGTAGTACAGACTCCAGTAAAATATGTAATTAGCTTGCTAATTAACATAACCAAGTCTCATAGAAGAAATGATCAAGATACTGCATACACTCCCTAGAGAGAGAGTTTGGATATAATATGCAGGAGTTTTCACCTGCAAAGGTGAACAAATTTGTATTATCTCGGTCTGAAACAGTCATTTGTCCTGGTGTTTCCTTATTATTTTGGACAGGACTTTCAGAGTGGCTTTGATCTGTGATCTGCTTTGATCCTGCTTGTGATGAGGCTTTTCTTTATTGATTCTTTTCCTGAAAAGGCCAAATCTTGTTAAAAGGACTTGTCTTTTTTCCTTTGTATTTTTTCTCTTTCCTTTCTCAACCGTTTCTGTTCAGCTATCGCCCGTAGCAAGTCCTCAGCTTGTCTCTGGAGGAATCGCTGTTTTATTGGCATTGTGTGTGACTGTCTGGGCTTGGAATCAGGTTCGCTGCATTTGGGGGCTGCTCACTTCATGTGGTTTGAGGATATGGGTTTGGTCTTTTTTTTTCCTTTTTATTTTCCCCCTGTAGATTTTTTTTCCCTCTGGGTCAATGCAGTATTGTCAGTAATATTTGTCAGTCTAAGATTATTGGGTGTCTTTCCATGCAGTGTGACTACGTGTGTCATAGTGCTCCATGAGTCCGTGCTTCTCGTATCTGCCCTGCCCTTGTGTGTTTGAGTACCCTGAGTGCCTCCCTTGTTGTCTCTCTGATATTCACAAACCGAGTAGCAGTGTTCACCTTCAGATTCTCTGGTTTTTACAAAAAAAAAAAAAAGGCTTTCTCGGGAACGATTGTATTTTAATGTATTTGCTTCAGCCCAATACTGTCTGTTTTCCGTAAGCTCTGAGGTGATCTGTTTGAATAGTAGTATTCAGCTCAGTCTTTGAGCCATTATGTCCTTGGAGGCTCCAAAGTGTGTGATGAAAAGAGATTACCTTAAAAGAACATTAATTTTTTATTTTCATTTTTTTAGCAAATGAACTGATAGTGTAGCTTGGGCTTTCAGTTATATGATGGCTCCAGATTTGAAGAATGTTTTTCTGTGATGATTTGAGGGTTTTCTCTTTACCCTTTCACAGAACCACAGAGTTACAGTTAGAAAGGACCTCTGAAATCACCAGGTCTAACCATACACAAAACCACAACCCACTGCCTACAATCTCTGCCACTAGAGCATGTCCTGAAGCGCCACACCTACACGTTTCTTAAATATCTCCAGGGATGGTGACTCAACCACCTCTCTGGTTAGACCGTTCCAGTGCCTGGCCACTCTTTCAGTAAAGTAATTCTTCCTATTACCGAGTCCAAACCTTCCCTGCTGCAACTTCAGACCATTTCTTCTAGTCCTGTCATTATTCACTAGGGAGAAGAGGCCAACACCCACCTCTCTACAACCTCCTTTCAGGTAGTTGTAGAGGGCAATGAGGTCTCCCCTCAGCCTTCTCCAAATTNCCTGTCCAGAACTTCCCTACCCTCAAGCAGATCAAGACCTCCACTCAGCTGGTTTGGTGTCATCTGCAAACTTAATGAGGGTGCACTCAATCCCTTCATCCAGATCACAGATAAAGATACTAAACAAGACTTAGTTTGCATTAGATGCATATCTCGTTTCTAGACCCTCATAGTTTATATTTTACCTTTCTGAAAAAGGACTTTGCGGATCTGCTTTAATGGAAAGCAAACAGTCTGTTTAAACTCTGTTTCAGCGGGGAAGTGAAAAAGAACCTCTTTTCTCTTCATCTACCAGCAGTCATGAAGCTTTCAGGAAACTTGAAATCTTAAGATGCTATTTTGTCTTTGTATAGTCAAAATTTGTCAACAGCTTAATAGGTAAAGAGCAGATAAACAGGCAATATGATCCGATTAGTCATATTTCCTTAGGAAACTGGGTTGAAAAGTAGTAGTTCAGTAAAACTCTTGAGTCCTCTAACCTGTTAAATAAGTTGCAGAATTTGCAGAAATGTTTGTAAAATTACAGGCCAGTAATTAGTTCAGGCTGTTACTGCGACTGTACATTCTGATATTTGTTCATGCAAGCAGCTAGCTAAGTATCTAGCTAGCACTTTTGATGTGGTGTGACCCATTTTGAATGCACACTTGCAGCACTTTCACAGTTGTGCTGTGAATACAAATATTTGAAGTACATTCTACAGCTTGGAATGGATGCTGCTTTCTACTTGTCAGTCATATAAAAAATAGTTTCAGTTAACTGAGAATACTTAAATAAAGGAGAAAGAATAATGTGTTGTGGGTAGTTTCCTGAACTGTCAATTATTTACTGTTCAGACAGTTTCATTATGTTATTTTTCTAATATATGTTTATACCTATTTAGAAGTCTTAACATGTTCCCCTTGCCCTGGTACATCACTTCTTATGTTGATTTTTTTATTGTTGTTTGCAGGTCTGCTGTTAAAGCATTGCGTCCTGGTGGATCTCTGGTCTATTCTACATGTACTCTCTCAAAAGCAGAAAACAGCGATGTAATAAACCTCATTCTAAATTCCTGCAGCAATGTTATGCCTGTGGACATCAGAGAAATGGCCAAAGCTGTTTCTCAGGAATTCACTTTTCTCAGTGGTACCCAACAGCATGAACTTCTGGTTCTCCCAGGGAAAGGGAGAGCATGGGGTCCAATGTACGTAGCTAAATTAAAGAAAATCTAGTCCATCTGATGCCTGTTAGTTTTTAATAAGAGATATGTCATGATTTATTTCTATTCTAATCTAGTATGTCTGTATGAAAATGTTGAAGGCAACTGAGTGTTGCAGTTCTGTATCAGCTGCTACCTAATAAAAAGGGAGCGAGACACTTAAATTACCTCAAAATACAGAATGTGTTTTCTAATGTGGACTTCTAATCAATTCCTTATAAACTCAAGGGAACTTTGTATTATTTTCAAGGTGATGTTTTTAAAGGGATTTGTATCCTAGAATAGAGGCCTAATGAGGTGGGGTTTTGCACTGGTTTTTGGTTTTTTAATTACTCATTTGGTTTCAATACAGTATATTTTAAAACAAATGGTTTCAATGGCCTGGAGTAATGGAAATCCTGCATTCTGTCTCAAGCATTCATAGAGATCTGTTTCCCTGTATGAACTGATTTGTATGCAGAGTTTGTCATCTTAAGCATTGACTGTTCCAAGCACTGGCAAAATAAGTTTCATATTTGCTAAATTGTTTGCTGGTTAAAAACTGTAGTTTGTTTACGGTTGCAAAGTTCAGCAGCTATATCAACACCTTTTTAATTTTTAATATTTTTATATTTTTGGGCTTGGAAAAATATAAATTGTAAGAGTAAATTACATTGAAATGTCCTTGAAACAGTAGATTAAATGTGTTTAGCCAGCGGTGTCCAGAGCACATATTTGAAACAGAAGCAGAATGACAGAATGACATGGTATTGGAAGGGACCTCTGGAGGATGATCTAGTCCAACTCTTCTGCCAAAGCAGGTCCTCCTAGAGCAGGTTGCACAGGCACGTGTCCAGGCGGTTTTTGAATGTCTCCAGAGACAGAGACTCCACCACCCCTCTGGGCAGCCTCTTCCAGGGCTCTGCAACCCTCAAAGTGAAGAAGTTCCTCCTCATGTTTAGATGGAAATTCTTATGTGCAAGTTTGTGCTGATTTCCTCTTGTCTTCTTGCTGAACACCTCTGGAAAAAGACTGGCCCCTTCGTCTTGACACCCATCCTTTAAGTATTTATAGGTGTTGATCAGATCCCCCTCAGTCTTCTCCAGACTAAAAAGACCCAAGTCCCTTGACCTTTCCTCATAAGAGAGATGCTCCAGGCCCCTAATCATCTTGGTGGTCCTCTGCTATACCTTCTTCAGCAGTTCCCTGTCCTTCCTGAACTGGGGAGCCCAGAACTGGACACAGTACCCCAGATGAGGCCTCAGCAGGGCAGCATAGAGGGGTAGGATGACCTCCCTCGAATTGCTGGTCACATTCTTCCCGCTGCAATGTAGAATGCCTTTGGCTTTTACCAGAATGGCACATTGCTGGGTCATTTTCATCCTGTTGTCCACCAGGGCTCCCAGGTCTTTTTCCTCAGAGCTGCTCTCCATCAGGACATCCCCCAACCTGTACTGGTGCAGGGAGTTATTCCTCCCCAGTGCAGGGTGCTACACTTGCCCTTGTTGAATTTCATCACGTTCCTCTCTGCCCAACTCTCCAGCCTGTCCAGGTCTCACTGGATGGCGGCACAGCCTTCTGGTGTGTCAGTCACCCCTCACAGTTTTGTGTCATTTGCAAACTTGGTGAGGGTACATTGATTAATGATTAATTAACACAATGTTCAGAAAGTGTTGTTATATAATTACAGTCATGATGAGCAAAGCAGACAATCTGGACAAATGGCTTATCCCCTAAGTTCAAGAAATGTTACGTGAATTCATGATATCGTGTCTGTGGTGTGTAAAGGAAAGAGAGTCCTAGTGAGAGCTTGTACTGATGTCAGTATTAGGTTCTATCAATTTTGCTGCACAATGCTATGGCTAAATGTATAGATATATGTACACATGTTCATGCATATGCACATGCGGACTTTCTTCCTGTGGGTCAGGTGCACAGACTTCCAATTAAGCAGTGCTTGAGTTATGCCTATGAATGGATTATGAAATGGTGTATATATTAGGTTGAATATCTGTCTTTAAGTAGAATGGATCCTTTTCATCCCTCTCCAAGCAAAGGGAAGTCCTTTCCTTGATTGAAGCTTATAATATATTTTTTTTAAGGAATGGTGTTTTAAAGAACAGTAGGATTTTTTTTCTGGTAGATGAGTTGATTGTGTGGAAATATGTGTGAGACTGTGTAGATTTGTATATTTCATATGTTTTGTGAGTAAATCTCTGTGTATATGTAATTATAAGGTTTTTTACAGTCACAAACATGATTTATTAATGCAGGTTCGATTTTTTTTTTTTCTGAATGCAAAAACATATCAACTTGTAAATACTGGAAAAATTACCAAATCAGTGATTCTGCACCTCATTAACAAGGCAGGAATAAAGTTGATTGCCTGAGGTCTTCTGTAACAAGCTGCGGGCAACCACGCTGGAAATGCAGTTGCAACACGTATTTCTGAGCTCCCAGCGACAGCATCTGGAGAACCACGGGAGATTCTCCAGTGATTCTGTTGCTCTGAGCTCAGAAATACATCTTGTAACTGAACTGCCTTTTGTCTCTGACAAATTCAGTTGGCTTTTCACTGCCTTTTTTGTTCTGCTCATCTTGTACTGATGGGGCTCGACTCTGCATTCACACCAATTCTGTCAGTAGACCCGTGGTCACAGAGCACTCAACATTTGTCCCCGCCCTGAGCGTTGTGGCTGCTGGAAGGTCCTGTCCGTAGCATCCAGAGCAGCGAGGGGGGCAACGTTCAGAAGTACAACACCTTAATGAAGAAAATCTTTGTTGCCTAAAGCAGATACTAATTGTGAGTGGTAGCTTTGGTTTTTTAGGCTTCTGTGACTAAGAGGAGGGTGGGGTGGGCAGTTTGCCCTCAGAATACTGTCTCACTGCTGCACCTTTTGCTGGAGGAAATTCATGCATGGGGTACTCTGCCACTTTGGTACGTGAGCTTCCACAGTTATCCTTTCCCCTGCTTTGTGAGGAAAAGTGTTTGAAGTGCCCCTGTAGTATTAAATTGTCAGCCGTGTCCTGAAAACTGAAGAGGATGTAAAGCATATGCAACTTGAGACACAGAAGTTACTAAAGTATGCAGATGATATTGTATTCCTATGGAAAGACCTAACAGCATCTATCCCGGAAACGTGACACGTAATATCCAGATTTGGAGTCATCTCAGGCTGCTGGATGAAATAACAATACCCTTGTCAAAACGCTTTCCATCAGTTTTATTTGCCCTGTGGAAATTGAAATGGGAAGGCAAGAATGTAACTTACTGAGGGATGTAATTAAAATTTGTGGTTAAATTGAATGGTTGAGGAGAATATGGGCTTGGTAATCACAAAAAGAACAGAGGGATCCTTGAAAACTGAACTTCGCTCAATCTCAGCGTATGGGCAAGTCCCTGAGAACTGCATTGCATTAGACCTAAATTATGCAGCAAGGCCTCCTGTTGTATGTAAGAGCTGTGCTGAGCTCTGTATAACCCTTTCCTGATCTCCTGGAGTTTTTTTTTTTACTAGTCTGAAAATGCACCAAAAAGGGAGGACAAAAAAATGAGGCTGATTACTAGGTGGTATTTGTTTTGCTTTGTAGGAGGCGGATTCTAGTTCAGGGTGCTGCAGAGGCCTTTTTGTTCTGTTCTAGTCGGTTCTGGCTGGTGACAGGGATTTGGTAAGCACGCATGGAGGAAGAGGGAGTGAGAAGGTAAAAGCAGAAAGAATGGGAGGCGGCACGTCTGTAGAAGTAAGAGGCAAGGTTTGCACATGCCGGGAAGCAGCTTCCACTCAAGGGTACTTCTTGAAAAGATTTCATGTCTGTTCAGGTACCTTTTAGATACTTGTGATTTCCAAAGAGCGTTCCTGTCCACCTTCAGAACAAGGCTGCAACGTCTTCCCTTTTTACACCTTTTCCCAGGGAATTGTAACTTAATTCCTCTACTACATCCTGCCTCCTTTTCCATGAACAACACTGATGGAGACAGAAATGCAAACAAGCAAGCAGGTCAGCCTGTCTAAGTTAGAGGGAATTGCAGTTCCAGGAAAAAGGCAGGTGAGTAAACAGGGCCAGAAAATTACCAGTTTTGTTGTGTTGTGGAGTAGCCAGAGAAATCTGCATGATCTCTAATGAAGGCAATTAAGACAGTGTTTGTGCAACTACTCACAGGCGTATTATGCATAACACACATCAGTGCCAGCGTATCTCGGAGGCAGCAGAAATAACTTGGGCTCAAATGCTCTCGTGCTTTTCTGCCATTCCCTTTTCAAACATACAAAAAGTAGTTTCCCTGTTAGTTTCGGGTGGGCGGGGGAGGGTTGGCACAATAAAAAATGAAGGCCTTCTATAAAGGAAACTTCAGTGTTTGCAAAATTTGATCCTTTATTCAGTGACATCTGACACAATTCAATTATGGCTTGTCAAAAGCATTCTCCACTGTGGAATGGAGTGGAAAAACAGATTACATACAAATGGCTGCAGACAGTTACAGTCAACTAGGGGACTAACGAACTCTTGGCTTTCTTAGCGAGACGTGCGAAGGGAAGGTAAGCACACTCAAAGAGGGGTGAAATGAAAAGATCAAGACTACAGCAGAAGAAGAAAAATGTGAAATACCAGAGAAGAGATGCCACGTTTTTCAGCATAGAAGAACAGCAGTGCTGCACCACGCGCAGGACAAGGTATGTGAGTGGGGAGAGGAGGGTTCCTTTGGGGGATAGTTGGAGGAGAGCTGCAGTTACCTGTACTGGGATGGTAGAATTCCCGTAGTTCAGTGGCTACCTTAGGAGAAAAATGTGTTTTGAGGACATCAGTCATGAAAATTGCAGGGGCCTTGCTTAAAATTTGCAGGCTATTTCAATTAGCTGTGAGCACTTAAGTAGAGCATGGCTGCCAGTTTATTGCAGAATGAATGGCTGTATCAGTGCAGTGTTCCTATCAGAAAAATTGGTTTGGTGGGAGGAAATTTTGAGAATCTGATCTGGCTTAAATAGTCTGTTATGCCATAGAATACAGCCCGCTGGTAAGCTGTTATAACTTTATGCAATATTGGCTATAAATGAGGCTTTTCCAGGGGAAACTTGAACAGTACATACTGGTGCAATCTCTTAACTTCCAGGTAAAAGTGAAACTTGTTAAGTTCTCAGTTGTCAGTTTCTCAAACTTGGATCAGAGAGCACAGGGCATATGCAGTCTCTGGCTTTTAGATGGTTCTGCTGTGTCCCCACCACATGATTTTTTACTAAAGATAGGTTTTTATAAGATGGTTCATAGCAATCATGAAACATTTGTCAGAAAATGCTTTCATTGGCTGATCTTCCTGGCTGCCTCTTAAGATTAGAGGTCAAGGCCTGGTGGTCTTGGACGGTTTTATTTTCTTAGTAGTTGTACCTAATTTTCAACAGGGGCAAGCATCAGAGAGCTCCCATGGCTCCATTTAAAAAATGCATTTCAGGTGGTACCAAAATAAAACGCCTCAATCAAAAAGTCACAACTACTCCCGAGAGAAAGGGATGGAACATAAACCTAGGTTTCTTTGTATTTTGCAGAAGAATTTCTACTCCCTACAGCTGTGTTTAAGGTGGTAAATTATATAAATGCTTCCTTGCTCTTCCACTTTCCGATAGCATGGCAGTATGGACACGGCAGTGCAGTGGTCACTTACCAGTATGTGATGGTAATGTAACTCCTCGTCACAGAAGAAAACAGGTCTACTGCCCTAAAACCACAGGTAATAATAAATTCTATAGTAAGAAGTACTCCAAAAATTTTTACAGAGCCAGGTCTTCTGTTAAAGAAGACAGAAGCACTAGAAGGCAGCATAGCTAACAAAATTTGAATGAGGTAAGGGCTCATGTTCTTATTTTGTTAATTGCTTTTGGATGTGGCGGGCTATGAAAAGAAGGAAAATATGTAACTGATAGAAAGAGTTCTTTAAAAATGTGTTTCTAATTGTCCCAAAGTGAAACAAGAAGATAAGAGGAAATTCAGAGCGATATATCATGATTTTTTGGTAGGGTTTTTTGCTTTGTTAATTTACTTTCTAGGAAAAATCTAGCTCAGCTGAGTGTGTGATTAAGTAGCTGATGGAATAATCCTTTACAGGGAAGAGAAGATGCCAGAACATTTGAGTGATGTAAAACTAGACTGCACAGAGGATTAGAAAAGGTACAGGGAGGAATAATTTTGTGTTGGCAGGAAGTAGACTTGATAGTACTTTTTTATCTGTAATTTTTATGATTCTATGGCTAACCAGGGAAATGTTTAATGTTCCCAATACAGCAACTGAAGGTATAAGGAGGAAGATTGACATACCCAGCACTGTTATAATTCATTTCATTACTTCACACAGGGCTTTTATATTGTCACGCCCATAAAGCGCCAGTGTGTGTGCTTATAGCCAATTCATCTTTATATACTGCGTCTGATCCCATTGAAGTGAATGGCAAAACTCCCATCAATTTTAATGGCAGTGGGATATGGCCCATTTTGTAGATATACAATGTATATTTCCTGCACACACTATTTTTTCGTGTATTACGTGCCTCTCATCTGAGCTTCAGAGAATGTTTTATAAAGCGGCTGAGTCACAAACATTGATGTAGTCTCCAGCTGATGAGATAACGTGATCTATCTTCAAAACCAGATTTAAAGATTGACATTTATTTATCTATCTATCAATTTATTTATTTTAGGCATGATATGCACGTAGAAGGTCTCCATGCGTAAAGTACTGCCTTTGGAAATTTTGCCTGAACACATTGCAGGAGGTAACTGTGTTGTAAATAGATGTTACACTTGCAAGGTTAAAATTATGCTTCAGTGTATGAAAAATAGAATGCATCAAAGAAAATTGAAGGCCACATGAATCAGTGGCTTAGTGCATTACACAGCAGTCTTCGGAATCAGAGGCTTAGAAGGGTCCCTTTTGGAAAGCATCTGTTTGGGAAGCAACTTGCTCAGTTAACAACCTACAAACAAAACAAAAAAATAATTATTGATTCTTCCGATATTTTAACTGGTGTTTTTATTGAGAAACATTTTAAACAATGGTAAGGCAGAACCCATCATCCTTCACCCTTTTTAGAGAAAATGTACAGTTATGAGCCATATTTTAATAGCTGTAAATCCTGCTGGTTACGCGTGGAAAGATCTGGATTCTTAGCAGCATTCAGCATGTGCATGCTGGAACTGGAATTGTTTGACAGTCTGATGTCTTTGATCAAGAAGCTTCCTTTCTTCACAATAATGTATGCTGGAAATAAGTTGCAGTCCCAGCTTAATGAGAGAACAGGGTTTGTAGAGGATTCGAATGGGATATTTGGAGTTTAACTAGAAGTCCTAGAGTGTAGCTGTGAGTTATGTACCAGTAGAGAAGAAATAATTAGCAGACTGTTCTGCAGGTGATGAATCACCTACCCTTACTGTACAATATACTCTTCCGCTTAGTGCTTGCTGCAGTTACAGGTTCTGGAATTGGATTGTGCAAAGACTTATGAAGTGTCCTTGACTGGATGTAGGCAAAAGTACATCCAGCTCGTTCAAGTACACTTGCCTTTAGTTAGTGCCATGACATTGAAGAGTATCTCTTTATGAATGACTTAAGTGGCTGTGCTGTGTTGGGGTGACACAGTAATTGAACAGACAAACGCCAGCATTCTGAAGGACATTAGCATCATCTAAATGCACAAGCAGTCCACTTGCACAGCCACTGTTGTAAAAAAGTAGTTTTCTAAGACACTTATGAATTAACTTATTTTGATTGGTTGGTTGTCACCATCTTGGTATTTTTAAGGGTTTGTTTGTTGTTGTTTTGGTTTGTGCTGTTTGGTTGGGTTTTTTAATATGTAAGTAGTCTTTTGTTGTTGTTGTATATACAGAGGTGAGTTGAACTGTTAGGCTGGGATTTACATTCTTACATGAGTCTTAAGAGAATGCAGACCTTGAATTCAAGTTCTGAAAACACGGCATAAGCTCTGAAACCAGTTTCTTTTAGAGTTGCATGCCAAGTGCTGAACTGGGCACCATAAAACATTCATTGTAAAGCAACTATTATTAACCACCACTTTGGGTTTGTGGAGAGGATGGCATTGTGGCTGTAGCACTAGCCTGAAGATCAAGAGGTCCGAGGTCAGTTCCTAGTTTTTCTGTTGGTTTCCTTTGGGCAAATTGCTTCCGATGTGACTTTCAGAAGCAATTAGTGTAGGCCAAACTCTGCTATCTAAGTCAAAAATTCCTATTGACTTATCTGAAAACAGGGTTAAGACTTATTGAAGCACGTTTACTGTTTTGTCCTCAGGGTCTCCAGGTCTCATTTTGCCATCTCTCTACTGAGAATTATGTGTTCTACTCATAGAAATGATGTGAGGATAAATTCATGAATATGTGTGAGCCATGGAGGTCTTAGAGCAAGAAAAGCCAAGGCTGGCGCAGTAGCATTTGCTTACTTTGTAAAGGTCTGACTGACGCCACCAATTTGCAGAAGCTGACTAATCTGGGAAATTATTTTTTAAATTATGAGGCTATTTTTTAATGAGGGATTTCATTATTTTTGCTGAGAACGTACAATGCTTTAATAGCAGAGGGTGGGGATGGGGAAATCTTTTTGTCACAACATTTCTTCCCATGTCCTCTCTTAGAAGATAAAGCCTTGCAACCCACAGCAGCTGTCGGTAGCCTACAAATCGTTTCTGCCCTCTTTAGCAGATGTTACAGTGCCAGTTGGCAGTATCCTGTGAACTCCAGAGATATCAAAGATTAAAAAGAGTGAAAGTTGTTAAATAAAAATGATATAACATGTTCCTTTTTAGACAAAACCCATAAATGTCTGGGCATCTGACAAAAGCCTGTCTCCCTTACATTTTCTTTTTGCAGAATACAAAATGCTCTTACTTTCAAACTCAACTTTGCTTTAGTCTGAGATATGCTGCTGCTCTTTTAAATTATTGATGCTTGACTCAAGAAACACAAAGGGCATGTTTTATTTTTCTTGAAGTTACATCATACAAATTGGCTCCCAATGCAGAAGAGAAAGTGATTTGGGAAAGCATTTACAGTTGTGTGGGATTGCAGAGGCAAGGGATGTCAAAAGGGGCTGTTATCAAAGTACCCTCTCTGAAGGCTACTACACTGTGTGAAGGAACACAACATTTTGTGTCTTTTGGAGTTGGTTTGCAGCCGAAGCGGTTTTGTTGGAAGGGGGAAATAGATACTTGTTCTGACAGGAAGGAATGTCAGAGGAAGAACAGAAGAAGAGATGTGTCGAGCTAAAGAGAAAAATAAAATTATCAGATTTTATGCTAGATTTAATTTCTATAGTTCAAGAAGTATGCCTGAAATATACTTACAGATGGCTAAACTGTGATTAGGTTCATGGGCTCAGAGATAAGGAAGCGAAAGCTGATTAAATATATTAGGGTGTGTTATGTCTGTTTTATCAAACCTGTTGGATTACTGGTTTCTTTTCTATACTTTGAACAACCAAACTTTTGGAAGGCAAAAAAAAAAAAAAAGCTATGCTAAGGAGAAGTGTTAAAAGTCTTCAGACTTCCAAAGGTTCTTTGTTTTTCTGGTTTTAGGTGCTTTTGGAGGTTTTGATTTTGTTTTGTTTTGTTTTGTTTTTTTCTAAAGCAAAGAAGGTGTCAAAACTGCTATTTCTGAAATGGGCTATAAAACAAGAAGAGTATAAAAAGCTTTCTGGGAAAGCACATCCTGTGTTGAATCCTACATTAAAAAGAAAACGAGAACTCTGTCTTTCACTCTTTACATGCTACCTTTAGTCTGTCTAAAATGGAGTAAGGTTAACAGTGTCTAAGTGACCTACGTGTCAAAGTCATATTCACTTCCTTGGAGACTTAGGCTTTCAAAATCATTTCAGCACTTTGAAAATGTTAACTTAAAACTCAAAATGGACTGAGTGTCAGTTAGTTCAATAAGACAACGCAGCTCTTCCTCTTGCTGTCTTGCCTACTTCAGCTATGCAAGTGCTATTGCTGATGGTGAATGGGAAATAGGGGATTTTAATGAAAATGTTGTGTAGACTTGTTTTGGAAAAGAAAATGTGAAGTTTTGTTGGAATACCTGCAACTGGTTTACTATTTAATTGATTATTTCTATGTTGAATAAAGCAGGACCAGGCACAAATGGATGTGAAATTTTACTGTAGCAACAGTGGTGCTGGCAGAACTTAGAAAGGCTGTCATATCAGCTTGTCTCTAACAGCCTTTATGTCCAAGTTTAACTCAAATTGTGTGACAGGGCTTTGCAATGAGAATACCTTTAGACAGAGAGGACAGCATGCAGATGTCTGATTTTGATGTAATAAAGATAATTTCAGACTGCAAATTGTTGCTCGAGCTAAGTATGTTTCAAAGAGTCCAGCTGATGTCTGCATTCAGGCTCCAAAACATATTTGTATGTAAGAAGATTTACATCTTCTGGGTACACCTAAGCCCATACAGCCACGCTAATTGGTTTCACTTTCTAAATAATGTAAGATCCGTAAGAAAAGCCTCGTCCTTTTGGATAGCAACTTTCTCCTTGTATTCTTCTGCCAGGCGAAGTGTAGCTCAGCAGAACCATTGCTGTCTCCTCTGGGGCATCTCCAGTGCCTGGAGTGAGCACACAGGGAAGCCCAGCTGTCCTGAGTCCCCTTGCTCCCTTTGCTGCTGCTGCTTAGCTGCTCTGCAGCGTGTAGCACTTCTGCAGCACCCTCCACTGTTTTGTTTCTTTTGACCTGAAATTTTAGGGTAGGTAAAAGCAAACCTGTAAGAACCATAGGAGAGGCAAAAGCAATTCTGGATGGAGGTGAGCAGGTTGGTTTTGTGGGAGGGAGAAGAGAATGAGTGCTGAAAGCAGTTACATTAAAATTCAAAATAAATACATTTGATCAGAAGCACTGGCAGGGGTTACTTCTATGATTTTAGGGAAGCTGAAAGCACATTAAGCAGCACATTCCTGCATATTGTCTCCCAGCCATCAATTTTTGCTGTACGGGGGGGCCAAGGTAATGGACTAGCTATGTGTCTGGTCAATGATATATGGCTGCTTTATAGGAGTTCTCACAATGGTATGTCTGGCTTTAGAAGTTCCTCCCCTAAAAAAGGGCTGGATTTAAAGGAAATTAAATAATCCTTAAAAACTAGCAATTGTTGAACTTACTTATAGTAATATCATGATCCCAGGCTGCTTTTGGTTTCCAGATTTCCATGGGTAAGAAGTAAATGTGAAGATTTTCCTTCAAAATGGCGATGGTACTTCCAAATCAGTAAGGCGTATACCTGATCTTTGCTTTCCTTTCTTTTGTGTGCTCCCTTTTTGAAATAATTGATTTAGAGCATTGATAATCTTAGCACAGCCATTTTGGCAGTGGCCTATTCTGGAGGAAGAAGTTAGCAAATGTATCAAGTTATGTTAGAATATCACTGTGTTAATGCTTCTTTATGTTTTATGCAGTGTGTTTGATCAGTGAGCCTAATGACATGAGAATGAGATCCGAATCTTTCCCCTTTCTGTAACAACCTGTTTATGATGACTTGTCAGAAGTTTTGCTTTCGTACTCAAATCAGGTTGTGCATGACTGATGTTAACATCTTTGTCTCTCAGAGGCTTCAGCTGGGAGGGTTTTTCTGTTCTATAATATCTAAATATTAATCAGTTGAATAAGCGATTTTCTCACCTCTCTCAAAAGGTATGATTATACTTGCACTAAAGTGCAAAGTCTATTTTGAATTCCAACCTAGTAAGTTTACCAGAGGATAGGAAAATAGTAAAAGTGAAGTGATTGTTTTCTTTCAAGAATCCACGCAAACTGAAAGAAAAGTTTAGCATCAGTTCATTGACTTAATTTATATTGGATCTGAGCTACTGCAGCGTTTACAGTAGAAGAAATCTTAGCTATTATCACATTTAGATACAGAGTCAGTTCTAATCTTGATTAGTTTTCCTTCCATGTTTCCAGGAAGTACAAGTCAATTGAGCCTTGCATACAAGCCTGTCAATTCGTTTCAACTCGTAGCTATTTCCCAAGACCAATATTATAACGCACTTATCTCACAAACTTGTTCCATTAAAGGATGTCAGTACATTTGTTAGACGTGAAGACTTCCTAACTGCTCTTACCTTGTATCAGTCCCTGTTGTTCTGAGTCTACAAGCTGAAAACATTATCTCCTGTCTATGTCAGGAGGTCCTTTGCTCTGTATTCTTTCCCTATAGACCCATTGTAGTTTGCATGTCATATTTCCCCTATCAAGGTTGGCAGGTATGCTCACAGGCTCATAAAGGATTTGTTGAGAAATTACCTTGAGACCTTTGTGTCTGATGCAAATATAAATAAGTCAGCTGCAGTTTTCCTGTTACAAAGGAGATGATATAAAGGCAGTGCTTGAAAAATGGAGGAAAATACGTAGCTTGCTTATATGTTAAGCGAGACAAACCTTCCTGGGATTGTAGCAACTGGGACTATGGCCAGGCAGCAAAACTCTGGAGCAAATCTTTCATTAGGTATAAATTTTCTCTGGGGACAGATGCTCCACTGGTGTAAATTCTAAGTTTCAGTGGAGAAGTGATAGCCAATACCAGGTAGAAATCTGTTCCATCCTTTGTGAGAGACGGGCTTTCTGTAAGTTTTCTCCTGGAAGATCCAGGTTTCCACACCATCTTGATTTAGCAAATAGTTTAGGATTATCATCCCTAGATGATACAAGCCTAATCAATTTTAAGAAGTATACTTTAGGTAAAAAAAACCCACTTCTGAAGGTTGCTTACTTCTTGAAGGAAAGAGAAGTGTCCCTTGGTTTCTTTCACAAACATAAACTTTCTGAAGACACGAATGTATTTTCTGCTAGTAGGAATTTTTCTGGCTATTCAAAAAATGGCTGAAGTGGTGGTACACAAAAAGAACCTGGAAAATGGAGCTCAAAGATGGGAAGAGAGTCATAAGAACGCAATTAGTAAGCTACTGACTTGCTTCACTTTTTAAACATAGAGTTCTCTGTGGACAAGCCCAGTCCTAACCTACGTAAAATTTTCTGGTTTAATTCTCAGCGTAGAAGAGATTTGCATACAATCTGCTTGGTGAAAACCACTCTGTATAAGTTTATGCAGTGCATGCAAACAAAGTGAAAGTTTTCTGTCTAGTCCTATTTGAGTTCCTGAAGCTGTAAATGAGACTGAACTTTTAGTGTTTAGAATGGTAATAAGTTGCATCTATATGTATAGATAAATAGATATATGTATACTGGTATGTATATTCATGGGAAGAGCATATTAAAATGTGGTGACACAAAAGTAATTTTCACTTCAATTTCAGAGAATAAAGCAAATCCATCTTCTGTCGGTCATACTTCTCCCACATTGCCTCAGAGAATGGGATTTGAATTGTTCAAATGAAATTAGACTGTTGTGGCCTTGACCTGAATAGAAACAAGAATAATAAAAAAAAATATTGATATAGAAGATGCATGTGTAATCTGTGGGGCTTCTAGGGCTGTTAATTTGTGAGCATTGTTAATTCAGTAGCAATAACTTCCAATATTAGTGCAGACGAGTGTCAATATTAATACGTGGGATTATAAACATTAAAAATGCTACATTTGCTTTTTCTTTTTTTTTCCTTCTAACATGCATGATCAGTTTCAGGTGTAGCGCTCTAAAATTTATATTATATTAGACCAGTCCAGATCTCATTACCTTAGACAAACACAGGAAGAAAGTGGATCACATAAATGCCACTATTATTATTTATGAATTTTCCTACTGCAGTAGGTTGGAAATATGCTACAAATATTCTCTTATAAATGACTTTGTTTAAGTTATTGTATTCCCGTATTCTTTCATTACTACTTAAGAGGTTTTGATTCATTTCTTCAGATAAAATTAAATATTTTACTACTACTGTTTGTTCTTTCCTGTTGATGATAATGTACCCCCTTTCCATCTTCCTGCTGGTCTCTGGATGTCAGTCTGTGTGACAGACTGGAAACTTAAGTTGCTGTAGCTTTTGGTAGAATAGAGATTCCTTTTTTCGCTTGGTGGTTTTTGTTGTTGTTGTTGTTGATTTTTGTTTGTTTGTTTGTTTGTTTGTTTTATAGTGTGCTTTGAGTCAGTCAAAATTTATGACTGTCCAATACTGTTTCAGGTACTATTGGTAACAGTTTAATTACTTGTTGTCTTCTGATGTAAAACTGTTTGCATACTGGTAGTTGCTGCTGAGCATTGTGTTGTAAAACAATCCAAAAGTATGGGAATAGAAATATATGTATTATTTAGTGCACGTATAAAATATAAAATTAAAATATATAAAATACATGCAAAATATATTCAAAATCCCATATAAATATTGCATATGGCATGCATGTTGACTAGGACAACTGCAAGTATGTCTTCTGGAGGAGTCATATTAAGGGAAAAGCTCCAATCTTAAATCAGACCATTCTGTATAATAGCATGTTTAATAAAAATATTAGCTCTGACATTTATTTATATTGAATAGTCTAGAAAACTTTAAAACAATATTCTATCTAACAAATTCCACAATAATTCTGTATATATCCATGGCATTTCTATGGAGTTTTATTGTTTCAATTATTCTTTTTTTAGGTGGCACAAAATCTTCCCATAAAGAAGTACAGTATCTTCTACTTGTGGTTTGCTAAATTCCTAGTGAAACCTGTTGTATAAAATGCAAAAGTAATATGTTCTCGACAAGAATAGGTCTGTGTTTATTGAGCATTGTTAATTACCTGTAAACACTACTTCTGCATATTAATTCATGAAAGCACTCCTGTTGGTTATGGTACGTGTATGTTGAATGCCTTTCCTGGTCTGTCACTAAAAATACTAAGAGGGTAATGATGTAAGGCCTGCTAGTGGGTTTGAGCTTCCAAAAAGTGAAATGGAGCGACGGGAAAGTTGATGAGTGTTGTGAGTTCCTTTTAGTGAGACTGCTGCAGCTAATTCACAAATCTTTCTCCTCTTCTCTCATTCTCCTGGCTGTTTATGGATGAGGAGAGGCCAACAGGAGAGTTGGCAGATCTCTGGGGCATCACATTATCTCCACTTTGTTTCACTCTCTTTCTGTTCTCACCAGTCTGGGACCTTTCTGGCATGCTTCATCATTCACATGGACGTGAGGTCTTGAGGGGTTTTCCAATGATGGTGGCATTATTCAATGCATTGCATTTATGAGTACTGGCTTTAGAAGTTACTGGCAAGGGAGCAGTTTTTTTCTAAAAAGTTCACCTCTTGCTTGACCATAAAATTACACCACCATTTCTTGGTTTTTTTTCCTCCCATCTGCTGTGGAAGGAAAGGTGAGTAATGGGCTCTGAAGGGGACAGCAGATCAGATGACTTGTGGCTGGCTTTTTTATTTGTAGACCATAAGGCTTATTTATTGATCGGGTAATTTTATTTTTTATTGTTTGTGTATTTCAAACAGGTGAAATGATGCATGATTCTGACTCACTTGACCAAAGCAAATCCCTGGGACTGACTGCATACTTTTAGTATTTTCCTCCAGCAATGATTAGAGCAATATAAGAAATACAGTTCTTGAATTGGTATTTATGCTCACATATGAATATTCGGTATTTTTGGTGGCATGGGTTGTTTTCTGTAACTAGTAGGCCTGCTTTTCAGATAATACCAACCTACTGATCGGTACAAAATGGCACTAATTAGAGAAATCTGAAAGGTCTAGAGGGTCAGAGATGTGCTGCTTATTGTTGGTGTTTATTTCTTTTGACTAGGCTGAGGTGTGTGAACTGGATTGTTTTCTGACTTGGTAGTTGAGATACAACAGTCTTCATGTTAATACAAAATGGCTATTGGTGCTGAATTTCTGTAGTCTATTTTCTGTTCTCTTATGTTTAAGATTTCTGTTCACTAAAGTTATCAGCAGTTGTGCATTCTGGCTATGAATAGAGAAATTAAGATTGATATTATTACATTTACTCTTTACTACCAGTAATCCACAATATTTTTTTTCAGAGCAGATTGCTGTGCAGAATATTTTGAGTTATAGATTTATTTACCTTCATCCAAGAATTTTGCAGCAAAGGGGCTGGTAATAAATATATGTCAAAAGGGAAACACCAACCAAAATGTGGGAAGGCATGTTCAGACTCAGTCCCAGGTAAGCTCACTTTAGGTTGAATGCAAGTTCTCTGATGTATGAATGTGTAACTGAGACATAGAGGAGAAGTGGTGGTGTGGGGGAAAACACAAGCATTCAGATATGGTTTATCTACCTTCTTTCCTGAGCTGTGTTTCATTGCTCTCATTCCCTTGCTCTGCTGACTGACCACAAACTGGCCACCCATTTCGCCCTTCAATCCTGTCTCAGGTTTATCAGGCAAGCAATCCAAGCAGGGCAGGGGAGAGGCATTCTCTAGCCTGGGTTATGGCATCAAAGACTGCACAGGATAAAGCTGTAGGATGCGAAGGATGCAACATGAAGTCAGTGCAACCCACAGGACGGTCTGAATGTGTTGCAGTGTTGAGAAAAAACATTCTTCTTTCTCCACACAAAAGAAGAGCTGCCTTTACATTCCCATGGGAGGCTGTGATACCTGAAAGTTTTCACATCTAGTAAAATGGCATACTCTTAGTGTGAGTGTGCAGGTTTCGAGGTCAAAACATTTACTGCATCTACACAGAGAACTTTTTAGGGCAATAACTATCTTATCCTCCCTTTCTTGTGTTCCTGCAAAAAATCAGGTTCTGGTCCACAGCTCTGTTCCTAAATATAGGTTGTGAAATATACATGAAGTGAAACACACATAATAGTTCATGTTAATGTGGAGCTAGGTGACTATTGCTGTAATCAGCTTCTTTTTTCTTTTCTTGAATTTGAACCTAAATTATCGCACTGCTCAGATGAATTTGTGTAGAAAAAAAAAAAATCTTTTATGCCTGTAGATAAAAAAGCAATGTAATGAAACCTGATATCCAAACCATTTGAATCAGATTTCAGTTAGACAAGGCAATTTTTCATACTATGACAACTATCAACCTAGTAGAAGATTTTCCTCTTCTTTCAAAAGTGAAGCTATTTTTGCTAAAGGAAAGGAGAGCCTTCCAAGATTTTAAATTCTGAATATATGAAATAGGTATTGGATCTCAAGGCCAAGTGTGATTTCATAAAGATATTTTTTTGATAAAGTTTTGGGTTTTTTAATGTGGCTTAAAGTCATGTTTTCTCCGTGGCATATCTCTGAATTCAGCACAGCCAGGAGCTTAGCCTCTGTTAAACACCAGGTCCTCTATATGTATAAGCTCCTCATTGATGTTCTGCTTCTTAATTACATGGGGGAACAGGAAACAACCAAGAGTTTTTTGTTATATTCAAAGGTCTGAGAGAGACTTCCCACACAACAAAGGTCTTTTGCCAACATGAAGTAACACACATTTTCATGAATATTGGATTTATTGTTTCCATTTTAAATATTTTGTCTATGTCAAGCAAGTGCAAAAGGTCTTAGATAGGAGCTTCAGCAAGGAGTAGAAACCAGGAGAACTTGGAGTCAAGCCAGCAGGTTTGAGACAAGGAAGAGATGATCTTGAAGTCTGAAACTACTGCGAGAGGTAGTGAAGAGTTTTCAGCATCAAGAAGATAAACAAAGAAAGGAGGTGAGAATTTCTGTTTAAAAGAGCAGAGAGCAAGTAGAATTTTAATCTTGAGAGAGTGATCTAATACAGCCTGACTCCAAAAATGGAGAAGTGCGGACTAAAATGTATAATTTGTCATGCTAAAAAAATATTTATCTGCAATATTTATTATTTATTTGTCTGTAAGACTGTCCATTCTTCCTTTTAAAGGATAAAATTTCTCCCATGTCTAGTTCTTCCTGTTTATGGCTTTTATTAAATATCTTTGTCCTTTTTACATCTGTTAGGCACAAGCCAGACCTGTTGTATAATGGGTTGAGACACTGTCATTGACTTTGTTGTTGATTATCCAAGGCTTAACAGAAATAGTCAGTCTTCAAACAGATGTCTCCAGCTTATTCCTAGGAACTGCGTACTTTTCTCCACCTTACCTTATCTTCCCCACCATTTTTATTAGAATCATAGAACGAATCATAGAAGGTTAGAGGTGGAAGGGACCTTAAAGATCATCCAGTTCCAACCCCCCTGCCATGGGCAGGGACACCTCCCACTAGAGCACGTTGCTCAAAGCCCCATCCAGCCTGGCCTTGAACACTTCCAGGGATGGGGCATCCACAACTTCTCTGGACAACCTATTCCAGTGTCTCACCACCCTCACAGGAAAGAATTTCTTCTTGATATCTAATCTAAATCTCCCCTCTTCCAATTTAAAACCATTACCCCTCGTCCTATCACTAGACTTCCTGACAAAGAGTCCCGCTCCAGCTCTCCTGTAGGCTCCCTTCAGATCCTGGAAGGCTGCTCTAAGGTCTTCCTGGAACCTTCTCCAGGCTGAACAGCTCCAGCTCTCTCAGCCTGTCCTCATAGGAGAGACACTCCATCCCTCTAACAAATGTTGTTCAAACAGCCTGTCTTCTAAGTCAAGACTGTAAGGTAGAATGTTTTTGAGAAAAGGACACTGTTTTAGGAGAGACTCATGCAAATGGCTGCGCTCTATATTCCCTTCAGGTAAGGCCTCGTGCTTGGCTTTTGTGAGGCTCTTCTCCTACAGATCATGTGACTTAGCAAGCCAGATGGTCTCATGCTTTTGTATGATGTGGTGCAGCACCTCTGTGTGCCAGGGAAAAGAAAAGTTGAATGGTTCTAGGGAGCTAGAGCTCTCTACTGATGCGCAGGCTTTGAAACTTTGATGTCATAAATACAGTTGGGTGAGTGGATAGATTCCAGTCCACTGCAGAGGTGCAGCAGAACGCAGCAGTGTTCATTGACTGCATTAGCAACATGCTCTCACATTGAAGGGTTGAAATAGTAGTGCATGGTTGTAGTTGAAACAGGCTTGCTCAAAAGACATAGACAACATACAGCACCTAGATCTCAGTGAAGCAGGGTTCACAGCTGTGTCCATACTGTCAAATAGTGCCTTTTAACAGAAAGTGATGTGTGCAGCAGAGCAGTTCAGGCTGAGGACCCAGCACTATGTATTTCAACAGTTTCCTCTGGGTCAACTGTAGCATAGTGCTGTGAACTCAGTGGCCTTTAGCAGCTGCAGAACTTTAGGTAGACTCTTGGAGCGCAGTGTCTAATCGAGTTTCATCCAAAAGCAACTCAGTTTTCACACTCCAAAACTACAAAGTGAACCAAAAGAGTAGTAATCGAGACAGAGTTGCTCCAAATGCATAGTTCTGATCCCAAGCAAAATATTGATGTACCCCATGAACACACAAGAAACCGAGTGACTGAGAAAGACAGCTACTGTGTGATCCTCCTTCCATTTGACGGAAAGCCCTCCTATGCTGGATGAGTTTGGCAATGCTAAACTCCAGTAGGTGGCAGGGAGACTGCCTGGTCCTCCCAAATGTGCAATCTCATTTCAACTCTGCCTGCTCTTTGCTCTCATCCTTAGCCTCAAGCTGTCAGTGTTTTGAGTTAGACTTGAAAAAGAAAAGAGTGTTAGGCCTTCTGACATTGTTTTTTAAAGAAAAACGACTTGAATACTGGTTTCTTGGTGGGTTTTTAGGTCTTCGGAGTTCATGTTTTCAAGATTTACGCTGCACATGTTCTAATACAAATTCCGCTAGCGTTTTCTGTAGATCGCTGATCCTTCAAGTTTAAGATGATGGAAGTAATTAGCTAAATGATTGTTCTCTAAACATAGGGAAGCCTTTTAAGTAGGGGCATAGAAAGAATTAACCTTCTTTCCCTCCCCACATACCTCCTAGAGATTTGAACAATTGATTTTACATAGGTAACAAATTAAAGTTCAGTAGCAGTATGATGAATACACTTCAATTCTGCAGATTATTTCACATTCTCTTGCAAACTGATGCGTAGGCACGTTATCAGTAAAGGATGGATGACATTTCTGGTATTTTCCATAAATATGGACTCTGTAAGACTGCTTACTTCTTTGGCTTTCATTATTTATTTATTTTAAGGAGAATAAGCTAAGAAAACCCAAAGGGTAATTATTAAATTGGAACATACATAAAGATACAGTGCCTTTAAAGTGCATTTCCAGCAAGAATTCCTTCCTCTTTCTGGGGCTGCCAAGTGACTTGAACCACCCGAGTCTGTTGGATCATTATGTCTATCAATAATTAAAGAATACAGAGATACTACAAAATGAATTCCAATTACTAAATATTATGTGTATTAGTAACTGAATTTGGAAGATATTGGATGCTGTGTAGTCATTAAGGTCTCTTGGCTTAGTTCACCTTTTCCACTAATGTTACATCAAGGTAATCCAACAGTTTATAGTGCATTGTTCCTGGCCTATATTTTATAACAAGAACCTTGGAAAATGGTGTTCCGTGTGATTGCTTATAATAGCTGTCACTTATCTCTGAGTCTTCAATTTTGAAAACTGTCTACAAAAGCTTATGGACCCAGATTTTGAGTATATGGTCAATGGCTTGAAATGGGGAAAGCACAAATGTGCACAGCTTTTTCCCACAATCTGTCTTCATGTAATTTTTTACTGTGTTCTGAAGTAGTGATGAAAAAACAAATTAGGAAATGGAATAATTAGTTTTGAAGAGTAGTTGCTTACAGGCTTTTAGGTAATTTTGATCTCAGTATGCTGTACTCAAGTGTTATAATGGATAATTTATTTGCTAAACTAAAATAAGATTTTACTACTAAAACTTCTTGTTAGAAAATTTGTTAATGGAAGCCAAGAAGTCAAAAGACATTGAAAGCAGTCTTGTATGTCTAATAAAAGATGTGTGCACATCACACAGAATGATATGGGATTGGAGGGGACCTCTGGAGATCATCTAGTCCAAACCCTCTGGCAAAGCAGGTTCCTCCTAGAGCAGGTTGCACAGGAACGTGTCCAGGCGGGTCTTGAATGTCTCCAGAGACAGAGACTCCACCACCTCTCTGGGCAGCCTCTTCCAGGGCTCTGCAACCCTCAAAGTGAAGAAGTTCCTCCTCACGTTTAGATGGAACTTCTTATGTACAAGTTTGTGCTGATTTCCTCTTGTCCTCTCACTGGGCACCACTGACAAAAGACTGGCCCCTTCATCTTGACACCCACCTGCTAAGTATTTATAGGCGTTGATCAGATCCCCCTCAGTCTTCTCCAGACTAAAAAGACCCAAGTCCCTCAGCCTTTCCTCGCAGAGAGATGCTCCAGGCCCCTAATCATCTTGGTGGTCCTCTGCTATACCCTCTCCAGCAGTTCCCTGTCCTTCCTGAACTGGGGAGCCCAGAACTGGACATAGTACCCCAGATGCGGCCTCAGCAGGGCAGCATAGAGGGGTAGGATGATCTCCCTTGAAATGCTGATCACACTCTTCTTGATGCACCCCAGGATGCCATTGGCCTTCTTGGCCACAAGGGCACATTGCTGGGTCATTTTCATCCTGTTGTCCACCAGGACAATACCAGGACATCCTGCTTTTAGAACTCATGAGCGTACATGTGTAAATGGAAACACTCTAAATGGTAGAAAAGTTCATCACTGAAGTAATCACCCTTTAATATAGGAATTTACAATACAAGTTTAGAATCTTATTTCATTAATTTTGACAACTAGTTATTCTGTATAATGAACTGCATTTTGAATACATTGCATCAGATATAGAGCCACAACCTGAGATACAGTTTCCACCTGAGCAGAAGCTCTTCACTTGATTTTTTTTTTATATATACATAAGTATATGCTCATACAGTCTATGATTAAACTTATATGCTTTGCATTTTGGAAGATCAAGCACAAAATATGTGATCCAGAATTGGCTGAATCAAGGAAATAACTACATTGACTTTAGACATCTACTTTGATGTATAAATATGGAGGTTTGGTACTTTTGAAAATAGCGGTTTGTCCTTTGTATTCTGGTGCTCTATGATTTTCATTCCCTTCATCAGAAGTGAAAGTCTTCGCTAATTTGCAGTGGTGAATGAAAAAACTTGTATGTTAATAAACTTTGTGCACTAGCAAGTAAACCATTTTACAAGGATGGCAACTGCTTCAGTAAATATCTTTCTCTTTTTTGTCAGTGTTAGCATATCTGTAATTATTTCTGATGCTTCATAGTCAACTAGTCAATGTCCTTTCCTATCTGCAGAAATAATGAAACAATAATAAGAAAAATCTTGGTAACAGCATATGCCCTGTCTCTGAAAGGTGAGAACAGCACACAAATGCTGTTTTCCTCAAATAATAAGCGGTGCTATCTAGGGAAGTGTTTATAAAGAAATGTCTTACAGGACTCTTATGCAGCATCATTTTAAAGGTTCTGCTTTTGTCAGGAATTAAGCTGAAAACCATCTGCTTTCTGTCTTAGAAACACTGGACTAAATCCAAATTGGAATATAGTAGCCTCACTTGTACAGAACTAGATTCACTTTATTACTAATTGGAATACCAAGTACCTGTAATTGCCTCCCAGAGCCTGTGAGAAGGGAGCAACATGATGTCCTCCTCTCTTCCCCTGCTGGCCACAGCTCTGCTCTGAGAGACGCCCAAGGGCAGGAGCTGGAGTAGAGTGATTACTGTGGGCGTTTTTTGCCCCACAGCCTAGCAGTCTTCCCAGTGCTCTTCCTTCTGTCATCTCCCCTCTGCTGGTGATCTTGTCTGTATCCCCACTGCCTGTGACCTTGTCTTAGAGCCACCTGTAGAAAATTTACCTTCTCCTCCTTCAACCTCACCTTCAACACCTTCAACAACATTTACAGTGTTCTGTGCCAGATTACTCATTGCTCCTTTCCTAAACCTCATGCTCCCTGCAACCCTCATTTAACCTGTTCTTCTCATTGACATCCGTTGGTTTCCCATGCTTCCTCACTTTTCCTGTACAAAGTCTTAGCGTAGACTGTACACTGCTGCTGCAGAAAAGCTGCTTGTCTCAAGCCCATAGGACAATGTCACCCCAATGCTGACATGAACTCCCTGTACTGTTTTCAAAGGTAGAGTGGGGAAATTGCTTCTGCAAGGAACGTAAGACAGATGGCTGTTAAGTACAGCAAGTACTTACTTGCTGGAGGGAAATAAAACCTGTGCCTATTGCACTCTGACAGATTGGTTTGAAAGGGTTCCATGCAGTTTATAATCTCCAACCTGGTAAAAATAAGCTTATTTAGCATCAGTGACTTCCCCCATTTAATCCTAACTCTTTCAACGGGAATAGAAGACATAAGGTTATAAGCAGTAGCTATAAGCAACTGACTTAGGTATCTTAAATCAGTATATCTGTAGGCTATGTGGAAGTTGCAGGATGAGGAAATACAGGGTGTGAGAGACAGTTGTACCTTTCCATGATCAAAAAGGTCAGAAGAAAGAGCTTGTCAGCCAGGTAGCCAATAAACATAATTTTTTCCTTGGGAGGATCAATATAAGGTCATGTCTTCATATCCGATTGCCTTAGATGGATTAAGATATTGGAAATTATAAAGGTAATAAAAGACAAATTTGGCATCATGATGGTACTTCTTTGTCCTTGAAACTCTGTGGTTGGAGAGGTTCCCCTTTATAGATGCCAGATGGTTCTTGAAATCTGGTTGCTGAGATGAGGGACAATTTCTACCCTAACAGGCAATTTTCCTATTAGGATTTCTTTGTATATTCTCCACTCCTGTTTTTTGTATATCTTTCTTCTTTTGTATTGTTTTCATTTTCAGACTGCATTCACTTTCTCTCTTCGTGTTTTGTTAGTGATCAATTACTAGCACAGTAGAAATAAGTCTTTCCTAATATGATTCTAAAATCTTTTTGGTTTTATCCGCCAGCACATGGACATGCTCAGAGTTACGGAATTTTTTGCAGTAATCTCCTTGGAATTGGAAACAAAAGTGGGAAGACAGATTTTACTGAATACCAGCTAAAGTACACATCTCTCTCCATTCACATACCTATCTTGTGGATTTGAAAAAAATCTCTTAAAGTCTGTTTCCTCATTAAAATTAGTCTGTAATTTAACAGTTTTCCTACTCTTTTCATCCTTATGACAAGAGACTCATTAGGCTCTCATCCCTGCCTTGCACTATTCTGTTACCGTGGAGGGCTTCCAAGAAATAGCACTTGCTCCTTTCCACAGCACCTGAAAAGAAACCCCGTTCTGTAGGGCTTACACTTTGGCTCCATTTACATGATGGTAAATTTAGAACTACAAAGGAATCAGTCTTATCGCTTTCAGTCTGTACTGGTGCATAAAGCCAGTCACTAAAGCCTGAGTTTGCCGTGTAGTCTTCTGGGGTATATCCCCCATGAAAGTTTCATTGTCAGGACACAATTCTCCTGGATGATCTTTCTTAGCCAATTATTTCAGACTACAGCTGTTGTAATTGATCTTGTTTTCTGACTTTACTGTCTCATCTCCCCCCCCGCCCCATCATTGCTTTTTTGTTGTTGTTGTGAGAATGTCTTTCAGATAAATTCCATTTCTTTTGGAGTATACCTAGATCTTTGCTTTTTCACTCTATATGCAGTCTGCGTTTTGAATGCATTAATTTTTTTTTTCTTCATATTGTACCTACTAATGTCTTATTATAGGAATAAAGATGCTTAGTTTGAGCTTTGCCCCCTTCTGATTGAACCCCTGCTGTAGTATCTAGTGGGTTTCATATATCCCTTTTCAGCACCAGGTCTGCATTTTCATAATATGTTTTTACCATAAAAAAGTTAATATTAAATATTGATTAAAACACACTGCTGTCTGAAGCATGTAAGTCCTGACACAGCAATTTTCTAGTGCCTGCATGTAAGTACTTCTATTTTTCTCTTTGCAGTCTTCTGCAGTGAAATCCTGATGGTCACTTAAGATTAATCATTTTAATTGCACAAAGATTTGCAACACAGCACTGCTTTAAAACCATATGCAAATCAAGGTCTGGCTTTGCAGAGTCTCTGATAGAAATGTAGGCAATTGTGCCACTGAGTAATGGGGTAAGGTCAAGATATCCAGCATAAATCAATATTAGATACAGTCCAACGTCACCTGCAGATATGCACTACACTAGAAAAGTCAACATGAAATGAGTCCCTCCGGGGGCCGTCCTCTCCTCTTATGCTTTGACATCAGAGGAGATTGTTGTGGTTGTTTACTTATTTGTTTGACTTTGTGATTGATTTATTTATGGTTAGAAGATAGAATTTACATCATAAGCCCTAAATGTCTAGAGATGGAAAACACATCAGGATGGAATTTAGCAGATAACAGTGACCGAAGGCAAGGAGGTTTGCCTTTCCAACGAACAGAAGGATGTAACCAGAGCAACCTATAATGTCTGGTTTACTTTGGCTTTGGCTAAGAAATGAGAAGTAGTCATATCAGTTAAATAATCAAAATGGCCTGAATCAATCTTAGTGCAACTTTCTTATTTTGCTGCAGGCAGATCCTGTGAGATTGTTTCGGTTTTCAGCATCAGTAAAGAACACAAACCTGTTTCACTTTTCCTAGAAACAAGCAGTCAGGCTGGGATGCTGACAGAAAAACTCCCTTATGCCACGGCTCTCCAGACAGCAATCTGGTTTTCTTCTTCTGTTCTGCATACTTCGCAAGGAAGTATAGCTTAGATGGGCTTTTTTTGCTTTGTGTTTATTTTGATTTGGGTTTTGGTTTTGTTTTGTTTTTCTAAATGACCAGGCCTGGTGATTTACCTGATTCTAATTAATGCATTTGTAAGGTGCTAGCTATTGTAATAAATAGGCAGAAGGCAACCAACAGAGTGTTGGTGTTAGAGAAAAGATGAATCTTGGTATTTCTGTAAGCTACTCTCCTTTGTTAATTCGTTAATTCAGACTATAAAATGGAGTGTAGGAATTAACTTCATAGACACTCCTAAGTGTCTCTGTTGGAGATAAGCTGGTGTAGAAAGTGGATGAGGTTTAGGTTTGTGGGTTTTATTTGTCTTTTTTTTTTTCCCTCCTAACTTCAGTGATTAAGGTTGACCAATTATCTGAAAACTGATGTATTATGGCTCTTCAAACTTCTGGATATTTTGCCTTTGTTTTCTTATTTTCAGCATGCTTTTGGATGTTCTTGAGAACCACACAAGGGAGATCTGCTTTTTATATGCTCATGAAGCCTCTATTCTGTTGTTTGTTACTGAAAGTTTAAAAATAGCAAGCTTAAATGTATTCCAAAGTTTTCTAGAGAATGAAGCCTGATTCTGGAGGCTGATGGCCAGATTGTGCCACCACATATGATATAAATCAAGAATAACTCTGTTGATTGCAGGTCCATTACTCGAGCATAACCAGGAGCAGAATGTGACCCTCAGTTTAATTTCTGAAATAGCTTCTGAATTTATTGGAGCTATGCATCTCTGCAGGACCTTTCATGGCTTTGCTGCAGTGGTAGCCTGATGTAAATCAAATTTCCATGTAGCTGAGAACAGTGCTGATTATATATGAAGCTCTAATAATATTTGCTGGAGTTTTGTGTTCTTAGGACGATCTTAGGCATTCAAACAGCTTACCCTTCTGCCTGTGACCTGAAGAAAGAGGAAAGTGTTTTACAGTAGGTAATAAAGAGATTACATTAGATGAAGTTATTTTCAGTAGCTCCATCAGGAAGACTGAGAGTCAATTATCCTGGTCAGGTTCATCTTTAGGACACAAGAAAAGAAGAGGGCTGAGACTTTTATACTGTACTAACAAAGAAAGGATTTAAAGATGCTGTGTTTGCACTTGGGCCTTGCTTGGTACTTGGGTCTTATCAGCGGGAAATACTAGTGAGGTCACTGATCATATTTTGGGAGTTGGAGAGTATTGTCTCAGTCTCTTTTGGGGTGCTCCTTGACCTCTTGGACTCTTACTCAGCAGAGTAAGCAGGCTGTGTGGCTTTCACCAGCTGTGGCAATGAATATTTGGTAGGGAGAATAGTGCTGAGGATTCTGATAATATTTCTGGGTTCTGTTTTGTGAATTTCTACTCTGTTGCAAAATCTGCTCTCTCTGATCAGAATTGTTCTCTGCTTACCCTGCCTTCATGCTTGCAGTTGTATATGTTGTGTATACATATAATTTCATAGAATCATAGGATTGTGTAGGTTGGAATGGACCTTTCCATCAACTGTCAACTTAACACTGCCAAAACCCCCACTAAGCCATATCCCTGAGCATCACTTTTACCTATCTTTTAAATACCTCCGGGAATGATGATTCCATCACTTCCCTGGGCAGTCTGTTCCAATGTCGATGGTCCTTTTGGTGAAGAAATTTTTCTTAAAATTCAATCTAAACTTCCTCTGGTGCAGCTTGAAGCAATTTCCTCCTATCCTATCTCCTGTCACTTATTACTTAGGAGAAGAGATCAATCCCCACCTCACTACAGCGTCCTTCCAGGTAGTTGTAGAAAGTGATAAGGTCTCCCCTCAGCCTCCTTTCCTCCAGACTAAACAATCTGAGCTCCCTCAACTGCTCTTCATAAGATTTGTGCTACAGACCCCTCACCATCTTTGTTGCCCTTCTCTGGATACACTCCAGCATATCAGTGTCTTTATTGTTAGTGAGGGGTCCACAACTGGTTGTTGTGACCCAAGTGCAGGACCCAGCACTTGGCCTTGTTGAATCTCATATCACTGTGCTCGGCCCATTGATCCAGCCTGTCCAGATGCCTCTCTGTAGATCAGAAAAGGAAGCAGCTTTTCCTACAATAAGACGATAGCTGCTTTTTTTTTTTTTTTTTTTTTTCTTTCCTTAAGTAATACTTAACAAGATGTAGAAAACTAGCTTTCCAGGAGCAGCTTCACTCTTTAAGAGCCCTGGCTTTTTAAAAATGAAACTTAGCATCCTATAACACAAAAGATACTACTCTTTCTCTTATGTTTCATCTGCAGAGGGAAATGCTGTTGAAGAAAGGCCATATGCAGTGGTATGTCATTTTCTACCTACTTTTGTGCATTCACATACCCCCCCCACTTACTGGAAAGAAAGATGCCTATTCTGAGAATGTGACAGCTGAATCTTAACCTCTGCCTCTCACAATTACAAGAAACTGATGATCAGCCAGTGAATGGGACTGTGCAGCTGGAAGGTAAGACTAGTGAAGCTGTGCTGACATAAATTTACTGAAGACCTTACTCAATATGTGCCTCAGTTACTCTGTCCGTAGACATTGTCCATGTTTTGGCACACTTTAGTTGTCTTGTCAAGCAGCTGCTTTCTTCACTGCATTCATCTGTGGTTTAACTGCATTTTTATATATTAAAATTTTGCCTATTGCAACACTGAACTGTGTTTTCAATCAAAATGAGGTGAGTGTTTCATTCCTACTTGACTGAATGATAAAAATACAAAATACTTCCAGCATGCAGTGGTATAAGAGAAACGGTGTTATGTTTCGACAGCTTATGGCATGTCTGAGAGCACATATTGTTTTCCCTTTCTAGCCCTTTTCGTTCCTTTCTGGGGACTGTAATGCACTTACAAATTTGGCTGTTTACAGTGAGGAGGTTTCATTCAGGTTTCACTTTCCATCCACTTCTGGCAGGTGAGTGCCTTTATATACTCACTTCTGGTACAAGTTGAAATGGTCTTATTATCCAAACAATGAACCTAAAACCATAATCATCACTTGATCTGCCATTCTGAAGTGAGACTCTGTATTAACAACTCAATATTTTAGTTTGGTAGCATTGATTCACCAGAATTGCTTGCATTTCAGTAAGCACTACACTTATTTCTTCTTCAGTCTCTCTACTAAACAACCCCTTCATCTTACCAATAGTGGTGAACTGCTAAGGTAGCTGCTGCAGAAAAATAGGGAGACGCAAGGAGCTAATCTGAAAAAAATAAAACAATAATGTGACAACCCTTGAAAAACCTGCATTACCTTTATGTGTAGCAGCACACTGGAGTTGGTGAGTATCAGTGGAGTTCATCTATGTCTACATCTGATGGGGAGAAGTTATGGAGTGAGGCAGGATGTTTTTCTATTGAGATCCAGAACCTGAGCATGATTTATCCCTATTTTGCTTCTGTGCAGCCACGCTGCTCTGTTAGCTGCACTTAGTGGTCTGTGGGGCATCCTGTTTTCCCAGTTCTGTCCCTAGCTGCTGTAAATCAGAGGCTGTTTCACTGAGCTTGTTACTTGAGTTGTATAATGCCAGTGCAGATGAGAAAATAATTCTGCCTATTACACAGGTTTTTTGACTGTTAGCAACAAATTCCTATTTCTGAATAAATTCCTGCTCCTGTACTTATAATCCATGAGAGGGTCAGATGCTGCTTTTGGTAAAGCCCAGAGAAGTATCCAAGTAAAATTAGTCAGGGAAACATAATCTTTTGTTGTTTCTGGAGTTCTGTCATATAAGTTCCCAGAATCAACCTACAACTTGAGTACGGATTTCTTTCGATAGCCTTTGTAATTAACAGGTTCTGTTGAGAAAGAGCAAAGACTGCCCAGACTTTTGGAGTTTCTCTGAAGATATGGGGTCAGGGGAGAGGATATTGGAAGAGGGAGGGAAGAATAGTTTCTTCTGCCTTGGAGAGGGCTCCAGTGTACCTGGGGAAACAGGTTGCTATTAATAGGTCACAGACTCCCAGTTAACTCTGAAAGCTGGGTGCCTTTGTGTGCTTATTTCTGGCAAATGATTAAACAGTCTCATTATTCTAAATTCCTGTCCTGTTGTTCACAGCTGATTCACAAGGCTGTCCACTGATCTTTCCAGTCTCTCCTGTTACTGAAGTGTGGAATCTTGCTGAAGGAGTTCTTTCCTCCTCCTTCACCACTGAGTTGTTTAGCTGACTCTTTGAGGCGAGGTGTTCCTCAGCTCAAGATAGATGGAATTGAAGTAAAACAAGAAAACTAGGAGATGGCTGTCTGACATTCGGGTGTTGGTAGAGTGCTTCAAACGTCTGGCATGACTGTGCGGGGTTAAAAGACCTTACACTTTAAAACAGCTTACACTTTAAAACAATGGAATTTACATGCTTCAGAGGTTTCTTATCTCCTTATCTTGTCTGTGAGGAATTAATAAGTTAAAGACATTCAGCTCAGAGTGGTGGCTTGGTTGTGTGCCTTTTATTAAGTAGCTGAGGCATGAGGAGACTGTAGCTTGATATATTTACACAGACTGCAGCTTATGGACATGAAGTCTTGTCTTTTGATGCACTTTCTCTAATCCACTGCGCTCCGATTCATCCAGCAGGTGATAAAATATATCTGTCCATTGTAATAAAAATATTATGCTTTTATGTGCTGACTTATCCCCTGAGATCTCCAAACACTTTGTAAACCTTTTGACTAGGACTTCGTGAAGGGAGAGCCTTTATTCTTATTTCCTACTTAAACAAATTGAAGAAGAAAGGAATGAAGTGATTCAGCCAAGGTTACTGTGTGAGTGCAAGGCCTAATGCTGTATCTAGCATCCATTTCTAATTATATATAGCAGTATCTCTTCCAAGATGGTTTAGAGGATTTTTTTTCCCTTTAACTTAAAAGACATTGTCACTGACTTCACTGTCACTGATTTTATCATCTCTCCTTCTTTTTTTTTCTTTTTTTTTTCTTTTTTTTTTTTCTTTTTTAGGAATGTATTAAGGACTTTTTCAAAGAACTGGTTCCTGATCTTGCAAACTTAAACTTCCAGGCAAAGCAGGTTTTGTCTGATGCTAAATCCTGTGCTTGCAAGCAGTGGCTTCATTGTCATGTTGCCATAGAATGCTTAGACTGTTTCAGATCAGGCGAAGGCTAATTTTATATTCTGAGAGTCCTCAAACCAGGGCATAGGAGCTGTTGCTGCTCAACAAGAGCTGTTGAAAAACACTCCTTAAAACTATGGAAAGACACATAAGGTTGATAGACACAAAAATCTGAAATTCCATTCATTGTTTTATGCAACAGTGCCCAAGTTTGTTTTTTTTTTCTCCTTTTTGCCCTGTTTGATGGCCTGGGAACTGGGAGCGATGTGTTCTTGGAACACAAACGAACAAGAGAATTGTTCTGCAGATAACTGTAAGGAGATATCTGATCCTTCAGGTATTCTGATTTTTTTTTTTGTAGAGAGGTGACTTTGTAGTAGTCTATTGATCTTCAGGAATTTGTCTCTTCCATCAGCTGATGGTGCAACTAATATCATTGACTGTTGGGAGAGGTGGGGTGTGGGTTGTTTTTTTCATCGTGTTGCCTTTATTCTTGTCACATAACAGTCAGGAATTAATCGTTAGAAATTTAGATTGTTCAACTGGGATTGCTTTCTTGGGCTGAAGGCAGAGGAAATCCAAAATTTTTCAGATGACAATGGATACATATGTAGTCTGCATCACTTGTAGAAATGCTTCTGGAAACAACCCATGAAAAAATAGTGGGTCCTGGGCAACTCTAGGCAAGCTAGTGAAGGTTGTGGGTGTATAGCCTGGCAAAATTTAAGTCCTTTAAAAATATTACTGGCCAGAGCCTCAACAGTTGCATTATTTTTTACTGTCTATGTATTTGAATATTCACCTAAGCCTACAGGGCCATCCTCAGGCAATACCCAAATGAACATATCTGCCCCCAGTGCTTGCCATCTTTTGGTAGCATTTTCTGTCAAAGGTTCCTTTTCCATTTTCCCCCCACTATATGCATAGAAGAGATGGTGTGTCTGTTTTCTGTATATAGCTCAGGAAAAGAAGTAATGAGAGAACCATGCCATTATGCTAGTATTTCATTTAGTGGATTTCCTTTTTTCGTCACTGGTAAATGATAAGCTTGAAGAATTCCCTATAATATCTTTAAATACAGTGATTACCAAACAGTGGTCCACTTCAAATTGTCCATGGTTGTATTTTTAACAAGAATTTGTACAAACATTGTAATTCTGTGTGCTTTCACATATTGTCAATTTTAAAGGTGTTCACTGATGTCTGGGGTATTTTTCCTGGCATTTTTTTCTTTAGAATGACTGCTGTATGATAAATGAGAGAAATATATGGAAAATCTCTGTGATTTCAATAATTTCTTGATTCTATTCTTACAAATTTGGACTTGTCTTCTTTCTCCATCTCCTTCCCCTCAGTCCTGACTTTTGACTTCTACTATCCAGCCTTTGTCCCAGTTCTCTGCAGTTTACAGAAAGCAGAAGAAGCAAGATTCGAGAAGTAATTTGTAACTGTAATGTTTTAGCATTTGCCCTTTCTTGGCTATCTCTGTTTTCCTCTGGGGTCTACCTAGTGAGTGTGGAAAAGAGGTAGAGGCCGGGAAATAGAGCTTCCCTGCCAACCGAGCCCGGTGACTTCGGATGCTTGAAAGCCAATTACTATAAATTCTCTTTTGGTTTGCCAAAGTGCTTTGGCTTAATTTAAATATGAGTATCAACTTGACAGTCTCAAATGTGTGTAACAGATAGCATAATAGATTTAGAGAATCTGCATTTTAAAAAAATAATATATATATATTCACAAGACATATACAGATAATTCATGAAGGTAATTTTAAAGTGCCATTGGCTTCTGCATTTATTGTAGTTAATTCTGTGGCTGATGTTTCATGAATTTTTAGTACCAATTTAATAGCTTTCAGCTGTAGACACAACTTCAGGACTAAAATTATATCTTAAACTACCACCAGCGTACACATTAAGTAATATAATAAACAAAATTTTGATTGGTGGAAGAGGGAAGTACTACATTTGCTGAGTCTAGAGTAGCAGCCACTTATGGTAGAAGAGTTTTTGCCACTCATGTCATAAGCAGAAACATACAATCATAAAACACAAATGAGTAGCACCTTCAAAATGAAGGCTGCCTACATAACTTGGGTTCAATAAGCTGCCCATCTGATAAGGAATTGGTAGGTGTGGGATATCTTATGACAGCAGTCTTATGGTATGCCTCCTGTGAGAAATTCAAACATTTTAAACTCAAAGGTAAAGTTGCTTAAATAATTTATGTACTTCTGTATATAGGTGTTTGCACAGCAGCAGATATTGCTAGATATTTCCGATGTTTTCTTTTGGTGTAGGATTTTGGTGGTTGTAATACTGGCATTAGACATTTTTCAAACATGTGCCAAAACAAGCAACCTGATAATTGCTTTTTTTGCTTTTTCATTGTTCTGTGCTATGGTAACCGCTTTAACATTTCATGTGTTTGTACTAACTTATTTTTATCTGCAGTGTTTTTTAAAAGGATAAATCATACAACTGATAGAGCACGCTTGCATCATCCAGCAAAGCACTGCACTAGTATTTTTCTGAACCAATCATATTTATATTGCTGTGATCATCTAAAGCAGGTTTCTGAAAATATGTGGTTTTGCTCAACATGATACTAGAAAAACACTGTTACAGTCAAAAAAAACCAACTTTGGTTTCCTTGAAGTAAAATATTTATAGAGAAAAAGCAGGTGTGAGGTCTACTGAGAATGAAACACAAAGCAGAGGAGTTTCACTGCCACCTCGGGATGCTGTTCAGGGGAGTTGCAGACAGCAGGAAAACCTGAAATGTTCGCAACCATGTTTTGCAAGAGGCTAAGCTACCCACACTCTGTTTGGTGTGGATTTTCTGGCTGTACAAAATCCTCAAACCTATTCCCTGGCAGAGCTCTTATGTACAGCTGGTCTTTCCTTTGGGAATTGGGGCTTCTAGCTGCAGATTTCAGTCATTTGTGTCCTTTGGATAGGGTGCTTATTTGGTCACAGGTGAGCAGACTGGCTGCTTCTGCACACAGGGAACCATGGAAGGCAGAGAGGTGGTGGCGCCTTGTTGCATGCGTGAATCACAGTGACAGGAAGGTGTGAGGGAATGGCCTGAGCATTGCTTTTCATACTTGAAATGTCAGTCTGGAAAGAGCACTGGCTCTTGCCTCCGTAGCCACATATCTGGTAAAGGCCAAGTTTTGGTCTCATTAAATTCAGGTCACTTCATCACCATCAAGACAGGAATGCAGATCTGCATCAGAAGGGGACCTTGTATATACAGCCATGTCATGTTAACATTAGGTGCACATTGTATCTTAAAGTATACTCCGAAGTTAATTTCCCTCGGGTTGATGATATAGAAAATGCCAGATTGTGAATTTTCTATGATGGATATAAAAACATTTTATCATCAAATGTCTCTCAAATGCTAATCAAGGCAGAAGAAAGAGTAAAGCAAACATCTTTTTAAATTATTCTAAATAAAAAAAAATCCATTCAATTAATAAAACTGACAAAGAATCTAGGAATGTGGGATGAATCGAGAAGAATGGTACATTTTACACCTCTGTATCACTGGCTCATATGTTGTTAAAGTTAGGGGAAAATTGGTCATTGGATGAGATGGAGACTTTCCTAGATCTTTTTCTGCTCTTTCTTTTATGTAGAGATCAGCATGGGAAGAGATTAGGATCCAGTCTGCTTGTGAGGGAAAAAAATGAAAATGGTGAAAATACCTAAGGCAGTTTGGGAGTGAAGCAACTAGTGGATCTTCTTCATTTCTCTCCCCTGACAACCAAAGCTAGTCTGCCCAATACAGGAGAGAAAAGAGTAACAGCATGTAAGGTTCAGCTCATTAGGTGGTGAGAAGTGCTCACACAGGAGGTCTGGAGAGTCCCCGCTGAAGCTCCAACCTCTCTGTGGGAGAACTGAAAGGATCTATATCATCTGCAAGGTAGACTGAAAGTTGAGGAGGGAAGATCAGCCCCTCCACCCTCTGTTCTCGGCAGAGTCTTGTTGAGTACAGGCTTTGAATTTATATAGGTCATTTGTGGGTTTCCCCCAGAAAGAGCAGATCGATTTTAAAAATCCACTTGAGAACAGAAAATACACCGCACTGAGCTCCCATCTGCTCCCTTACACAGAAATGTTCTGCTCTACAGTAATGTTCTGTAATGCTGTATTAACACAGCTGAAAACTGTAATGGATGAGCCAATGACTGCAGGATGGTGGTAGTTGTTTTTAATAGGCACTTACAGGCTTAACACAATGTAATTGTTAACATAGAATTTCTACACAGAAATAAATCCACTTATTAATAAATCCACCAGGAGACCTGACCAAAAAAAAAACAAAACCACAAACAAAACAGTGATGATTTTCAACAGAGTATGGTTGGTTTTTCTAAGGCAGAAAGCAAAAAATCTGCTGTTTAGCAGATTTGAGCCTCCTCTAAGAGTAGCTTAAAATAGTAAATGTCCTCCCCATATAGAGAGAAAGAGTTTACTAGAAGTCATGGCCTGAACTAGGATCTGAGAGACATAAATTATGTACACATTTCTTTCTTTGTCATTTAAGAGAGTCTCTTTCTATGTTAAATGGGATAGCTGATACAGAAATTACTCTGATCTTGTTTTCCAGCTCTATCTGTCACTTCGGACATGACAAGGCGCTCAGGCTAGCAGTGCTTGAAGGAAGGGAAGTAAGAGATTTGAAGATCATAACCCTGTCATGTTACAGTTCATGGTGAGGTTGGCCATTTATATAAATTCATTCAGATGTTTCTTTCAAGACAGATTTCCTGTATCATACAAAACTGGGATATATAGTTCTTGCTCAGAGCAAGATTAGAAAATTATACGTATTTTTTCCCTGGGACAGTAAAAAAATCCTATAAGCAAACAGAAGACTTGTTTTCATACTTACTGCAATATAAACAAAAAAGCTACCCATAAAAAGTAAAAAGAAATAAATGTGTATTTTATATAAAATTTGAATTAGTGTTAGCCAATTCAAAAGAAAATTTCACTACTGCTCATTTCAGATTGTGTTTGGTTTTAGTGGTGATGAAAAAATCTTACATGAAAATGGAAAATCAGTACTTACCATATGCTTAGCAAAGCCTAATAGGGTATTTAATGCTACTGTCATTAATTTGCTGGACTGCATAAATAAGACAGCAATAAATTTAGTAGAATACATGATGAAAACTGATGGCTATATATGCAGTAAAATGTCTGTTTTCCATCTGCAGAAGAACTGTCATCAATTAAATGTCTTCCTTTGAGGTAAAGAACAAATCTTTAGTCTTAAACCAAAATTCTAGCGGTGTAATCTGTACGAAATGGAAGAATTATACCTTACTGGAAGTCATCACAGTTATCCAGTTAAAGATGCCAGTGGAACGAATCAGTATCACAGGGATAAAAGATAATTATGACACTGTGTTTGCTTCCAGGTATAAGTGATCTCCAGAGAAGTTTAGAAGGAGGTTGTTGAATATGGATGAAATGTTAGCTGATTCAAACAAGTCGATTATGGGTTTCAGAAGTGGCATGTCAATAGCAAACATTTTAGGAAACCCCATCCCAAAAACTTGGTGATGAAGAAAGGATTGACATAGGTTTAGCATTTCCTGCTAAAATGTGTTATTTGCCGTGATTCATGTCTTACTGGACAGGAGCTCCAGTTCTCTCTCTCCTCTGGCCTAACTGAATTAGTCTGAGAATTAACCTGTCTAGTATTCTGTCTTATTTGTGCAAGCAGTTGCACCATATTTATTAAAAGCAAAGTGCAGCAAACCCTACTATGCATCTCATTAAAATTCTGACTATTGTCATCACTTGGAATTTCATAAAATAATCTGTTAAAAAATCATAACCTTTACTCTGTTCTGTCAAGAGCGTTCCCTTGTTAGATCACTGCAGTTTCAGTTCAGCTTATTCTTTTCTCTGTTTATATGCAGATATAACATTTAACAAGTGATAATATGTAAACAAAAGCATACATTGTGCAGATAAATAGACTCCCACTGGTGAACAAGTCCTTAGCAGTTTGCATTAAAAATAAATACAGATGCAAACTGGAATGCAGTATTTATTTTAACAGCAGGACTTTATCACTAGTAGCATTTCCTGATCTTTCCAGGATTAAAGAAGTGGCTTTTAAAAGAGATTCACTAGTCTGGAAGTTTAAAACAGTTTAAACCTTTTGTTAATAGTACCAGGAGGAGGGACAGTAACAATTAGCAGTTCTTCACAATATCAAGAAATAATATTTGCAATAGCTGACTGAGAATTGCTGATTCCATGCAACCACAAGTCTCTTTACTCACTGAAAAATGTATTGATAAGAGGTGAAAGAAAGATGGCACCAAGATTTTCACCGATCTCAGCATATTGAATAATACTGAAGAGATTTTTACTCAGGACAAAAAATGAATTTGGATTCCATACTCCATTGAAAATTCAGAGGAAATAAGTATAACTGTTACCGGGCCATTAAATACATCCAGTGTGTGCTTCTGTTAATTCCAAAGGTGCTTAAATACCTTGTCAGAAGTTCAGAAAAATCGGTTGAAGTTTCCTTCCATCACTAAGCTTACCGTCAGCAGTTGTTAAAAGCTAGGCTCAGTCCTGTTTCCCTCAACCCCCTTCCCCATTGTTTTTAATGTGGTTAAGGTCAGAGGGCTAAATATGAGGTTCAAGGGAATCAGTACTAGAGAATAAAACAGTGTTTAGCTCCAAGTTCTACATTCAAGTCAAGCTCAGATCTCTACAATTGACCTGCTGAAGAGCTTTCAAGTAATAATGAGAAAAGCAAAGGGGTGTGTATGGGGGAAAGATAAGAAAAATAAAAGCACTAGAAACCCCTGGATGAGAACTAGTTTGACTGTGTCCTGTGTTCACTTGGATGTGATTGTGCATTTTTTCAGACCACCTATTTAAGTGTGCTTTCTTTTGCATGCTCATCTAGTTGAGTCATTCCATGATTTGGGCCACTAGTCATAGTGAGAATATTAAACGTCTAAATGAATAAATAAGAAATAATTCTGAGGGAGGTCATGTATTATGATAGGTTTTTGCAATAGGTGGGATCTATAGCACTTAAGAGAGACAAAATTCGTATACAGTCACTCTTAACAACAGCAACATCAAAGCAGTAAAGTCATTGGATAGGTTCCCCATTGCTCATCATCCACTCCAGCATTAAAAATCTTGGGTCCATTTCTTTGAGGATCAATATCCAAATCACATGAAGTAAAATTGCAGCTGTGTGAAAGATAAACTTGTAAAAGTAGTTATGGGATTCATGGGTTCAAAGGTAATTTTTCTCCTCATTTCTCAAAATGAATGCATAACTTCAAGCAAATCTTTTAAATCTCTTGTTATTTCACTGTCCCTCTCCATCAAAAAGAATGATAATATCTCCACTGTCTGAAAGCTGCATTGCTTATGTAAACAGTTAAGCTTGTACAATGTTTTGTATTCATATGGCTTTCTTCCACTGCAGTATCTTGGAGAAAAGTTTTATTCTTTTTATTGACAAAGCCAAAGAAGAGTTTAGTGGAGTGGCAAATTGATGTATCCTGTTATGGTAGCTCTTTCAAAATCGAGCAGCAAAATTATGTGTAGGTGTGACAGATAAACTAATGTTTGCACCAAAGACTGTAAATTACCCTTAATAGAATATCTATTTAATGTGAAAATTACTCAAGTTGCATATTCTATTATTCAAAATTTGGCCATTCTTATGTTTTGAACATTCAGAAGAGTGGTTTTGAACACACTAAACATTATGTAAGATACAAAGGAAGCGTCTTACATGAGACCTAATGTACTACAGAACCGAAGACTTGCCCTGAGAGACCTCCTGAAGAAGTCTCTGATGATTCCCAGTTGGAAACTATTTCACAGCATCAAAATAACTTGAGAAGGTTTAGACTTGAAATTTGTCAGGCAACAGTTGTCTGGCAGAAAAGGAATGACCTGAAGTCAGAACTGCTGACTGAGATCCCTCTTGCTGCAAATTTTCTTACTGTAAAGTGAACCCTGGAACTGATGACACTGAAACTAGTGGGACTTCTCACATTCCATTTGTATATAATTCTCCAAATTATTGGTTTGTCAAGTATATGTGCTACTAAAGAACTTCGTAACATACCTGCCTCAGACTTAAAAAGTCTCTATGATTGTGAAAGAAGACTTCCCAGCCATCTTTTTATCTCTAGTTCACATTGAACATTCAGGGTAGTAAGTTCAGGCTTAACAAAAAAGTTGATTAATCCAAGTGGCCCTCTCTCCAAAGACCTGAACAGAAGACACTGTCTGCTCTGAAGGGCTGGTAGCTGGGCATTGTGAAAAATGTTGAACACTGAAAGGGGTTGATCATTGAGAACTCTCAGCAGGCAGGGGTTGAGGTCAACTGTCTATAAACTCTGAGGGAACTAGAGAGAGAAACTGAGAAGTGAAATGTGGAAGATGTGCAAAGCACTCCAAATCCCAGATTTGAAAGAACTGTGGGAATCCTAAAAGAGGGAATGCTGTTCCTGTGTTGTAGTAGTCCTATCTGATTGTGGCTATTTCTTGAGCTTATGAACAGAGAGCAACCGAACTATACCTGGGTACAAAGCGTTAGGTGAGAGCTGGAAGAGGCATTGTAAGAAGCCTCCTGTACCTTGCCTGGGAGATGCATTTAAACGTGGGCTCTTGACCTTATCTGAGCTATGTTACAAGTATGTCTGTGTTTAGCCATGTACATTATCCTAACGTTGCCTTGTTAACTTGACTTTCCAGGTTGACCTTGGACTTGGCTTATCACTACAGACTTGCCTGTTAATAGCTTGACGCAGCTGATCCTGATTACAGTCGCTGGACCTGCTCTGCTCTTTTTGTTTGGCTACTGTGGGCCTGGGCCCTTGCTGGTTTTGGTCTTAGCACCTGACTCCACTGCCATAGTAGAGCAGTGGACTGATTGCAGCCTGATGAGGTAAGACACATTGACCATAAATTTGGGAAGGAATGTGCTCAATTTTTGAGGGCCTAGGGTCAGTTGAATCACAAAGCCATTTTGTGAAGAAAGAGAATTTCTGTGCCCAGAAAACTTGCCAGTGATATTACAATTTTCATCATCCTTAATGTGAAGCCTTGCAAGCTAACAGAGCTTTAAAGGAATGGGGGTCTGTGGAGTTTGAACCATCAGAACTGGCTAAGCATAGACAGGAGAGTGTGACTTAAGTCATGACAAGTCCAGGACCACATCTAAAATCAGTGGAAATGTTTCTGCTAACATAAGTGAGGATAGGATTTCATCCTGCAGAAGTAAACAGATGCATGTTGTTAGAAAGCTTAACTGCAAAGCTTTCTGTTTTATTCTCTCCATTCCCTTAGTGAAGTGCAACATATGGTTAACTTTTCCGTTGGATTGTGGTCTGTTAATGAAGCAGACACTTGCGATAATTATAGTTCCTTTTCCAAACTCCCTGATTTGGCAAGCTGATCTATCAGTATTCTTGGGGATTGCAAAAGTTTTGCTTTTTATTTCCTAAGAGAAATCATCATACATGAAAAGCAACATATTTTGATTGGTTGGCAGTTGAAAGTGCAATTAAACATTTCAGAATCTGGAAGAACTTTCAAAGACATTCGTTTCAGTTTTGGTGGTTTAGTTGATCTTGTTACTTGGTGGCTTTTAGATTTATTTATTTATTTAATGACAGCACAAGGAAGTTTAATGTTTCATTTAGATGATGCCAGCTGTCCACTGTGAACGTAAGTGATGAGCCAGTGGAACTGCGTGGTTGCCTTGAACAAATACGTGAAATAGAAGTGTGTTGTTACGCATCCTGCAGGTGCCTCTGCTGTGCGAATCTATTCACTCAGAGGACGTTTAGCTGATATATTGTACAGCTGGTCAAAGAATGCCTCTAGGCTATCTGAAAATTTCCACAGGAAATGAAATGCTTTGATGGAGTTTGCTGCAAAACATTATTTTATAAAATCAGGCTAATTTTGACAGTCTTCTTTTTAAACTCCTAATTTCGGATCTCTGCCTCTTCTATTCAATTTGCCTCTTTTACTCTTTTTTAATGAACTATATACAATAAATTTCTGAGTTGTGGGTTTTGTTTTTTTTTCTTTTTTTTTTTTCTCGTTTGTTTGTTTGTTTTAAAGGGGTGGATTATTTTTTTCCCCACTTCCCAGGATACATATATACAGTATCTTTTAGTTTGTAGCAGGAAGCCAGAGATACTATGTACAGGCTATGCTGACTCTGCAGTAGAACAGAGAGCATGAGGGCAAAGGAGGCTCCAAACAGATTTAATGTACCCCTCTCCTTTTCCAAAAGCAGCATTTTACCTACTTCTAAGTAATTCACAGGTTACTCTTCATAGTTCTCTTACCGGTCCAAGAATTGTCTCACCTCTACAACACATTTCTGTTTTCAGTCTTTTGATCTGTAGATTAAAGTTTTAGAAGTCATCTGGATGCTCTGAATTAATAATAAAACATTTTACCTTAGTTCAAAGCCTAAGAGAATATAGTCTTAAGAGAAAAGTCTAAACCAAATCAAATAGAGTAATACTCTTCATTTTTTTATTACAGCCTACCTTTGAAATTTTGTCTGTATCCATGCAGGTCATGATTTGTCTTGTCTCACCTTGAGCAGACCTCCCAGAAACCCAGTCTAATCAGAAAACTGATGACCACAGCCTTCTGCCTCTCTGTTATCTCCTGTGTTTTTGTGAGTCTTCTTTCTATGTATGTTTGTGTTTTGTTTTAAGGGAACTGTAATTTTAAAGTATTTTCTCATTTGGTTTCAAAAGTTCACCTATTAGTAACATTCCAGTTTCTTGTGAAGATTTATGAAAAGAGCAGGTGATTTTCTTGTGGAGTGTCTCTATGTATCAAGAGTATCAGTTGCACAGTCCAGGCAGACCTATACAAATTTTTGATACTCAATTTACTTAGCTCAAGTGTTGATGCACATTTCATTCACTCACTTGCATGTACATATGCTAGGTCTTCTAGGTGCTTGTTCTCCTTTGACAACCTAACATCTTTGGATGGAAGTCAGACTTTGAAATTGCCTAAAAAAGAAAGGAAGATTAAAAGTATTGCACATATTTCATAAAAGCGTGACAGAAATTTTCTGTAGTCGCGAAGTTTCTTTTTTGAATGTTCATTCAAATAACTGCAGAGAGCCAAGATGTGCATAATCCAGAGGCCAACATGACAACTTGGAATTATTGTTCCTGGGGCTAGGTTTGTGGGTGAGATTTTTTTGTTTGTTTTGTTTTTTAAGGAAAATACAGTACATGAAACTGTATAACAGTAACACTTTTGTGTGGCACTGCTTTGTCAGTGATGTGATTGAACTAGGGTTTGTTAGTGAACTGTTAGCAGATTTTCTGGACCATGATACAACATAAAAGCGTTGTAGATGCTCTAGATATCCCTGCCAGATTGGGGTTTCAGTGGGTTTGTACAAAGATCTATGTGTTACCACAACTAAATACTTGATTGTGACAGATACGTATACCTTGCTGCAGGTCTGGTTCAGTTGGCAGTGTATTTAGTTTAGTCTAGTACAGGTGCAAGAATGGGCAAATCAACTTGATGATATCCATCTCTGTGATCCATGAGATATTTTCTTCTGGCCTACTCCTCCCTGGAACAAATGATACGTTGGCCTTTGGTTTTTCTGATTAAAGCTTAATGCTCTTGACTGTTGTATGTGTTCTCATTCACGTTCATGGTATCCTTTTACCTGCAACCCATTCCTGGCTGCCTCCCTCCTGTAGATTTCTTGACCGTTGTTCTGCTTCCTAGGTGTTAGTTGTCTGTCTTTTTCTCTGTAGTCACCTCATAAGCAGTAACTTTTTGTTGGGACACTGAAAAGGTTATTTATCACTGTAGGACTATCTTACTGCCTAACAGTAGCTGTCTTTAAGAAGAAGGTTGCCCTCATCCACAGAGATGCATTTGAGACTCAGCCAATCTAGCTGCAACTGTGGATTTTCTGTCTGAACATCAGTGCTTTAGTCATCTGTTAACTGAGGAGACATGGAAGCTGTTTGTCATTTTCTCAGAGTGATACTGTAAAAATATACTATTAATTTGGAGCCATGATATTCCAGGGGCTGGTAAGAACCTAATAAGTAAATTAAACTTAGACCACTGGTCTCTTTGGTATGTGCATTTTTCTTCTGCTGCCAGGTCCCATCTTTCCTTGTCCTTATTCTCAAAAAGGCTAGAAATAATTTTCCCATTTATGGAAATACCAAGTTTTCAGCATAGTGTAGTCCTAGAAAGAAATCATATTTGCAGTAAGTTCTAAGTGACTAAGGAAGTGCTTTTAATATGATATAAATTTGTGACTCTTGACTAATCCCTTGCCAGCACTTGAATAATAATGAAAATTAATTGTTTGTACTCTGACTCATGGTGTCATTACTAAGTGTATGCTACTTCTTGCCCTAAAGTTCTGTACTCTGCAAAATATATATTTTTTTCCATTCTAATAGCCATTTCTAGATTTCTATTCCTAGGGTACTTCACACACCATGGGAATTTAAAAGACACTATGATAGCAAATGCTAAGGGCGTCTGTAGCTTTTTCTGCCTCTCATGGAAAATGTACATTCTACTAATTACAAATGCACTTGGAGGAATACAGATTAAAGTAATGTAGTATGTTCTTTCCAGCTCAAATTTTATTAGAATAATTAAACATGTTTTCAAATCCTTTTGTATTCGACAAACTATGTGTGTTGTTAAGAGCCATTGAGTTTCATGCGACTTAAACGGATGCCTGAAGTTAAACATGTTCTTAAGAGCTTTGAATAGAAAGAAATTTGAAATAAGTGCCTGAGTTCCTCACAGTCAAAGCTCTCATGCAGTTTAAGGGAGACCAAGTTGATTAATGAGAATACCACAAAGCACGAACTCCTAGAGTCCATTCTGAAGAAAAGAATTACAAAAACAACTAACACTGTGAAAACTGTAAATACTAGAAAACTTTCTCTCCTTCCTTAGTCTAATCCTGAGGGCAAAACACCAAACATTCTTAGGGACTGGAAGAGATTAAAAACTCCTGTGAGAGAGAGGCAGTGACTGCATCAAATTGCTTCACTTCTGATGTAAAGAAGCATAGGACTGCACAGAGAGGGGATTTTTAGCATCATCATCCAATGTGGGATGCAATGGCACATGTTTTATGTTAGTGTTCTTCGATTGAAGCTTAATGATTCAGATCAAAATAGAGCATCCTTTAAAAGCTCAGAAAATTAATTATGAAAACATTGATGAAACCGGTTAGGTGATGTAGATGACTTTCCACATAACATCAGGTTTGGGATACAGCATTTTTCTGTGAGTGATTTCAGTAATTACAGGGGAAAGAATAATCCCTACATTTTCAGGGAACCTAAGGAACTTTGACTAGAATTAGTGAGATGAACTTGCCGAGACCGTGAGGATTTTGGGGAGCTGTGTTTAATTCCCAGGGGTGGAAGGGAGGAGAGGAAAAACCAGCAGCTTTCTTTGAAATGGTTCCACCTGAGTAGGAAAGCTCAGTTTGACCTTACCTGAATATGGGGACAGGAGATGACATAAAGAAAATCTTCAGTGTCTTATGAGGCCCTCAGCTACTTGTAGAAGGGAAAGGTCATGCGAATGAGTTCCTCTCCCCACCCTGACTGCTGATGAGATTTGGGGGAGATATTTTAAATTAGAAACCTGGGAAGAGTTGACAGTTGCAGAGAGGTACTGCGGTCACCCAAAGACATGTGAATTCTCAAAAAAGTAATGAGGTTGCAGATGTGAACTACATCAAATTAGTTGTAGGGCCAAAAGTACACATTAGAAATGCTGGTATGCACAAATACTTATAAAGGTTTGTATAATTTCTGAATTTAAGCATACAGCAAGTCAGCAAAGTTTACAGATGGGAAAAAAATGGTACATATTCAGGGTTCTCCAGCAGACAGTGAATATTATCACTTCTGTTTCTTGGGGCCTCTGTTTTAAGGAGACTGATTTGATCCCTCCTCTGCTACATGTTTGTCGTGTATGTCCTTCCCCTTACCTCCATTTTCTGTGTTCAGGAGTACTCAGGCTGTGGGTATGATTTCTTTTGTTTCTAACTATTTGTTTTGTCACCTCTTTTCCTCACTGCTACTATGGGCATTGGTGCTAGACTGCTGGTGCATTTTGGTGACTGAGATGGGGAAAACACCTAGCAGTTACCAACATACTAAAAACAGGGACTGTTCTTTGTCTGTTGCTACACTTCAGTGCGTGGTAATATTTTCTTATACAAGCTGAGGTTCTGCATATCTAGGAACAGCTGATTTGCAAAATGAGGCAGAAAGTGTTTCAAGAACAGACCTTTATGGAAGGGCAAACAGACAAAAAAACCAACCAACCCACTCCTTGGTACAATGTGACACAGAAAATGAAGTCTGAAGAGGTAAGAAGAAAGCAAAGCTATGATCTAAACACTGGGGTATAGTCTTTGAGCAAAACTACCGGGTTTTTTTGGGTGGTTGTTTGCTTCCTTTTTTCCTCCTTGTCTCAGTCCTCAGACTATGAAATAAAAACTAAACCAGAATGATCTAAACTGCTCCTCCTGACTAATTGACCTTAGCCTGGTGATATGGTCAGTTGTTCACAGCACTGCAATTCATCACCACAGAAATGTATACAGCTAGAAATGGGCCTGAGCCAAAACCCAGATCTGAGCATCCGCATGTTTTGGGGAAGCAAGGTGTATGTCACTGCCTTCAGAACTGAATACTGTCTTGGTTGTGAACTTAGGTAAACCTCAGATCCAAATCCAAGCAGAGTCTGAACCACTGTCCTTCAAAGTGTTAGGAATGCTGGGCCGTGGCAGCAGAAGATGAATTGGATAAGGAAACTATGTGAACCAGAAAGCGCTTCCCTGTAATATAAGAACACCTTGGAATTCAATCTAACTAAAACATTTGATGTGGCTACAATGATATTTCTACAAAAGAGTCCTCTCTGAGCAGTCATGTATTGCCGCTTCTTAGGGAAGTTGAATTCTTGGTTACATTACAAACCTTGATACTCACAAGGATAATGCAAAAAATACAGAATATAATGTGGGTGTAGAGTAGCTATAAAAGACATGAATAAGATTGTAAGAGAGATTTTTGTGTCATTCTGTCAGGACTAATTACTCACTTTCTGGAGGAATGGTTTTCCTCTTAGATACTTGATAACAAGGTTTTGGACACTATCGGCATGTTACTCTGGAGCTGGCTGTGCTGGATGACCTAAGAACTGCTCCTGACCCTTTTTGTTTAGAATTGAGCAAAACTGCAGCAAATAAGGTACCTGGTGAAAGTTTCATATATACAGTTACGCGCCAGCCCTCTCATTCCCTGAATCTTTACCCCCGTCCCTTTCCTGGATTGCAGTTCAGTGACAGTAGCATATAAGGATGTTTGCAGGTCCTGTTGGGTATCCTATCATAGACCCATTCCACTGGTCTTCTTGCCCTGTTCTTCAGTACTGTCCTGTCTCCAATTTTCCTTCTGTTTCTAACTTGAATAAGTTATTTGGTCAGAGTTATGTGTGTGTATGTAAGATGTGCTCTGTTTGCGCTTTTGCCATATGCATGAGCTGGGCCTAGGTTACTCAGTTATTTGCTCCAATATTACTTTAAAGAGTTGTATTGTGATTTTTGTTCTCATCTAAAGATTTCTCATTCTTTTTCCTTTAGGGAGTTGGTAACATTAAAAGTGAAGGTTCCTTATATGTGATTTATGATTAAGTCAGTGGAAGTAAGGTTGTTGGAAGTTGAGAGCTGGAAGATCATGGGGACAGAAAAAGAAGTCAGATAAGTTGCTCCCTAGGTAACTGACCTTCTCAAGTGACCTGGGATTTGACATTTGTTTGGTACCCTAACATGTTATGCTATTAAAGGTCTAAAGCATTGTGAGCTGCAGGAGTGTTTGGATTTGTGAGACCAAACTTCGTTAATGCTCTTTTCTGGTTTGTTCCTGTAGTCCAGTGATTTGTGGTCCCTCAAGAAGTGTGCATAACAGATGTCTCTATTTACAGGAAAAGGCCTGTAAAAAGGGAGAAGCCTGGACCTGAAGCTGCAAGGTTGTATAATTTAGGGAGGTAAAGGTGGGAGAGGCCGGTCCTGTTTCTGTTTTGCTCAACAAAAAGGTTCAATTTCCTTGACAAATGATGGACACTGCCTCCAAAATTGGAACTCTGATCCCAAAGGGGCCCTGTGTTATTATAACATAAAGAATGGTTATTAAACTGTCAGAGGGTTAATAGTTTCATCTTAATAATCTTGATAGATGGTGCACATTTCACCAGTGCTCCAAAAGCCCACAATGAGCTTTAAAATATTTTACTATTGGCTTGCCCTTCATTTCCCAATGAAGTCTAAGGAGAACTCTTCTTGCTAATAAATTCTTTATCATAACTTTGCTGGTTTTCCCCTTATAGAAGGGAAATACATCCTTTGCTGTGCTGTCTGATTAATTGGTCTAATTTTATCAGGAAAATTAAATTCTCTTCTTTATCTAGGAAGTTATTTAAAGAGGTCTGAGCAAAATCCCAACCCGTGAGCCTGATGACTACTCTGCATAAGCATCTCTATGCTTTATTAACTTATTACTTTTTAAGTGATTTCTGTCTGAAGGATTCCCTTCAACTTTGAGGGCCATTTGTCTTCTGTTCTCAGGGTTTCAGGATGACAAATGCGATGTCAGATATGACTTACTGTAAGACCTTATGGGATTCATGTAGGGTAGCTCTTACCCTTACCTCAGAACACTCTGTATGAGAGAACCTGTAAAACCTGACCAATTTTGATGACCAAACCAAATCTCTCAAGAACATTACGGTTGGCAAAGTAGCTATGCTCTTAACTGAAGTAGTTCTTAAAATATCATTGATTATTCAATGAGAAAAAAAGGACTAAGAAAATATAGATGCATAGTAATATGCATGGGTGTTGATTCCAGTCATGGAAACTGCAGTGTACAACTAAGGATTGAGATACGGGAGTCTTGGCAATTTTGAAAAAATACAAGCCAATGCTTTTCTTCTCTTGCTTAAACTTATATCAGAAAAAGAACATGTCCCCAGATATGCAGAGATGGTGAAGTTGTAAAACCATCTCCATTTGTATGTACCTTTTGTATTTTCCAAAACTAATTCATGTTGAATCTAGCAAACAGGTAGAGGGATGCAGCTAATTAGCTTACTCTGTTCTAGCCTCATCAACAGTTCATAGTGAGGTAGGACTATTAAACATAAACATAAACCCCCTCATGTTTTAAATCTCAAGCCAACTTGTAATAGCCTGTGTTAGGAAGAAATTTCCCCACAGGTTTATATTAGTCCAAAATTATATTTGTTATGGAACTTCCTGTACCTTCTTTAAGTGACTGTCTTCAGAGATGAGGTATAGATCTAATTTCTGCTACTAGGGTAATACCTTTGTCCTGACCCACAACCTCTTTGGGCAACCTGTGCCAGTGCTTGGTCACCCTTGCAGTAAAAAGTTTTTTCTGATCTTCAGACAGCACCTCTTGTGTTTCAGTTTGTGCCCATTACTTCTTCTCCTGTCCCTGGGCACCACTAAAAAGACCCTGACTCATTCTTTGTTACGCTCTCTTTTCAGGCCAGTGTAAAGAAGTGATAGGTTGAGAGGAAACAGCCTCAAGTTGCACCAGAGGAGGTTTAGATTGGATATTAGGAAACCTTTCTTCACTGAAAGGGTTGTCAAGCACTGGAACAGGCTGCTCAGGGAAGTGGTTGAGTCACCATCCCTGATGGGTTAAGTCTACCCCCTCGTAAATACCTGGAAGTATTTAAATGATGGGTAGATGCAGCACTTAGAGATGTGGTTTAGTGGTGGACTTGACAAGGTTAGGTTTACGGTTGGACTCAATGATCTTAAAGGTCTTTTCCAACCTAAGTGATTCTATGATTCAGGTATTTGTATACATTGATAAGATCTTTGCCGAGCCTTCTCTTCTCCAGGGTGGGCAATTGCAGGTCTCTTGGCTTTTCCTCATAATGTTCCAGATGCTCCAGTCCCTTAGTCATCTTGCTGATCCTTCACTGGACTCTCTCCAATAGCTCTGTATCTCTCTTGTACTGGAGAGGGGAGAACTGGACACAGTACTCTGTATGAGGCCTCACCAGTGCTGCTTAGAGGGGAAGGATCACTTTGCTCAACCTGCTGACAGCACTGTTTTCTAATGTAGCCCATGATAGCATTAGTTTTCTTTGTGGCAAGGACATGCTGCTGGCTCTGGCTCTTGTTCAATCTGGTGCCCACTAGGACCCCCAGACTCTTTTCTACCAAGTTTCTTTCAAGTTGTTTGGCCCCCAGCATATGCTGGTGTGTGGGGCTGTGCCTCTTTTCTTTTTTTTTTTTTTTTTTTTTTTTTTTTTTTTTTTTTTTTTTTTTTTGTNNNNTTTTTTTTTTTTTTTTTTTTTTTGTTTTGTTTTGTTTTGTTTTCAGTTCTGCACATAAGGCATTGGAGGATAATTTGCCATCTACTAAAGCAGAGTAAGTTATTACAATAATGCAGACAACAGCATACTGTAAGGTAATACACACTGTATAGTTTGGAGGAAGACATTAAAATATGTGAAAGCCTTTTATTGATTGTCTAGAAAAAGGACCTACAGATAAAAAATAGCTACAGAAAACAAAATCAGAAAATACAAATGCTGCAGAGTTCTGTTCTTGGAGACTCCTCATTTATGGTTCCCTGCTTTCTTTTAAGTTTTGATGCTTCACAATAAATCAGATTAAATGCTCAGTATTTATACATAATTTGAAATGTGTGCCTTTATAAGATTACATGTATACTAGAACATGGAGAAGGCTGTTCACTATTTTTATTAATAAGTTCGATATAGATTCAGTGATCAGGCATACCTATATGTAATATAAAATTTAGAAATATACGGCATGGGAGTGACCATGGTGCCCACCTTCTTGTCTGTAAGGAAAGCGCACTGAAGGCATCCTCAACCTCACAAAGCACAAAAGTCTGGAGAAGTACCTTATGATAAAAGATGAAACAAAACAGTGGGTATTCTGTCCTTCACTGTCAACATGATAACTTGTAAGCAGTTTTTTCCCCCTGCATCTTCCTCCTATTATTATCATCCTGTCTGAGGTAAATGACCTGTAACAGATGACAAATATAGGATAGTTCATGGACAAAAATCACACTCAAAATTGGATATATTGTGAGAGTATTGTAACCTGCTATGCTGAATCTCAACAGAAATGCAAAAGAATTTTTTCTGCAGTCTATGACAAGTTTCCAGGTAGTTGATTCAATTAAGCACAGAATGATTCTTCATTGTGTTAGGCTTTTCTGATTGAAAGTTTGGTTTCTGTGACCTTGCACGGAAGGTGACAGCAGTGGGAACTGACTGGTTAAGTATGTGATGGCAGATCAGACTCAATACTGCAACAAACACAAGTTTCCTGGCTTTTGTGTTTCATTCCCTGAGGTTTTGGAGATATTTCAAGTTTTGATCTTCAGCGTAGAAGTCAGATGCTTGCCCCTCTTAAACCCAGGTTGCAACATCATCTTTGCTTAGGACAAAACTTAAACAAATGCTTAAACATCTCCCTGGCGTGGAATAGTGCTAAATTTCCTTACTTTAATGAAAGGAAAGTGAAAAGGAAGGGGTGGGTGGCACATTAAGTCTTCAAAAATATAAAAAGCAACTATGAAGAGGAAAGTAGTAATCTGTTCTTTGTACTCGTGGTGGATAGCACAGGAAGCAATGGGATTTATACTGTATCAAGAAAGATACTAACTTCTAGCTATATTGTTCTATAAACCTGTGCTACCATCTGAGCTGGGCATATGTTAAATTTGCTGCCAGTTACATTTTTTCTTCATGTAAGGTAACGTTTTAGTCCTTCACTGAAGAAATAACAGGTTCTTCCTCGTGAGGCCACCTTTTATTCTTTTGCAGTAAGTTAATGTGGTGGCAACCTGCCATTTTTTTTTTTTTAAGGAGCACTTGAATAAAACAAAAATAGTACACATTAATTGTAGACCCTGGATTTTGTAGCCTTTTCTTGGTAGCTGAAATATTACTTATGGTTACTTATGGGCAGGCCATGTTTCTTGGTTAGTGAGTTCTTATTTTTATGTGCTACTTTCAAACTCCATGTGGGCTAGGCATATTCTTTCCTCAGACTGATGCTATTTTTTCCTTTCCATGTGAATCCAGCATTTGTTTTATTGCTGGTGTCCCAGATGGCTCTTGGATAGGTCTCTTTGATGCTGTGGTATAGCTCCTTCTGTCAAATATGTTTGGAACACCAATAGCATCAGTTCAGTTCTGCCCCCTTTCTATCATTCCACTTAAATGTTGCTTAAATTTAAACATTTGTTCCAATGTTTTAAAATTCGAAGTAAATGATAACAGAATGAAAGCCTAGGGTAGTTTGAAGATAAAGGTGAAGAAATTTTACTCATCTTGTCCAAGGAGTTTATGACCGAAAGTTGTGTTCACCTTGGAAAATGGTCTGGTGCACTAAATTATTATATCTGTATTTGTTTTTTTGTTTTTAATTCTGCATATAGTAATTCAATGGCTGCTGATGATGATTTTTTTTTTTTAATTTAACCTGCAGTATTAATTGTTATTATCTCCTCTCAAAGTACTTTTCTGAAAATACTGTAAAGCCTGCACTTTCTGCCAATTTTCATCAGCTTGTTAATGCTAATCCCAAGGATCATATTGTATCTTGTCTCTGACAACAGCATCAAATTATAAATTGCTTTTACAAGAAATTCAAGATAACAAGACAATATTTTGCAAAACAACTTGAATTTTCACTGACTGGAAGTGGTGAGGTTTGCATGGGTTTTCATTGGGAAAACAGAGGTCTCCAGCTCTGAAATTCTTTGTCTATGAATCTCATTTTCTTCTCAGCGAGGCTGTATCTGATTGCCTATGCTGAATGGCTCATAGCTCTGTTAGTCAGTAGTTTGTTTAAATTTTATTTTTTTGTATGTGAGAAAAAAGGGTTTGTGTGCTAGGGGAGATAATTTTTTCTATCCTCCTGTGATTACTTATGCTTCAAGGTCCTCTCAGACAAAGAAAACTTCAGTCATTAGTGTTTATTCAGCTATTTTGTGTCATTTGATCTCACGAGCGTTTGGAGCGTGGGGCAGTCAGGTGAGCGAAGCTACCAATATAACAGCAGCTTCAAAGGCCTGAACGTTGGAGCAGTCTCTGGGACTCACTACAGCTGAGCTAAACAAAACGTCCTGGCATGGTGTAGTTACTTTATATTTTTTTCGTGCCTGGTTGTTGAAGCCCTGATTATATGTAATGAGTAGGAACTGGAATCTGATTTATCTGGCATTGCTGGAAACTGGTATAATACATCTTTAAATGACTGACTATGGCCTGTTCAGAAATAGTATGGAGTTGATAAAATTTTATAGCGTGGCAGATAAGCTGGAATTGTAGTTGTCCTGGGTTGGGCGACACAGGACTAACTTTTCTTCTAATACTGGGGAAAACTGCACATTTAGAAGACCCTAGTGTCTGAATTAATGAAATTATTTATTCTATAGCTAACTAGGCTATGTGGGATTCAAGGTCTTAGTGTTTTTGAACACTTGCTGTTAAAAATACTTTCTAAAAAATTTAAAATCTCTCAATTCTACATGAAAGCATAATAATTTCAGGCAAAAGCCCATTCTGGAGTAAGAGGAAGTACTAACATACAACAGATGGAAGAAGGAAACACAGTGGTCAAAGTGAAGAAAGATGCTAGGAAGTGGAGAAGATTGGAAAGTGCTTCCCAAGAGAAGTCCATGCTATGACAGCAATGTTTTACAGGTTAATGTGTACAGAAATTTTAAAGACTTAGAAATAAAATTAGGGAGATGGTGGAAGCTATTGTTCTGGGCAAAGCTGAGTTGCACAGCCTCTGTGGTAATTTTGAGGAGGTTTTTGAACCTGGTATCTAAGAGATTAACATCCAGGCTTGCTGATTTAAGGTACCTTTTATCAAGGATGCAGATGAGTTACATGAAATCGTATTTCCTATTACCTATACATATATGTTGAAATTGCAGAATTCCTATTTCAAGATGAGTGATAAGGACAAGTAAAATTCACGTTAGCATGATGTCTATCCCCAAGTCAATACTGGGAAACCCATATAGACTTGATTTAATAAGTATTGATAGATTTAAATGAAAGTAAACCCTGGTAGATGTTAGCTTTTGAAGAATGTCTGTCAGATTTACAGCTTTTTGATTAAAGACTTCCTTGATATCTATGACAATATAATAGACACTGATACAGAGTTTGATATAATATCATGGTTGCTTAAAGATGTAATGCTGTTTGGGTTTGTCATCATGCCTTTAATTCATTGGGAGCTTGCCAGATGTGGCAGTAGTTGTCAAAGAGAAGCCATTACCCAAAACCGGAGTCACACTATTGGTACATCTTAATGGCCCATACTAGGGCAATGATATTCAACATCCCTACCCATCACCTGGAAGTGAACGCACCTTAAGGCTCATAAAACTTGTAGCTGACACCAAGCGTATCAAAATGTTAAAAAATGCTGAGATCAAATGGCAGACTCGTAGATCTAGATCACTGACAAGTTGAGCTCCAGTGACACAAAAGTCACATTCAAACAATATATGTTTTCATTCAACCATGTGTAAAGTACCACGGATTCAGAAACTGTAGATAGAGGTGGTAGCTTTGAAATGGGTAATTATATCCTCACAAGTAGGAAAGGTCTTATGTGTTGGTATTAGACAAGAATCATAAACCTCCAATGCAAGGTTGTGTCAAAAATGCCTGCTGAGATTTGAGGCTGTTGGTAAGGAATTAAGGAGAAGGAGGGGGAAAAAACGATCTCCATGTAGTGCATTGGCAAAAACCCTGTTGAAGCACATTCCTTAACCCCAGAAAAACTGTATTTTAAGATCCAATGTTAAAAATTACAGCCAGTGTAGAAAACAGGTTCCAGGACCATCCAGAGACTGAAAGAGACTTTTAGCAATGAGAAATACAAAACCAGCTCAGTTTGAGTAGGTGTGAAAAATGTCTTTGAGATGATGTGATTGCAAAATGCAACTGCCTTTAAGGACAGAAAATACTGAGTAGTAATGGGCTCTTCCAACTAACATAGAAAGACACAGCAGATCAGTGGCTGGAAGCTGATGCCAAACAAACTTAAGTGTAGTCGTGAGACACAGTTAAAACTGTGTGTTGTCATGTCATTGGTACAAACCACAGGGGAGACGTCTGGGCTCTGAGTTGCTGATTTTTGAGACCAAGGCTTAGTGTCTCTCTGGAAGACATCCCTTGGTTGTACAAAAGTTACTGGGCTTGTTTCATTAGTAACTGGGTAAAATTTAGTGGTGTGTAGTACACAGGAGGTCAATCAAAATGAGTGTAATGGTCTTGTCTGCCTTTAAGCTCTATGAATAAATGTTTAAGTTAAACCTGACTTCTTCAATCTGTAAGGTATGATAGGCTGTTTGCATTTCATTTTGTTCCCTCATACAAGCCTTGCTTAACAGCCTCCAATATTTATATACATGAATTGTGGAGGGGTGACTCTGCAGTAGCTCATCCCAGAGCCGTGGTGTGGTTTGTGTTTGTGATTGGACCAGCCTGACCTGTGAGTATTCAAGGACTGACTCGTGCCCATCAGTTTTCGATAACACCCAACACAGTGCCTTTAAGTGCCATGTACCCTGACCTCCTGTGTTTGGGAGAAGTCAGCTCTGGCAGCTTTAATCAGAAGAAGGAGCAGAAAATGCCACTCAGAGAGGCTGTGAAGCCGTGAAATTGTGTTAAGCAACACTCATGAAAATGACTGTATTTGCTATTTTAGCCTAAGTATCTAAATGTTTTTGAAATTGTAATTTTCTTGTGCTGTTGTGTGTAAAGGTGACTGCTCTGTGTTGGACCCGTGGCAGTTAGCTCCAGACAGCTCATCAGCTTGATTCATTTGGCGGGGTGGTCACTCAGCACCTTCTCTGAAGCAGTGAAGCAGGATTGAGCTCCTCTCTGATTTGCAAGGATATAATGGCACCTACTAGAAATGCAGCACATTCTGAAGATGCATTAGGGTTTTATTTTTGTGGCAGTAACATACTTAGCAGGGGTACAAAGATTATAACCCTTATTTGGCTTGCTAGCAGCCATGCAGGAATAGGAAAGTAATGTCACTTGCAGAATCCTGAGCTGCTGCTGGAGAGACAGGCCTGAAGGAATGCTTTTCTGTGGCTGACTCTCTTTCTACCTCACTTCCATCTCGTGTTTAAAATTGCGGAACGGAGCGAAAGTTTGTGAAGTTTGTGTGCTTCTGCATTCAGCCACATGATGGCACAGATCAGTCAAACGAGCATTACAATATTATCAGAGGAACTCCTGTGAATGGAGTGGAATTAAGCTCCTGTTCGGGGCTGTAGTGGCCAAAGTTTATCCTCCCTCACTGCTGTTTTGATCTGCAATTTACTGTGATCACAGTGGGGGACAGTGGCGGTGTTTCAGCCACAAGCTGAAAAGCATACTGCAAAAAAAAGAAGAACAAAAAAGGTCTGAAGCAGGAGCAACAAGCACATGTGGCAAAAATAGTCAGCCTTTAAAAGGGGTTGGTAGCTAGAAAACTGTTGCTATTCTGGTTGTGTTGTTTTGGGTTTCTGTTCAAAGAATCAGCAAACAAGGAGAAATCAGCAAAGCCTTTTTTATTTTTCCCAGATACAGAAGAGAAATAAAGTGTTGTACATAATGCTCTTTACCTTCCCAGTGATGGAGATGGCTGGTAGTATAGAACCAAAATTGTCTAGCATGTTATCAGTAAGTCAGACAGTGTTAAATAAAAATCAGTTCCTCTGAAATTCATACTTAGTTTATTACAGCTTCGGTCGTGTTAGTTCCTGCATTTATTTCTACTATCTACAGTTAGTAATAACAGCAAAAGCTTGTTGGTATCATAGGTCTCACCAGTTGTCACCAATTAATATTCTTTTCTTTTAGACCAACAGCCTATGTCGCAAAGCTGCATAAACATACACAGCATTTGAGTTAAAGCGCAGCATCCATGAGTCTGTAGAAAATAAATGCAGGGGCTGTAGAAACTGTAGGCTCTTGTGTTTTACTATGATGCAAATACTGAGGACAACAAGAGGAGTACAAAATACAGTTCTTAGGATGTTTGAAGCAGTGACTCCAAGGTAGCAGTCCTTTTCCCGTTCAGAGTTTCCCTGTGGTAAGAGAAACTGACTGAAAAAAAAGATATGAAAGGACACATGAATCTAAAGAAAGATTTGGACAGAGATTTTCAAAGGTTTGTCTAACTGCTAGGAATTGATTATCTTAATATTGCTGGTCTTTACCTCCCCTTATCACGCAATGACTTTAAAACCCTGTGCCTCAGCAGAAAGACTGAAGCTTTTCACTTCCAGTGAACTTCTTGCAATTGGGAAGGAGGGCGATATCCCACCCCCGCTGCCTGTTTTGTGGGGGCTCAGTTTCTGTATTACTATCTGAAACATGAAGAGGTTGTGCATAGCTGTCAGGAGAAGTACAGCAGGCCACTTTGAAAAATATTGTACCTTTATTAGCAATAATTTTGTGGATGTACTTCTGGTTTTAAACAGAAGTCAGCAAAATGAAAGAGAAACAAAATAAGAAAAAGAAAAAAAAGAAAGAAAGAAAAAGGCAAAGCTAGCAGTGCTAAGCTTAAACCCTCAGCAAGCTCCTCACTCATAAGACAAAATGCAGTCAGATCCCTGAAGTGAATATGAAAATTCCCAAGCATCAAACAAGCTTTTGACATCTTTGTTAGTAAACAAACACACCGCGGTTTCTTTTCTTGTGACACTGAGTTGTGGTACAGCATGTTCTGCCTCCCTCTCTCTCCCTTTCCTTGTGTTTTCTCTCTTCTTCTCCTCCCACCCCCCTTGCCAGCAAGCTGATTCCAGAGGCCAATGACAGCACCCACGTCTCTTTCGAGTTGAATGCATTTGTTAGCCATTTGAAAGGGTTGCTTTCCTGCCCTTGGGTACCCTGGCACGCAATGTGAAAGATGCAGGAGTTCACGGACTGCTGAGTGCTTAGCTGCTGCACTTTCCTAAGTGAAGGCAACTAGCGAGCAAGTACAGCAATTAGAAATAAAAGAAAATATTTTTTCTGTGGGGAATGTTTGTTGACCCCACAGCTGTTAGTTAAAATAGAAAGAAAAAAGATGAAACCATCACTGTAGAGAGAGGAGAATTCTTATTTATTTTTTTTGAAGAGTCAAACATGCTTTCCTAAATCAAATTCATTGTACAGTATAAATACCACATTTTGAACTCATGATTTTAAATGTAATTTTTTCTAACTTTATCTTTTATAGTAAACTATCATTAAAAAAAGAGTTTTGAAATATTCCTAGTGGTATTTGTTATACCTTTCCTTGTGAAGAATTTAATAAACAACCTACCAGCTTTTGCATATTTTTTGACCTGGAATACGGTCAACGTGATTTTCTAAATGAGAAATACAGTGCAAATCAGACGCTCAGAATTCTATCCAATTTTTTGTTTAGAGAAAACACAGGCTAAATGCTTGAACTTGCACAAATCCCTTGGGCTTTTTATTGAACACAGATGGTCAAGAATTTGCTTTTGTATCTCATCCCGTTAAATTGTCTTGGGTCCCTGACTGCCATAATAGGTACTCCACTAATCTATATCCAAAGAAAAGGTATATTCCTAATTTGCTTCTCTCTGGTACCCTTTTTGAAGTATGTTGTGAAGGAGAGGAACTAAGTTTCATTGTGGTACTTATCTTTGGGCAATATATTCCAAGGTTTGCATTGTGTTCCTTGAATGCCATGGTGAATATATAGGTGAGAGGCCTTGAGTGAACTTGGAGCCAGATCAAGATATGTGTTCTTGCTTCAGATTACCTGTAATCTGTAATTCAGCTTTAGGTCTGGTGGTTGTGTTGGAACCTAATGCAGTTACATGCATTTGATTTTAATGATAGGCATGCCACTTCAGAAAGAATTATGATGACTGGGTGAAGCAGCAGGACCTCCTGGAAGATTACTTGAGTTGGACATGATACATAGAAGCCAAAGAAAAGTTTAGTTATATGCATTCTTGCAGTGGGAGAGATGGAATGCTGAGATTAGAAAAGCACAGAAGCCTTACGGTCAGTGTGGAAAGGATGTCCGTACACCAAAGAAAGTATTTGGTCTCTAGGAAGTGCTCTATGAAATCTTTCTGTCTTAATCTGCTGGATGGCTGAGGAATCAGAGTCCACTACAGACCTCAATATTTTGTTTCCCAGATTAATATTCTTGAATTGGATGTTGTCTCTTGATGTCCTCTCTGGCAAGGCAATACTTCTGGTGCTGTGTTTGGCCTGCTAGCTATTGCTGAATTGCAAGGTAGGAAGGTCTTAGGAGCAGCCTGTGAAGAATCCACAATTCAACACCTCATGCCTCCAATTGCCAGCTGCCTACAAAATGTCACTGGCTGCAATGGGAAGAGACACCATGTCCCTTTGGTAATGACTCATATCGTCTGCCTAGAATCAGTCCATGGTATCATGACTTAGGCACGTGGTGGTAAGTCCAGGACATCACAAGGTACCCTGTCCTCAGTGTTTCACCCCAGGAATGCCAGACATGCGCTCTACACCAGCTTGAGGGTCCTGCAGATGTCTCATGAACCTGCAGACTAACCCATGGATGCAGCCAATAGGGTACAGTACTATGGATTAAGTCACTGAGCTTCAGTTTGACTTCTGTTATTAAGTGAACTTCTTCATTTCAAATCGTTCCCAAGACTCCTTTTCCCTTTACACCCTTAAAAAGTGATCATATTATACCTGGGTTGTTGCATATGCGTTCGAATAGAATTTAAACTGCCTGTCTGACAATGATGAATGAGTCAACATCAAATCCCTTGATGTGGATCAGCTATATAGCATAACAATAATATTGTTGTTTAACATTTATATTGAAGTAATACCGTGAGGAATCTCAGCCATTCGGGGACCTATTTTGTTAGGAGCCGAATAAAGCACAGAGCAAAATAACAAGGCTTGTTCCAAAGACAAGACTGTCTAAATGACAAGCTGTACCAGTTGAAGGAGACAAACAAATAAGACAAGGAGCAGAATGATATAAATGACAGTTGCATCTTTATAGAACTTTGCAGACCCTGTGTGCTGCTTAATTTTCTTGCATGGTTGATCTGCCACATTGATTCTGGATCTTGCTCAGCCCTTTCTATTTTCATCTTCTTTACCTGTGCTGTCAAACAAACTCTTAGACCTCAGGCTTTGCTGGCAAAGTTTAGAAAATATTGAAAAAATGAAGCTCTCCAGGAAATTTGCTGTGATATTTATTACCTCAACCTTCAGTGGACTTTCTGTACCTCTACATCCATATTCAAGCTCACTAGAATTTCTTCTTTTCTCCAAGATGTTTGTGAAACAGTCTGTCAAATTCTTACCTTAGATCCAGCTGTGTTGAATGTGCTACATCCCTTCCCTTCCCTTCCCT
>VXBW01001483.1:0-42192 GCA_013400375.1 Thinocorus orbignyianus
TGGAAACCAGGACAATGACAAAGATAAAGATTTCACCTTTAGTAGTCTTGTATGGATTATCTTACTACTATGTTACTCCCATTACCACAGCTAGGGAACTGGTCATTTTCTCCGTGCCCCATAATACATGACACTGTCTCATGCAGTGTTACGTTATTAATTTAAAAACTTTTCTAAATAAGGTGATACTGTCAGTCTAACAAGAATTTAGAGATTTCCCTTGGTAAACATGACAATGTGTTGAGGAAGATTACCAAACTTCTATACCAAGCCACAGATTGCCTACCTGCAGTTAGGGGACCTGTGCTCCCTCAAGCTTGCTTCTTTTGCTCACTGTATGCCATGGTGACCATGGCACATCCCACAATATACACTTCCATCACATTCAGCTGACTCATAGCAGTTAGATGATTGCACATGCTCCATAGGAAAAGAAGGACAACCGAGGAACCTGATACAGAGGAACAAACAGAGAGGTGTTAGTCAGGTGAGAAAGTGCAAGCATGAAAAAATATGCATATAACGTTTAATGATAACTAAAATCAGTCTGAAAGTTCAGTTAAATATACCAATGTTTTGGTTTTGTTTATTTCCTAAGTTACTATTTTTTCATTTTTCTCTTGTAAGCAAAAATACCTGTATGACAATATTAGTATTTCTTGCAAGATAAAATTTAATCTTTACTATCCTTTACTAGGTGTTTCATGCCATGTGCACTGCCATGGATCATGAGCACCTGACTGACCAGACCAGTGCTCTGCATGTTAGTGGTGTACAGCTGATGGTCACATTTGTTATAATGCACCCAAATGAGCAGCCAGTTGTGAACACAGAACATACTACTCACTGACTCTTTGAGATCTAGCTGGTAGAAAAAATTCCATTTAAAGTGTAGTGGTTTAAACAGAATTTATCCCAGAATTGCTGAGGTAGCTCAGAGGCTTGGGCTGCTTTTTTTGTACCAGTGACCATTATACGCAAATTATTTACCGCACAACAGAGGGTTTCTCTACTCAGGTTTCATTAATTCATTGCAAATTGATTATTTGCAATTGCAAAGGGAGGAACCAGATCACCATTAGGCACAAACTGCTAGAGTTCTAAGGTATTCATTCATCCCATAGATATATGTTTTGTATGTGAACTGTGTACCTTTGAAAGACTACCTGTCTGTTAACATGAATCAGGATGTCACACACACACACACACACCCCTAGGGATAGGATTGTTTTTGCATTCTGCTAAGTTCATGGAAATCAGTATCTTGCCGTTCCTTCAAAAAACACTTTCCAAATAGAGGATTATGCATGTAATAACTGCAGCATCAGTCTCAAATAGTAAGTAAAACTTTCAAACTTGATTAAAGAATGCAAGTGCAAGTAGACAACAGGGATTTTTTTAATTACTCACCCATACTTACTGTGTCCCTCTCCGGAATTCATGGATCATTATTCTTTGTAGCTCTTTTTTCTTTTTGTGGGATGAAGTCCACACTCTGAAATTACACACAAATATGTTAGAAAAAATGGAGTGTTTGAAATCAATTCTAATGTTAAATGCAAAGGACATCCTGGGCTCATTAAGTAAAAATATCTCATTTAATGAGCAGGAATGCACTGGAGCACACTGAACCCTGACACAAAGCAAATTATTTAAGGGATAAATTATATTTTATGGGGAATGTAAAAGTTAATAATACTCAGCGGTAAGGTAATAAATGCAGAGGTGTAACTAACTTCATTGACTGCTTTACTTACAAACATGCCATATGTACCTGGTTACTTGAAATAGTGATAATAGACATTGGCAGAAACTACTGGAACTGAAGATTCACAGAGACCTTTGTAGCATTCTTTTCAACTAAGCAATCTGTGTTTTATTCTTTTCAAACTCACTCTTCTCCTCCCTCTTTCAATTTAGGGTATATACCTCCGGTCTTTGCTTTTCACTTTTTGTCAAATATTTGATCTTGCATTCATTAAAACTGAAACCTTCTTATCTACTACAGAGGCTAATAAAATCAGTGCTCGTTTACCTTTAACGATGCCCCAGAAATTACCTGAAACTTTACTTGAAGAGAATTAATCTATGCTGAAGGAAAATAGTGGATCAACTTTTAATCTACTGCCCTTCCAGTGGCACCAAATCTTACATTAGTTAATTGTCCTCAGAGATCAATGCAACAGACCAGCTAACTGCAGATACAGCTCAGAAGTACACCTCTACACATTAGAATAACGATCGTTGCCATGAATTTAACTATCTACATTAAAACCCTTTCTCTGTGTTTTAATGGTATAAAAGAGACAGTTTAGGTATGCATCGAATAGAAATCAACAGAGGAAGAGTGTGCTTGACCACAACTATTTCCTGTGACTATTTCCTTAATCTTAAAATGGAATTTGCATTACCAACACAGTCCTTTTTTTTCAAATTTTCTTTCATATTTACAATCCCAGCTACTGCTTTGTTCTTACTCTTGCGTCTGGGAAGCTATATGATGCTATTGCACTAAGTGTTAGCCTGAATTGATACAGCTTGTACGTGGATAGGACTGTCATTCACACAGCATGAATGTCTCATTTGTCAAAATTCTTCAGCAGAATTGTTGTACAAAAAACAATCAAATGAAAAACAAAAGGATATAGATTTTTTCCACTGCATCAAAAAATAATGTACAAATGTGCTATTGTTTTCTAGCAACATAATCTGATATTCAGTCCTGAATTAAGTCAACTTAACCTTAGCCTGCTTTTTAGCTTGCATCTTTAAATTGTCTTGTGATGGTGGTCAATGATCTTATGGAACCATCTAAGTAAACTCAAGCCATCACTTTGAATTTGGAAAATTATAATATATAAAATCAGGAAAGTTTTTCTAACCAGGTCCTGGACAAAACAAACCTATCAGGAAAATAATCTCATTCAAAAAGAAAAAAAATCCTCATCCAAATTCTCAATTTACAGTTCTACTAGATGATCTTAAAGGTCTTTACACATCTAAATGATTCTAAGATTCTAGTAAGAAACAATGAAGATGATATATAAGATGCCATTTTCTAGCAGAAAAGACATGTCGTGAGAGTTAACATAACTAGAAATATAGAGTCTTTGGAGACTTAGAATGACTACACAGGGCTACTTGTAAAATGACCCATAAGTATGTCTGCAAAAAATAGTAGTAGAAGACTCATCCAGCATGATTACAAACCTTCAAATAAGTGTTTATCCAAGTTATTCTCTCCTTTTAAATACAGAGATAACTTACTAATGTTATGTGCATTTTGAATCTGGGCTGGAAGATTCAGATTTACCAAATGTTATTGAGATTCCAGGAAGCCTATTTCAAACTAATCCAGTAACCCCACGAGCAGGGATTTTCAAGAAAAACTTTGAGTATTGTAATAATTGCGAGTGGGAAGTACCACAAATTTCAGCAGATACATATATATATATACATATAAATATATATATATACTTGTGTGTGCATATGTGTATGTATACATAAGAACCAAAAAATTGAAGATTTGTGGCATTACAACTGTAATAAAAGCAATGTGTTCAAGCATTTAAAAATATTTTTAGTTTTAATTTAGTGAGAAGTGAATCCAAAGATGGAAAAATAAATATTGAACATAAATATGCATATGCTTTAAACATTATTTTAAACTTTTTATGGATAGATTTAGTAGGTTCAATTAAATGTCTGGCATTACAATCTGGTGTTCCTGGACATTAGCTACAGTGAGTAAATAAGACATGTAGAGTACGTAAGACTTGTATTACAGCTCAAGAAGAGGTCACTGTTGAAGGTCAGACTGCTGAAATAGGCAAATATTTCAATTTCTGTATTCATGTCAATATAAAGATACAAAAATGTATAAAGGGGCCAACATCCAAAGCCTTCTGAAATCTTGTAGTAAGAGCTTTTTCACTGGTTTAACTGTCTTTCTCATTATTTTAAACTATTTTTATGGTCAATAGGCTTTGTACCTAAGAAACACTTATTACCCACTAATGCTTGTTATCTTTGCTTTTGTGTTTCAGACCCCCAGGCTATCATATGCCTGATAAAGAGGATATAAAAAAAAAAATATAGAAGAAATTCATCACTGAAAAAATCAAGGTGTGCCTACTATTTACTTGGGAAATATTAGATTTTTTCAAAGACTTTTTTAGATCCAGAGACAGTTTGTCTCAGATATATTTAAAAAAAAAAAAAAAAAAAAAAAGAGTGCCTTTGTTTGCAGCAACTTCTTTACACAGGAAATTGTTAAAATTTTGGGTAGCTAAGGCATGAAAAATCTTCACATTGATTTGTATCTAGCTAGAAGACAGATAAAGTATTCTGATTCAGAATGGATCCCTCATAACTTGCACGAGCAGCAAGCATTTAAAAAGAGACAAATAGTAATTCCTCTCTTCAAAGCACGACTGTGTTGCCTATAGAAATATTCTTGTGGTGTTCCTAGACTAGATTCTGCTAGGAAATAGATGTATGTTAAGCCTTTTTCACAAAGTAGATAATACAGCAGTTTTCCCTGGAATTTCTTTTTTTAAGAAAGAAACATTGCACTTATTTTTTAAGAACTTCAAAATGGTACGGGGAGTAAGAATCTCCATAAAGCTGGGAAGCTGAGGGACAGAAGGGCTCAGGCATGTTCTCCACTGAACGTCCCCATGAACTTACAGCACACTTGGTAACAAAAAAACATGTCATCTATGTCTTTTTAGCCAGTAGATGCTGCTAGCTCTACTTCTCCAAATATTGCAATTCTGTTTTCAGCTATATGTGGAATAACTAATGTACTGGTGCCAGTCAGTTACTTTAAATCACCAAACCCCCACAAGCAAATTTGTTTTACACAGCACTTGAATGAAAAACATCCTGTAGAGAATGCAAACGCAAGGGAATGAAAACAGAAAACAGCATTAGCAACATGATTTAAATTAATTAAGTGAACATTAATACCTCCAAGACATTGCATTATCACTTCATACATTTAGTGAGAAAAGCTGTGATTTACATGTGCAATATTTTTAACAACATCTATTAATTAGATATATGTGGTTACTCTGTTTAATTGATATTGTAAACAAAAGACTCATTTGAAAACATATGCTGTAATAATTAAAATACTATTATGCTGACAGTGCCTTTCTTTGAGGAACTTGTAACGTCTGTATTGACTGTGATAAGCATTGATTATCTGGTGTGATATAAATATTTGGGGAGCTAATAACAATCAGGTAGGATTTCAGTACATGCTATAGACAGCAGAGATAAATCACAGGAAACCTAGATCAAAGTTGGTTTGTGAATAAGTTTGTTTTTGTACTTAATGACTCAATATAAAACACACACAGAGAAAACTCTTCAGAGATTTAAAGCACACGGAAATGCCATAAAGAAACATCCCATCCTGTGCAGCATTTCTGTACATCTGTAGAGTCTCTCTATGCAGCAAGTAGGATGTCAGCACACAAAGAGGGAATTAATTCAATCCATCAAGTACTTACCGTGCACATTTACCAGCACTACACTTCTTTGAATTATTAAAACTTTTTTTAAAGCAGAAAAAAAGTGTGTAACTCTCATACCTTCCCCTCGAGGACATTAATTTAGCAATGCAATAGGTCAACTGCATTTTAGTTCACATTCAGACTGGGTCATCTGCATCTTGGTTCCAAGTCAGGTATTTATTTATTCTTACTTTCCTTAAATTACCATAGACTGTAGTGAGGGTTTACATCACCTGCTGTGGTCCTTTCTAGGTACATTTTCCTTTCCCGCTCTGATGTCCCACTTCCTTGGTCCTGGCACTTAGCCTGCCAAAAGCTCTCTGGATTTCTGGAGGTGATGCAGGCTTGAGACAGTCCAGGTAAAAGAGGTGAGATGGCCTTGGAAAGCAGGATATGCTCTGCATGTTCACGACTGAGGATCTGTATTGCTATTGTTTCCTTCTTTGCAAGTAAGACAAAAGCTTGTTCCTGCCATGAAGCAGAACAGGGCACCAAAAATGGTTTGGGAAGACACACAGCAATGTGTGCTGGTGTAGAGGAGCAAGGGCTGAGATCCAGTGACAGATCCCGACTGACGACACTGTGTTGTTCCCATCAAAGCCAGTGCTGGCAATGGAGCTGAGCCCAGCGCATGCGGGATCCTGGGCCCAGTGATAAAATGGGAGCTTTTTGCTGACAATTATGGAACCAGGATTTTACCCTGAATTAATAAATCCATATATGTGACTGGTTTCAAGTGACTGAGAAGCCCTCTTGACTACCCATCCCCACAGGACTTCCCACATACTTGTGATCAGGAAAGAAGCCCAGTTTATGTAAACCTTTGCCCATGAGTCAGGGTTGAGTAAACAAAGACTTTTCCATATTTTCTGCAAGCATTCCACTGTTAATACACAGCATGCAACATTTGTTTCTTATTAAGTTGTATTTTCATTTCTTTGCTCTTGTAATTTAGGTCTTTCTAACACTCTTTTTTTCTTTTATTTTTAAGCATTGCATTAACTTGCCTTCCTATAACCTCTGTACAGCTTTCTCTCTGATTGTTGTAACAATTTGTACTATTCCAAAGCACAGGGATTAATTGCGTCTCTAGTTATTATCTTGTCCTTGTTTCTTTCAGACTAGTGGCCTCTGAATTTTTTTTTTCAAAACAGCTAGGAGGCTAAAAAGACATCATCTTCACAGCAGCATAAAGTAATGTTCTGTAGACACAACAATGGCTGTTTATTGCACCTTGCATAAACTACTTTAATTACCTTCAGATTACTGGTGTTATTCAAAAACATTCATTTACAGTTGAGAGGGTCCATGGACATTTACTGAAACTCTTTACAACAAACAGTACTTTGTCCTAGGTTGCAGCGAAGTCTATTATAGTCTTTGTCTATTCAAAAATAAATTGATTTATACAAAGGAAACTTCAGATATTCATATAGTTTTTATTATCTTAATATTATGATGGCTTCTGTTATTCTAAATTGAATAAAATTATAGCAATGGAACTAAACTGAACATTGTAACATAGCAATGTCACCAAAAATGTATTGCTGCATCTAAATTTAGGGGGGTAGTGCATTTTTGCTCAAAATATATGAAAATACACACAGTTACATACACTGTGTTGGCCACACAGTCTAGTCTGCTTGAAAGCTGAAAGGATTCAAATTTCTGCAGGCCTAGTAGCTACAGCGGGGCCATGGCAGCACAACAGCCCACACTACATGGGAGGACAGGAAGCCTGGGAACATATTTTACATGGTTGGCTTCTTTTTTCCCTCCTCTATCTGTCTCTCAAATGCTTCTGCAACAATAGTATTAATAGACTGGCATAGGGCACAAGACCAAACCGAAGAGCTGATTATTGATTATTTGTTGCAAAGTACCACGTAGGGATCCAGCGGATCTGGGCCTCGCTGGAAGCCGTGCTGGGAGGGGCGAAAAGGCCCTGGTGAGGACTGTCTCCTCAGTCACTTAAAAGACACCGAGGAGGCAGAAAACAGTAGTAGTTGTGGAAAGCTGGTATATCCTATCTGATTCTTTGTGTGCCTCACAACAGAGCTATAAACCAAATTTTTGTAATGACACTGGTACAGTTAATTAGTATATTCTCTTTCTTGGCATATTGTATTTTGCAGGAGGCTTGCATTTATTGTTCCATTACCACAAACAGCACAGGATTGGTTAATTCCACATTTCAATTATGATAATTGTATTTTAGACATATACATATTGCCACATCTCATATAGCTTCTCACTACAAAAGAAGGTGTTTCTCCCCTCCTAAGATCCTACATCCATTTAATGAATCTTCTCAACAATGTGGAAAGTAATTCCATTTGTATGTTATGGGGAGGCGGAAATTCACATATAGGTATATATTCGCCTTTCATTTCTGTCTCATACAGTTACAGAGTGCATTGAAAGCTTCACAGGCTTTTCAATATCCTGAATAACTCCGATGTGTTACGGTTATGTTAGTGATTGCTATAATCTGAGACTATGCTTTTGTAAGTACCAAAGACACCTGAATGCATTTGTTTCTAAACAAGAGAGACTCTGACAAACATACTGAATAACAAAAGGAGGCAGGGGGGCTAGGGGATCGGAAATAAATAAAATTTTTAAAAAAGAAGAAAAACATAGCACAGTAGCCTATCTCAATGACCTTGATACTGAATCTACTATTTAACTATATATAGGGCTCAGCTATTCATTCTGTTTTACTTCTTTTGGATGATGCTACCTTTATCAAAGAAATGTGGGAAGAAATAGTTAGGATTTGTCTGAAAGGAAAAAAAAAGAGTGACTTAATATTGGCATTATAAAATCTCATGTGTCTTCTCTGAAAAAAAAAAAAAAAGTATTTGTACACAACTATAAATTTTTTATGTTTCTATTAAACACTAATAATAAAGGTTTTAATATTTATAGTTACCCTTGGCCAGACTCCAAGAGTTTCCTCTCCAGTAGGGTACACTCACAGAGGTACACATTGCCTTTGGGTACCACTGATTGGACCAGTAAGCACATGACGGATTTCTCTTTGGAATATAGCACTGATAGCCAGCTCTTCTTAATCTTCTTAATATTCAATTCTACGCATTCTGTAATCAGCTTTATCCTGTATTCTAATGAGTTCTGTTTTTACACTGGGAGCTGTGTCTTTTAACAATCAATGTTATTAAAATGACCCTTGATATCGCATGATTCCACAGTGGGGATTTTCAAAGTTATGTACAAAAGTACAGTTCATTACCACTTTAATATGGAAGTTTAAAATCAGAACTTCTCTCTGCCTTGTTCAAAGCAATTTCTCTAGCTTTGAACAGCTGCTTGGCCCACCATAGTGAGTACTGCAAGATTTCGTCTCTCTCTCCATGGTAGCCCAAGAACTCAGTGCAAAAGAGAAAATATGGTGCTGGAGATTGGATAGCTGGTAGATTTACCATCACTAGTCTGAACACAGCCCAGGAAAAAAACGACTAAAGGGCTCCATGACGCAAGGTGCTCTGTATTTGTTAGATATTTTTATTGCATTGTTATAACTTCATGGGAGTTATTTAATGATCTTTTAACTAGTTTTATTGCTTACTGTATATAAGAACCACCAAACCGCCAGCATAGATAAAATGTCAGGAAATGAGTTTCGTCTCACTTGGCCTTCTGTTGAACAAGAGAATCTCTATCAAGTTTCTATCAAACAGAAAATATGCCCAATACAATAGCAAGGAGATTATACATCACTTTGACACAAGCATATGAATAGAGCACTAGTTTCTAGGTGGAATCTAGCTGGGACTCCGGGAAGACACCAGCGTGCAGTGCCAGCACTGCATGTGTCCCACTAAATAAAATTGCAGCACACAGATCTATGACTCACCTGCTTCTTATTAAGGATGGGAAAGCACGTTGTTTTAAGGTCTGGTTTGGTGCTTGTTTTTTTTTAAACTAAAATCGAGATACAAAAAATCATGCTTTGAGATAGGTAGAGGGAATAAACACATGAAACAGTGCATGAGAGAGCTTTTCATGTCTAACAAAGTACACAGCACAAGAAATCTGCAAATTTTTGTTGGGTTTTTTTTTCAGTTTGGGGGGTTCTGTATGGTGTTTTTTTTAATCGTAGTCATGGAGAATGTTACCAGCTGCTGTGCAGGTAACTATTTGTTAGAAGTCCGCTACCAATAAAGACTGTTCACAGTGAGCAGAAAGGGTACTTCAAAATATAAAAGAGTAGGGTAAATATAGACCTCTGAAAATCAAATAAGGAAACCTTGAAACTCCTTACCCACCCTGCAGTTTCGGCTCTAATTTGTTCCATCCTGAAGCAGAGTTCAAATATTTAAAAAGTATAATATAAAACAGAAATCTCAGGCATCCCGTATTCAACAGCAGTTTCCTTTTCTCCTAAATGTCATGAAAGGAAAGCCTAAGAAATCAAAAGATTGTTTCAAAAACAAAGGAAAAGAATGTTCATACCAGAAGAACATGGTGCCTGCTCAGTGTGAAAAACATTTCCCCTTTGACTTATTTCCATTATTGAGAGTAAATAACCAAATTAATCCCAATGGTAAATTTAAAGTAAGCAAGGCAAAAAAAAGCAACACTTCACTTGAAAAGAGGACATGTGTCAAAACACTACGCAGAACTAAACAATTCCTAATTGGAATTTGTGAGCTTGCAGTAGCATTTAGGTAGAAACACATTTATCTGGATGACAGTAAGACGATACTTAATATGGAATTGTATCACAAAGCCATGCTTTGAAAGAAAAAAAGAACTCTACAAACAGAATTTCCATCAAGTAGTAGTAAGAGAAGTTTGCCAATGTAATTTAATTATACTTCTCCTTTTGTGTTTCTGAATTTGGATGCTGGTAGCAATGACGTGATCCTTTTCGTTTTGTTCACTCAGTGACCAGGCAGGATGCTGCTCTGGAGGTGGACAAGGTTTCTGTGGTAGAGGAGAGGACCATTATCACCAGACTCACATCTCATTATGTCAGAAAACAACAAGTGAAGGACATGGCACAATAGGAGCAAAAGGATGATGTCAAACAAAGTAATTTGATGATGTCTCAGTGTCCTAAAGTAACAACGATGTCATGAATCAATGTCATTATATTCTACGCCACCTCTTAAGCAGGTTGCCACTCTAACTAGCCAGCTCATTTAATCAAACACACAGGTTTGATCAGCGTATGTTCCCATCTTTGCCTGTGTTTCTGAATGCTCAGAATATGATACAGGGTCTGGTTTGAAAAAAAACAGGATGTGTACTACCAGGTGCAGGACAGAAGTGTTCCGGACATGAACAGGGAGATGTGGGGCTTACCAGCCTAGGACAGCAGCAGCCTAAGCTTCTCAGCTTCTCCTAGACCCTATGGTGATGACTAAAGTTGGAGGACTTTTTAGGCAATTTGTCTTTCAGAAGGTGTTTGGCATGGCACAGAATGGAGCTTTTGGTCTTGTCATTTAATGAGCTATATCCTAAAAGATAGATTTGAGGCCAAGTTCTGAAGAATGAGGAAGACCTGTAAGCCATTTTAAAGTTAAATTCACTGTAGTGGTTTAGCAATCTGTAAAATTAATCTGGAGGACACTAGTGCTTTCCCATAACTCTAAAATCAGTATAACTTCATGGACTTAAAACTCCTTTATGCCAGCATAATGGGGTTGTATCCTGTGTCCTTGTTTGAACTAAATTGAAATTTCTCAGTCATGAAGCTATTCACCTCGGAATATCTGCAGTTTAAGAACTCCCTAGCAACTTTTTCTCTAATTAGAGTTTTATCTACATTGGGATGAGTTTTTCTTCAGAAACATGCTGTAGAAAAAAACAAACGCTAAAGCCTCGTTGTTGAAGAAAACCTGACATTACTGATCACTTGCAGTCTCTGTAGAGAAAGAGCATTTCTGTAGGCTCACCTGGAATAATCCCTCATTATTCCTTTTGCAATCCCTCTCTGAGAAGGAAAAGATAATTGGCAAGTGTCTTACATACTGCTTACCAGTCCAGGACTTCAATACTCAAATTCAAGCTTCAAAATATCCTCTCAACATTAACTTCCTAATTGAAGAAACAGGTATCATTTTTAATGTTCAGGAAATTACAGGGAGGGGGGGGGGCATTTACTGCCACTTTAGATGACTGCAGCATGGCTGACTTACAGCCAATATAAAAATTGAAAAATATCTGTTGTTTCCTCATTGATAGGTATCAAAATCCTTGAGAACAAGAAAGAGTGTGGACATCAGCATTTATTACCCTATAATAGCAGTTTGCTTCACTTTGTCTTTCAAAATGACAGTAAAATAACAATGGCTTATTCATTTCTTTATTTTCAGGGAAAAAATCAGAGCACAGGGGGTTGTGCTATAGTAGTAGCTACTTAAGATAATATATTCAGTAATCAGTAATAACTTGTAAAGTGAAAAAACATCAAGTGAACTTCATATGTATAAAGCTGTAAGAAAGAAATGGCAATATATATTGATTGTCCTTTATGCAGTTTAATCTAGGAAGTATATGGAAAATAAAAAAGATATGAAAAAATCATCTTCTTGGAAGTCTGGATGCAAAAATACAGAATTAAGTAGTTAATGATGCTGATGAAATTATTTTGTGTAAAGAATAAGGTAAAGATCATGAAAACAATCTAAATATCATCTAAGATTACTTAAAGGTTTACTTGAGGCCATATTATATTTCTTGTTTTGCTGATTAACAAATCATCACTGCACAAACCAACACAGGTGGTCAGTCCCCTTGGGCTCACATCAAAGGGGCCACCATGAAGCTTTAGATGTTATTCAAAAGCAATCTGAAACTTGTCTGTCACTGTTTGTCCAATCTATTGTACTCCACAGGGTCATCTTTAAAGGAGTGTCTCGTTTGAAAAAAAAAAAAAAATCTCTTGTAAAAGATGCTTTTAAAAATTGTTTCATAACTGTTGATTGTTTCACAAATGGTCTATTTTCAGAACACTGGCATTATAAATTATGCCATTCTAAAACTATTTTTACATGAAGCAACGTTTGTCATCCTTAGACACGAGAAGAAATGGTGCTTTGCTAAATGATAGCTGTATCTTTATAATCATCCCTATAACAGGTAACAGCCATTTTGTCCACAGGAAATAATAATAAAAATAAAAAGTAGTAGAAGGTAAACAAGAAAAAGAATTAAAAATACAGATCTCTGAATAACCCACTCAGCTTTTACAAGAAATTCCAGAATATATTATTGTAAAATAGGGGGGGGGGGGGGGGAAATAGTTGTTGTATTCCTTAGATCAGACAAATTTTGTTTTAACTTATTTTGGAGTTTTATTCTGGAACTTCAAAATATGTCAGGGTTTTTTAAAGAGGTGTTCTCAGAGTCATTGCACGTGAAATAATGTGTCAGTGTACAGCCTACACTCATGGAGGTTTTTTCTGTGCGGCTTTTTTTTTTAACTTTAATACTTTGAAGATTCTACTAACGTGCCTTAGTATATGTGAATTGCTTGAAAAGATCAAAGTCTTATTAAGTCCCCAGTTATTCCACCAATACCAACAGGATGTTTATAAGCCATGATTCATGTTGGGTATACCAAGAAGAGAACAGAGACTCACAGTTCACAGTAATAAACAAAGCCAACAACACTTTTCAGCTATGGAAAACTGATTAAGAGTTATGGGCAAGCTGTCATAGGAAGGAAAACCCAACACTTTTAATAGACAAGCAGGAAGCTGACTGCAGAACACTTTCTGAGTTTCTGACTTTATTCTATGTGCAACAAAATTATCTGATAAACTCTCTAGAGAGAATTTACTAAAACCCATAATTATTCATACAGAGTTGAGAAGCTGTTTCAGCAAATAATGCATTCATCAAATGAGGTCTTCAGCAAAAACCTATTTAGTTATTTCCAAAGTCACAAAAAGTTTAATCTCAAAGTAACTAGAAGTTAAAATAATAAAATTGAAAAGGCAGCAGTCCCTGTCTGGCCAGTAGGACCCCAGAGGTGAGAGTCTTCTCCCGGGAAAAAAAAAAAAGGAGGTTGAATTTTTCTTCTGCTTAAGGGGCTCTCAATCTACATCTCCCAACTAGTCAGAATGTATTCAAGACAGTAAGCTAAAGAAAGGTCTCACTGTCTCTTGAAAAATACAAAACATTGAAATATTCACTGAAACAAAGAGATATGGTTTAATGGTCCTACAGTTCATGTTATCTCTTGGGAAGTAAACTGCAACTGAGTTGAGATAAGGGCAGAATTTGACCACTGGTTTTAATTTCCTGATGACACGCTAACATTACAAATTGTAGACTTTAAGGCTGGTGGTTAAAAGCCACTGCAAGGCAGCCCAACATACATCCTTTTTTTTTCAGGTCACTTAAGTTTGCTGGGGTTATTTTATTCTTTTTTTTTTTTTTTTTTTTTTTTCAGGAAAGCGTTTGGTGAAGGGAAATGGAAAAGGAAATAAGCCAAAAAAATTTTCATTATTGAATATCAAAATTAAATCTTCCAGTTTCCAAACTTGTTTCTCAGGAACTCGGGATGGGAGGAGGTCTGCAACCCTGGAAGAGGGCACTGTAACACTAGTCCAAAGTCTACTAATGAAGCCATCAATTTCTCATAAAATTCTGCATCATGTAAGCATAAACAACTTAGAAATGTACTTTTCCTGTAGTTTTAAAATGGACATCTATAAGTTAAACAGTGGGTGCACTACATTCCTGCAGAAATACTTCATGTATAAACATGAACTGCAGCTTCTGACTCCCTAATGAATATTACATCACTCCCACATGGCAAAATATAATAAATATGTAGGTAGTGTTATGGAAAATGTGTGTAATTTATATTACCAAGTTTGTGTTTTGTAGTCAAAAATTATTTCATCATGCACATTGTAAGATATTTTAATTTCAGTACTTCTGAAACCTCTTATTTGATCACAGACCTTCCTCTTCATAAAGTTCACCTGCTACCATTTAAATCAATAGAGGGTTTTTAATATACTGCTGCTAGGGAAAATAGAATATACATAGAAAATGGATAACTTAAGAATCATATTAGAATCAAGGGTAAGTCTTAGTGAAAACAGAAAGTGAAGCAATAGCCTGAAACAATTTTATTCAACCAAAGTCTGTGTGTGGTCAATGATTACAAATGAAACAGTAGAAAAGTGTGTTCTTACATTTACTGTATTGCCCGGGGCACTTAAATTGACCTCTTAGGAGGGTAAATATTGTGTCTATCCAGTTGACTATGTAGTCAATACCAACTGGAGCAAAGGGGTTTTTTTGCGACCTAGGAAAGTAACCCCTCAGTGAGACTAATTAATTTCTCTGAAAACATCCAGGATATTGATCTGAGATTTGAAAACACTGTTGATATACAGTAGTCAGCTACACATGAATGAGAACCATCTTTGAGGGAACTTTAAAGAAACGAGGCAAATAGTATTTTATGGTCTGGTTTTCACTGCAGCAGACAGCAACTAAGAAGTGGAGAATCTGAGAATTTTCTCAAACTCTTTCAATCTCATGATTACTCAGAAAACTCCAGGGTTTTCCACTAGAAATCTTAACCAAGCAGATTTCTGAGACATTCACTGAAGATTTTGTTATATAGTTAGGAAACATAAAAGCTGCTGAGCTATCTTGTTTCTCATCCTCGCAATCACAGTTCATCAGAGTTAAGGGCAAAAGTTTGTCTGATATCCTAGACATAAGAGGCCTTCTACACTGAATAAATATGCTCAAAGCATGAATGCATGATCGTTCCAACAGCCAAAGTTGCCTTTGCTAAAAAAGTCTTTCTGAACCTTTTTGAGTTATGCTCTGCCCTTAGACACACGTCTAACGAGTATCTATTTAAATCACTAAAAATAAATTATTTCTTGCCACATCAAAATGTATGTATCAATGCTGTTAAGACACAGAATTCAGTTTTTTGCAGAGGATGGGAGCAAACTACTCAAAGAAGAGACTGTGAAGAATCTGCAAACACACTGATGTCTCTCCACATCAGTACAGTTTCTGAGGTTAGCATAGGGTTTAGGATGAGGTTCAGCTCCAGGGACTGTAAAACAGGGACATCAGGCTGGATCAGCCCAGCACCCCTTTGGGCTTCAAGTGAGTCTGTACATCACCCTCAGCTACTTGACCTGGGGCATAACTAGGTCCTCATCCAACACAGACAACTGCAGCTGCTCTAGAAGTCTTCATCAGAAGCTGCAGTTCCAGCCAACATAGGATCTTTGCATACAGAATCTGTCCCCATGCCATGGACAGTCCCAAAGCTCCATAGAGGATTTTTCAAGGCAAACTCACAACAGCCCAACAAAGGTAAACAATGCAGAGAAGTCAAAGTTGGCACAGTAACTGGAAGCAGGACAGGTGTTATGGACTTCCTCTTTGCAGTGGCGGATGGGCAGAGGGGGTTTCAGCCAGGAAAGAGAGAAAAAGAGCACTGGGTTTGCAGTTGCTCACATTGGTAATACTTTTCAGTGGACATGAGATGATATGCACCTCTAAGGACAAGACAGTTCACTTCTCATCAAGCTATAAAACATCTCAATAGAATTAACTTTGAGAATATGGCTAAGGATGCCCTTTTGTGAAATGCAGCCTGAATGCATTTTTATGTACATTGGAATTTCCTGTTGAATTGCAGGGGTTTTTAACGGAAATGCTGACAGAACCTTAACCATTGCAGTGTGAACAAATGAATAACAATATACATATTCTTCTTGCTAATAAAATTTTATAGCCTTGAAATTCAGTGTAGAATTAGTCTATTGATTCTAGAGAGAATTTTTAAAAGAAAGAAAGGCTTCATGGTGCTTTCCTCATTCCATGATGCGAAAAACAAACTGTTCCAGGGTTTTAATTTATTAGCAGGCTTTTAGAGATACCTTTAGACTTTTTTTCCCCTAATATTTTTGTGTTCTTTCTGTTTATGACAGTATTAAAGACATAAGCACAATTTCAAAAGGATGTAATGTGCTTTTCAGACTTGAGAAGGAACAAAATATCCAATTTTTTATTCCTTTAACTAGAATCATTGCTTACATCTCAAGTTCATCTTTTTCTTTGATTTTACACTACATTTCCCCAAAGGTTTTTCCATTAATATTAACAGATTTCTGAATCTCATTATTCTGATTTATGTCTTTTCAATATATTTAAGGCTATGTCAATATTAAGTTATTTGTCCCCTGTGAGCACCTTCTACAGAGTTTGGATTAGAAATATTTTTAAACATATCATACTGAGAAGGACTACTTTGGGCTCAGAGGTAATATACTTATATAACTAAACTGCTTCTCAAGGAAGGAAGGAAGGAAGGAAGGAAGGAAGGAAGGAAGGAAGGAAACAAGCATTCTCCAGCAATGGGATGAGTCACTTTTAAGTTAATCAAACCAATATGATAGAATACAATAACAAGTTTCTTTAAGGACATACATGATGTCATAAAGACACCATACTAAAGGACATACTGTGTATGTGTTACCCCCACAGAGTTGAAGCTGCTCTACAGCTTTCAGAATGCCACCGTGGCTTTGCCTGGACCAATACTCTGTGCTAGTTAGCTTGACTCCACATGCTAACAGGTATTCTTCTGCCCGTTTAATTCCTAGTCTTGAAGAAGTGAAAGTAATCTGCATGGGACAAAGGAGATGTCTTCACTACTGCCAGGAGTGGGTAATGAGCTGCAATCTCTAAGTGCATTTGTCCTAACACACTGTTTGCATCTGAAAGTGCTAAACCTGCAATATAATATTCCCCTGTCTGTATGTAGGCATGAGAATGCCATTTTTAATTTATTTTTTTTAAAATGGGGGTTTTCTCATCATTAGTTGCAGATACAGATTGCGGTAAAGGAAGTTAGAACTTGGCCTATCTCTATCAATACTGTTCAAAACTTGTTTACATATAACAAGTGTTGTATGTTGATATATTTTTGATTTTCAGATAATCATATTGTAAAGTTAGTATAAATTCCCAGACAGGCTTTTTTAAATAAGTCCTAATGACTAGGTTACACAAAGAAAAAAGAAAACAGAAAAGGTTATTTCTGAAGAAAAGGATCCATGGTATGTCAACAGAACAGTTTCTTTTTCTTTGCAAAAGATCTACATAACACTGGAATTGATTGCTTTGCTAATTACTCTGCTTGCCTTTTTTCTATTACTGTGTCAGTAATAAAGATTGAGTTGGTAATGCAGCATTTCAATATAATTGACATTTTTATTAGAATCTGGTTGCACAATATTCCTCTTGCTAACCTTTATGTACTGAAAATGATCAGAAAATATGTTGAAAGTAACTCATATGTACAATGGCAATCGATGCTTAGGAAAGAACATTCCTCTATGGACACACACACTACTGAATCTATCAGAAAGTGATTAATGCAAATTGCTTATTAGAGCAATGCATGAACATCATTTCATCTCTTGTTAGGTGAGTCACAGCTTTTTACTTCTGCTTCCCACTCTGACCTCCCACTGACTGGTGTCTCCAATTCCCAAGGATTAGTCCCGTTGACTCTTGTGACATTTCTAAAATTAATTGTAAAAGAAAACTATGAAAAAATATGAATTATAAATTCAATATTGCTCTTAGGCAGACCAAGAAAAGACTTTACTCATTCCGTAAATCACAATTTATTTTTAAAGAGAGCATAAATATCTCTTATTAGAATTTTTAAAAAAACACATCAACACTCAGAAAAAGTACCTGCTAGCTTTTGAAAGTTCAAACAGAAACCAATTACAGCAGGAATTTTCTAGGGAAAACTGCAAGCAAACTTTTTAACTCCTTGAAAGCTGGATTTCCAGTTCTTTAAGAGAACTCAAGGTGTGCCAGTCTGTGTTGGGTTTTCCCTCTCTTTCTAGGTTGCATGTCTCTAAGACAGATATCAATAGAGCACAGAGCTCTCTTTTTTAAATTAGTTAACTAAGTCATAATCCACTATATATATTCTCTGTACCTTCTAATTATTAATAACTGCTTGAGAATACATTTTTCATACATATGATTCTAAATATACTGTTTCTATATTTGGAAGTAGTAACCATCAAGGCCATGTAAGAGGAAGTCTCTTTTTCTCAATAAAAAAATTATTGTGAAATAACTTGGCTGCAACTAGCATTTCCTATTATTCTGTGGCAATGGCCACATATTTGCTTTATTAAGAGGAAATGCAACAGGCAACATTAAGAAGATCTACAAAAAGAATCAACTGTGCTGCAATTTATACATACCCTATGTGTGGCACATGTTACAATGCACACAGACAAAATAAGCAATAATAATCAGAACATATCTGCCACTGCTCTGTGTTTGATAGCTATTAACTATGGGGCCTAAGTTCTCAAATGGCCCATGTGCACAGATCCTGGGACACCAAAGACATTTGGCTGTGAGTGGACCAATGGGAATGAAGGAGTAAAGTATAGGTTTGCACTGTTGTGGGGGGGTTTGCCTTTTGGGGGATTTTTTTCTTCTTAAATTGTATGGGCTATAATCCAACTTCCAGTTTACATCCTGCCTTGTCAAGAGACAACACCTACCTGTAGGGATCCTTCCACCATCCCTCATGGCAAAACCAATCTTACCTTTTGCTGGGAAAACTCCTACTGGGTAAAACTTGCTCACTCCCTCGTGAATTAAACTCCCTTCCTTTCTCACGATACAAGAAAACAACCCACCTTACTTAAAAGGACGATCCCTGTCAGCCTCTTTATAACTGTTCTCTTCTTCATTGCTTATATTTTTAATGTACAGTTTCCAAGGCATTATAGCAAGAAGAAAGGAACTACAGCAACCATTCTCTTTCTGTGTTAATGTAAAAGTTTTCCAAAGATCCAATAGGAAAAAACTCTTCCGTGCATTAATTTCATTGTATTATTAATACCAATTTGAAAGTAGAAGTTTATAAATAAAGAAATTATTTATTCTTTACTTTTATTCCTGTAGCAAGCTGGAATCAGTTCACTAAATGGTGGAGATTTCTGTCAGAATGAGCAGAGCTATAACCTAGTGCCCAGAATCAGTTGAAGTGTGGCTCCTGAGGGGAAGGTGGGAGTCTCTGCTACCAAGACCTTGGTGCAGAGTGGGGTGAGCAGCAAACGCATGACTCCTCACCTCTGCAGCACATCAGGGAGATGGAGGAAAAGGAGAAGCCCTGAGTCTGGGCTCTGACAGAGCTGAGCCTATGCATGGGCTACCACCACGCAGAGAAAAGAATTGGCAGTGGTGATTTGAGCTTCCTGAGGCAAAGCTGCACCCTAAGACATCCTCTGGTAGTGCCCAGGTTTCATTGCACCCTGTTGTGCAAGGAAGAAAGAAGCAGAAGGACCCCAGCCCCATAAACGCTATACTGCAAATTACTTTGTTTCTTCATCTGAAATGCATTTTATTTAGTTGCTCTGATTCATGGGTCCTGGTCTCACTAAAGGAGAAAGGCAGTGCAGAACTGGCCTTCATGAGCTGCATAAAGCTGCTTTTCTCACCAGCCTGACACTGCCAAAGCCAACCCCGGGCTACAGAAGGAAAAGTAAAAACCAAGAAGTATGGTCAGAGGCACTTGGCAGCAAAGACAGCAAGAGCCCAGCCGAGGACAGATGTGCACAGCCCTAGAAGTACCTCCAGCTCCAGTGTTCCTGCCACGCAGGAGAGAACAGTCATGCCAGGGAGCCAAGACCAGAATGCTGATGGTCGTAGGAAAAATAGATAAAATAAAAAGGCAGTAACCATGCAGGAAACACAGACTTCTGAAGTCCACCTGATCTGTGGAAAACTAATGATATCTAATAAAAGAACTTGTCAGATTCCTTCGGAAAGGTAATGGTGGTTGAAATTCTGTTTTAAGGCAACAGAAAATTGTTCTACATAGTTTAAAATAGTGCTTTGGATAAGCATCTATCGTGGTTCGGCCTCAGCGGCAACAAAAACACCACGTGGCAGCCCGTTGGCTCTGACACCCCACAGCGGTGGGGAAAGGATGGGAAGGAAAAGGCAGACTCGTGGGTTGGGACAAAAACTGTTTACCAGAAAAACAGGTATTACAGGGAAACAGCAACACGATGGAGGACACAAACACCAGTACAATACCGACGGCAGCCTGCACCGCCCCGACCACCGCCGAACCACACCCAGGCATCACCCGCGCAGATATACGCCTATGCTGTGACGTCACCACTCCCACTTCTTGTTGTCGCCCTGCCCCTTCTGGCCAGCTCCCTGCTGCCCCCTGAGCCTGTTGCACATGGGGTGGAATATCTATGCCTGATAGAGCCAGGGGAGAAGCAACCCCGGCCCTACTGGAAACCAGGACAGCATCTCAAACACTGCCTTGAATAATTTCTCTTCAAAAGCTTTATTCCAATTGCAAGCTCGAAATCTTCAGTCACTGAAAATCAGCTAGTGTTAACCTAGTCATTATCTGAGCATGGGCATTTCCACTGGAAAGAAAAGCGGGATGCTAGGCACATCGATGCTCCAGAAATACGAGACTGAATTTTGTGTTACATAGGCTGAACTCAGACTCCAAAAAGAAGAGATATATTTAGTTATGTACATGCTCTCTGAAGAATAATTAGGAAAAGCCAGCTTGACTGAGTGGTAACTCTTATATCTGTAGGGTTTTTAATAATTTTTCATTTCCTCTTAAAAATAGATTGGATTATTTGTAACTGGAAATGGTGGAATGGGGTACCAACAAATGAAGATTATTTTGGAGAAAGAGTTATTTCGAAATTATATGAAAACAGACTTATAACATCCAGATTCAGTTCATCAATCTAAGAATCAGACATTTCATCCAAGCTATTGGCCAAATTCTTACGATAGTCACTGGAGAAACAGAAATTCTGCTTCAGTGATTCATCCCACCTATATCAGTGAGTGGCTGAGCTACTAGAATTCATATACTGAAGGCACCTCTCTTTCTCCATTGACTAGTGAGAGAGCATAGCTGCTGAGGACAGACCACATGCCCAACTTGAGATTGCTCAAGATAGGCAAAATAAATCTCTTAAAGGCATGTCTTTTAACCTACTAAATTAGCTCTAGGATGAGCAACAAGAGGTTTTCCGGAGTTGACATTTTCTGCTAAGGGGAAAACCAATATGCAAGCAAAATGGGAATTAAGCTTATCTAAAAACAAAAATAACAAGAGTGCAAAGCAATTGTAGTTAGCCTGATGGGCAGTAAATAGTAGCACAGACAGTTTAAAACATAGAAAACAGCATTAACAGCAGTGAACACATCTTAATAAATATATCCTAACACTTGTAGTTTAAACTATAGTTTACCACAGTGGTAAAAAGTTTGCCTCATCATCAGCCAGAACAAATCTTGCTACTCGTATGCTGCTGTTTCTATCTCATCTTCTTCTCCTTTAGTAGCACCAAACAAAGAAAAAAGAAACAAACAAAAAAAAAAAGTGTGTTTTCAACTTTCTGGTATCAGTAGGGAAACAAAGCCACGATAAAAAGGACAAACAGGAACCCCACACCTGACAACAATGAAGAATCTTGCTTTCAAACATCACACAATTGGCTGACACTATTTTTTTTTTATGGGCTAGCAGCTGCGTGACTCATTTATGTATGTTTTGCCTGCCTTAGCACTAAGTGGACTGATGTAAATAGGAAGTGATGAGGAAAATCAATTCAGGGCAAACACATTTTTTTCAAGGCTGTAACAGGAAGAGATAGGAAGCCCAGGAAGATACTTGATAGATATTCAACTCTGTAGAAAAGAGGAAGCAGCATGTTGAAGCACTAAACTGGTTATTTTGAGTTGTTGAACGGAAACGGGATACAGCGCAGAAAGGATGCAGATAGGATGCATTTTGTTGCATAGCAACCCAGGGATAGCTTCTGCATATAACTGGAGACCATCTGCTAGTATGAGAGGGAGAGAAAAAACACGTGTTTAAAAGGGAAAAGGGGGGGAAAAATGCAATACTGAAGAAGGAAGTTTAACTATATTGTTATAGTCCTGGCCAAGTCAGCCCTGGTGAAAGATTAAGGCATAGAAAAACTTAAGTAGAATTCATTGTGTGTGGCTTCCTACTACAGTATCTTTGTGTTGAGTCTTTTCTTACAGAACCAAATTAGGCTTTAGGGTAAAATGGGAAAACTGCCAGCAAAGACACTGCCAGTTTGCAGGCAAATTGCAACTTCTTTTATATCCTCAACAACATCTACAGAAATACTGCATCAACTTTTGATATTTTCCACAATGTTGTAGCATACTACCTCTCCTTAGAGCACCACCCAGTCATTGGCTTGCACAGGAATTCAGTATAACAACTCCAATCTTGGCACACTGCAAGTGTCATTTTGTTCGTGTGGATAAATATAATATATAAATAAAATTATATATATTCAAATAAAAAAGTCTAGACCAATTTCACTAGTTTCCTAAGTCAAAACTGATTGATGAAAAATTCAGATCAAATGAATTACTAAGAAAAGGAATAAAAAATTAAAAAAAAAAAAAAAAAAAAAAAAAAAAAAAAAAAAAAAAAAAAAAAAAAGAAGATAAATGCATTCTGAAAAAGAGATTTCTATTAACAGGTCAGGTTAGGAAAAGAACAGGAACCTGAGCCTTGCTAGATGCTGCTGGAGCTACTGGTTTTACCAAAGAGTGACAGTTCTGGCCCTGGAGCAGCTGGCACCTGTAGCTGATGAATGTTGGAGGAGACCTCAAGGAAAGGAGATAGGGAGCAGGACAAAAAAGTTAAGCTCCATTGCAGGAGCACACCAGTTATTGAAATGCCCCTGTACTCACAGTTTAGGAAAAGTCTCTATGTACCAGGGTAGTCTGGAATGCCTCAATCTGGAAGTGTTCAAGGTCAGGCTGGATGGGGCTTTGAGCTACCTAGTCTAGTGGAAGGGCTGGAACTAGATGAGTTTTAAGGTCCCTTCCAACTCTAACCATTCTATGGTTCTAATTCTCACTTCTCCCCATCATTGTCCCCCAAATGAATTTATTGTATACCCTCATATGGTTCTCCGATGCTCCAGGAGAAGGCAAAATACAAATAGTTCTTGTTTTTCTCATTCAAATTTTCCTTTCTTTTTCTAATATTTTATTATAAAGACACCTCAGAAGAACTCAGTCATTTTCACAGTCATACAGTGTGCAATTGTTGAGGAGAAAACTGTTATAACAATCATATGAAATTTATAGCCATGTACTGTGCTGTACTGAATACCTTCCAGTAACATTATAATGTTCCTTGGATTGTGTTTTTCCTTATCTAGTAACCATTCATACGAGACTAGCTGAGGACTTTCATGAAACATGGGCTCTCTTCTGCTTCTCATACCTAAAGCTTTAATGTCCTCTCCAGCCTGCTTGTTCTCCAATTGAGGTAGATTTCCCTGTCCTAAAGGAAAACATCCCCTTCTCGCTACCAGGTGACTATAAAGCACAAGGGGTCTAGGCCAGCACCTAGCCCAGCAGTAAAGAGGCAGAGGACCCTAAGTGGTACTAGACTGCTGTCATGAAGCCTGTGCTGCTCTTCTTTTGCAATACAAATCGGGAGCATTTGCTCTCCTTTCCACCTCAGCTTCATCCTGATTTTCTAACCCATGAGCTCTCTCCAAGTAGGGATTATTTCCCACTAAATTCTGGTCTAGCACCCCACACTTTGTATATCCTTAATATCTATGTGTCAGAGATCTACTTATACCAAGGCATATGAGATTATGCTTCAGCATATGTCCTGGTTTAAATACCATGGCTTATGCCACCAGCAGCTTTCATCCCTGAGGCTGCACAAGCTGATTATTGTATGCAGGTGGCAGCATAAGCATCTACTTTTGAACATGCACATCAGCACAGAAAGAAATCATAATACAAAATGATCAAGTAGCCACAATTATGAGAAGTCAGAATGAAAGCAAGCACTCATTAAGCTTAGCATCAAAATTCACACTACTTTCACTTTAAAACGTCTCTCCCCATTGCAGATGCATGAGAAAACACAAAAAAAAAATGTAAAATTAGTTTACTTCTTTGTTTCAGGAAAGAAACTCCTGAAAGTATCCCAGAGCTGCTTGACAGGAAGGACTTACAACCTCTCATTAGATGATTAGACTCCCCTCAAGCCTGTAACTTGAATTGCTTTACTTCACAAAGGATTTATCCAAAACACATAAAACAGCAAAAATCTCCTGATGCTTACAGAGTCAGGAGGACTTTGCATCTCCTAGCATACTCTGAAATGCCGCATGCCTCCCAAGTAACTCAAATCAAAGCTGCAGTAAGGTTCCCCGCAGAGGTACAGCCCAGATATGTGCAAGTTGATCTTCAGACATCTAGCTTCTGGCGGAGAAACATAGAAAAGCTGTGACATGTTTCTGTACTATTATCACATTTGAGCTCCTATTTCAATAAAAATTTATCCCCTGAGCTCAGTTTTTCACTCATTTATATTATTGCTTTTGCACTGTTGATCAATTTGTAAGATGTCTTTGTCCTGCCTGTGTGCTGCAGGGCTACCAAATACAGCCACCCAGATGTGAAGCTGAGCTAACTAAGAGGAAAGTTATACCAGAACTCCTACACCAAAACAAGAGTAATAAATGGATTTATTAAATTGTCCAAAGAAGCAAAGAAAAGAGCTGACAAGAGTTTAATGTTTAAAATATCTGGGAGTTGTCTACCTACAAGTGTTTTTTTCAGCCGGCATTACATGAAAGCTCTCACAGAAACCAGCTGGCAGGCCTACAAGCAAGAAACACCTACACTCAGCAACCCTGAGCACTCTTTTACCATGTGCTTTCCTTCCTCTTCTTCCCCCACCTGCCCCTCTTAAAAAAAATAAAATAAAATAAAATAAAATAAAATAAAATAAAATGATAAAAAAGGCTAGCGGAAATCATTATAATCCTGATGATGCTCCCAGGGTTCATATCCAGTTGAGAAAATCTTTGGTAGAGCTCAGTAACGACTCTTCACAATGCTCAGCTGCCCTTGGACAGTAAAATACTTCCTAAGGAACTTCTCCTGCCGTATGCTAATTATGTAATACCAGTACATCTTTTTCTGCTCTAGCACACTGCAGATTATTCTAGCATGACAGATGGTATGAATCACCCTCTTGTCCAGCAGCATATGCAAATCCCTAGTGGCTCTCAGGAAAAACCTTTACCTTAAGGAACAGAAACCCAAATCTGGCCAAGGTAGAGTTTCCTAGACTCCTTTTGGGACCAGCAAGGGTTGGCCACAGCCCAAGAGAGATTCTGGTCTGGACTGAAGACTGGTCCAACGAAAGCCAAGAGTTCCTGTATCAGCTACTCATTCTCAGAAAAAACCCAGCAATAGTGAAGAAAAGCACGCTGGTCTGCCTGGTGTTAGAAAAATGTGGGAGGTTGAACATACACCCAATCATCAATGATGCATCAGTCTATCCATGTGCACTCTCCCCTGATACTAGCCTGATTACAGAGGAAAGGACACTGATCTGGAACAGAAGTAAAGAAATTAATCAGTTCTGTGGCAACACACTGGTCTTACAGGAAAAACAGCTAGATTAGCTTGTAAGGAAAAAGGTTTTCTCCTTCAGAGCTCACATAAGATACACAGCATCTTCAGACAGGCTTTTTTCATTGTGTCAGGTATTTCCTATGTTACCCGTACCTATGGCTGTATCATCAGTGGAGGTATTCAGCTTCTCCGTGAAGGACAGTGGAAAACCCTGTTGTGTGAGATGTCTGACAAAACAATTCTTTTGTCAGACAAAATTAATCTTTTACCTGACTAAAGACCATAATGCAAGCAAAACACTTACTTCAGCTGAAGTCATGTGAAAACAGTAGTGCTAGGCCATTACAATGCTATGATGTTTTGATTCATTTTAATTGTTTTGAATTTAGAGTGCTAGCTCCTCTTACTTCAGACAACTTGTGACTTTTCAGTTTGGCACAAGCTTAGGTATTTTCCTATATCAGTAATTAAAGAGAAGTTCATAAAGGTAAACTTTTGTGTTAGAAACTGTATCTCAACATGATTAAAGCAGTCACAGGGAAAAAAGGATGCCCTAAAGCTAGACCTTCCTTGTTAGGTAGCTATTACCCCAAACTGGTGAAAGGACAGTCCAAGTAGAACACATTTCTCAGTAGCAGTTGTATTTAAATGATGAAAAAACATGGTTTTCAGTGAATATGAACAGAAAAAATATTCCACCTGAATAGATGTAAGGTCTTTTAGATGTTGTGAAAGGGGTTGCATTAAAACAACAGAGTTGTAGCATGCTCATGTAGAACAATGTAAACACATTTTGAAGAGCTGTCAGAGTTTAAACAAGGTTGAATTCTCATCTCCAGTGATCTCAAAGCAAATCAAGGGAACAAGCATGTGTCATTGTTCTTGTAGTATAAACATAGTAACTTTGCATGTTTCTTAAATGAGAATCACTTGGAAATTTTGTGGTCACTAGCAAACCTTTTATAATACCAGCAAAATAGAATCTTAGTAGAACCTCAGTGGTGCCATCAGCTCTGGCCTCTCTTGCATCAGGTCTAATTAATCCTAAATAATGTTTTAGACTGACACAGACTTTCAGGTTTTTTAAGAGTGCCCTTACTGGGCAATAATTTAACATTTAACCTGATTAGGTTAAGTCTCCTAATCCCGTAAAACATTTACCTACTAAAAGAATATGCATCTCTGTATGCCACAGATGTCCACTACATTTTTTAAAATGTGGTAGAATATTCCATATGTTGAGAGACTACAACTGCAAAATTATTTCTACTTTTGGCATAATGAGCAAATGCATTAAGAGCTATTATCTACTCAAAGTGCATCGCATGAAAATTCTAAAAAGAAAAGTAATATTCACAGAAGAAACAGGGCCTATTTGATGATTGATGTTTCACAGATTATATTACTTTTCCATGTGTGTAGAATAAATAGGAAAAAATGTAACCAGCAATGGGATAGTTTGAAATATTTTCTTGCTAATATAAATCGGTCTTAACTACACACAAAAAGTATTTGAATTTCCAGTTGTTTTTTGCTAACTGTTCTCTTGTAAAGAATGTCTGTGAAGAGTTGCATCAGTTGCTCCATGAAGGAGCATTGAGTCACATCACAAACAGAATAAAGTATATAGTGCAGGATTTGATTGTTTTTAACTGAAAACTGAAGCTCTGCTAATAAAACATAATTTATTGCATCACAGGATAGGAATTTTGGCATCCTGTTCTGTGCTTCTCTAAGGCAAAGCCTGAGCTAATTGTCATGTACATCCATTTGATATTTGAGAACTACATTGTATGGATGCCAGTGAGAATGTTCCAGGATTATTTTTTTTTTCTTTAGCTTAATATTTTTCATAGTATCACACTTCATCGGACAGGAAAAATCTACATTGTACATTTCTCCAACATAATTAGAAACATAATGGTGGAGAACACTTCAAACATATGAACGTTAATTAGAATAAAAAAAAAAATAAATAAATAAATAAAAAAAGTATAATTTTGCCACACTTTTCTATGCATCTTAATTCATCAAGAGAAATTGGTTCTCTGTGTTCTGCATCAAATTGCACTTTTCTGACATTGTTTTCTGATGTCAAATATATGTGTTCTTCTGTGTTGTTTCTTGCAAAAATCTCCACTCAATTAAATGAAGCAGTTCAATTTTATTGGATGGATCCTTTGTTTTCAAACCTATTTTCTCCCAAAAGATCACGAATAAGTGGCTATATTGTTTGCACAGTTTATATACATATAAAAATATAAAATATTTTATATATATAAATTAAAAATATAAAAATATAAAAATATAAAAATATAAAAATATATGTATGCTTGTATATTTGCATATATCAATACTGAACTTTACATTAAGTGCATTTTAATATAAATATATACACAAGCATATACACAGAGCATTTTGATTTATTGTTTCTACTTAGCACAAAATCTTATTGATAAAATTGTCTTTACGAGGTTCCATGGCTATAAGAAGAGTAGGAAAATGAAACAATTAAATAAACAGCTTAACCGAAAACAAACTTCTAAGTTAAGATTTTACTTAAAGCACATTTCAAAGGCTTGCTTAGTGGGTTAAAGAAGCAGTAGGAGCAGGTCCTAAGCTTCTTTAAAGACTTTTGTATAGCTGACGTTATTGTGTATTTATCAACTGTATTAAGACTTATCAAGATATATCAGGATGAAAATTATTTTTTATCATTAGCTTGGGGAGATAAATCACAGACCTTTTAATGAAATCTTATCAAATGTCTAACAACTTCAGCTCCTTTAATAAAACTGCAAACACTAACCATATTCCCTTCAAAATGACAGGCAGTATAGAGTCCATTAGCTGCAATAATCTCTCTTGTGTGAGTTAACTTGTTTGGTTTTTACTCGTTAGGTTTTTGGATTTGGTCTTGAAAATAAGTTTGTGTGAATGGCTCTCTTTGGGATTATCCAGCTTCCTTCCACCTCCTTCTTAATGGCCCCTCCTGCAGCAGGACATCCTGCATTTTAGGAATTTCAGTTTGTTATCTCAGCAGCTTTAAAAGCATCGTCTGAGTCAGGAGTTTTCTTTTTTGTCTTAAGCGTCTGGTATACAGCTGGCATCTAACCTCATACACGTGTGCACTCTCAGATCTGTCTTTTTCAAGCTAAGATTCAACATGGACATAGTATGCACAAAGGAGCCAAATGAGGCACTGCTCCATGACAAGCAGAGCATCTAAGATGCTCTGTGGATTATTCTTTTTTCTAGAAGTAACACTATAGAGACTTTTCTCTCCCTTCTCAGAGTCCTCTAATCTAGGTCCTCATATTACTAAAAAAAAAAAAAAAATTAAAAACCCCACACATACCTGTTTTAGTGTTCTGTGTGTTTATACATACATGTGTGTAATGAAAATGTATTCACACACAGGAATATAAATTCTACAATTTTCCTCACACTTGACAGTCTCTATTACCCACAGTTACCTTTGTTAGTCAACAGTAATACTGTAGGCTTAATTGACTCTAAAATGATCTGCTGTCTTGAAAACTGGAGAAGCTCTCCAGAACTATGACAGAGCTCAGATCGCACACCAGAGTTAGTCAATTCAATACTATTATTTTCACTTTTGCTCAAAGGTATGTATCGCAGATTGCCCTCTGGGGGATTACACAACTTCCATCTCAGTCAGCATTCCCTCTCTGCAGTAAATTGCTTTGGATACAGAAGAGCATCCCTGCTTGAAAAATTCTTCCACAAGTGTCCCAAGTGGGCTAACTGCTATCACAGCCATAAAAACAGACATGTGCCAAAATGGACTTGGAGCTGGGGCTGAAAAGGGAAACAGGAGACATGCTGCCTGGTAATACCACTCTATTGTTTTTAAATATTCTGTCAAAAATTTGTACATCGTCTACATTTTCATAAATGCTTGCTCATTGATACTGAAGCAGTGATATTTCCAGGACTAGGTCTGGATCAGGAACTAGTACTTGACTTTTATTTTTTGCTCTGCTGTAGGATCACTGTACTACCTTAGGCAAGGCATTGAAGCATTTCACACCCTATTACACCAGTACGTGACATGACCTAGAAATCAGAGTTACTTGGGGACTCAGTATCATAACTGTTCCTATTTTACTTGACTGAGAATAAACATCAATCACGTGAAGTTATTTTTCTATCTAACTGAACTCAGCTGTAACAAATATATTCTCCTGATTTTGGAATAAGTGGTGATTCCTAAAACAGTGTAGGTTTACAAGTCAAAGTCTTCAGCTATTCACTGATGAGCCTTGACCCTACCTTAAACCTTAACTGATATATTTACATGATCTGACATGAGAATTTAAATTGAAGACTGAAATTTTTTTTTATTAATAAAATTAATTTTTCCTGTTTTAGTTACACTTAAGAGTAGTAACCAAGCATTCAAGAGCACTGTTGTCTTCACAGGTACTAGAACAGTTGCTCATACTTTCTTTTAAAAATAATACAAGAATTGCTTTAAAATTAAGCCACCTTTGACATTACTGCTTGTTACTGTTTGTGATTAATATATTGTCCATTATCACCACTTTCCTCTACAACAGTCAAAGAGACAGCTCCCTTTCTCGTTGAAAGCAGCAATGTCCAGATCACCTTTACATGTCTGTTTAGGTTTCATTTCTCATTTCTTATTGGTACAAAATCGGCTTTTTGTGTTTGTTCTGTGTATTTATTTTGGTTGTGACTCTATAGCTCAAACTGCAAGTATTTTGTGCTACAAACTATGGCACCTTGAAGACACTCAGCTCCTTGTCACTCCAGGAATGAGACACTGGCACCCACAGTATTGTGAAAAAGAATAACGGAACATTCAGCAGCAGTTGGTTCTCATCCCTGCCAAAAGTCTGCAGGAAAATGTTTTCTGGAAAGTAAACCTGCAGTACAGCAAACTATTTGCTATGGAAACCTACCTTTTTAATCATGAAGTTCTAGAATGGCTTTAGACCAAAATCACAGCTTCTACTGTTGCATTCAGAGATGTATGTTATCATGCACCTCTGGCAAAAAAAAACCCACAACTCCTGAAGAATAGGTACTACTACTATGTAAACTGGCACCTTACCTAACTGCTCACAAAACTCTGTTGAGACAAAAAAATCTAGAAAATGTTATAGGGATACTATTTGTACACACTAGCACACACATGTCAGTAGAGAGGGAAATTAAACACAAAAATGCACACGGTACAGTAGAACAAAAGTAGACATTATATGGCTCCCTATTGTACTAACCATCCCATAAAGGCAGGTTGACAAAAAAGTACCTGACTTCAAAGATTCACATTAGTAACTAGGTTAAAAGAATATTCAAGGACTTCCTACTGATATTATTTTTGTAAATGGTGAGCCCTGCTTGAGCTCAGTGGGTGCTTATGAGCTGAGATACATTTGCCATTTGTTTGATTTGCCCTAGCCCATCACAGTTCTCTGTATATGCTCTACAATATTGTCCAAAATTAATGCAAAGCTGGGAAACTCTAGAAGATCATACAGACACTTCTCAAACTAGAGATGCTATGAAGCCTGGCAGCCAAAATAATCCAGAAACTACAGAATTCCACTGAAAAAAAGCTACAAGTCATGAATTAGCAGCATTCACAGCTAGAGAGATGCAAGATGAAACAGTGAATTAAAGAATAATGAAAGCTGATCCTTACCAAGAGTACTATGTGTGAGGAAGAAAGGTTTGAAACACACCTGTTCTTGAAAAACTGATCCCTAAGCTAGACATCTGAGACTCACCTCTTGAAAATGTACTAAAATTGTTCTGGGGTATACCTTCAAGTGGATATACTTACTGCAAAATAAGAGTGCTGAAAACCTGCAGGAAGGACACAGGGAGACAGACAAGACAAGGGTTCTGCTGAGATAAAAAGTGTTTCAGGATATAAACTGTTGAAGTGTGTTGCCCTTGGTAAATTTTAGGCATTGTCAAACTCTATCCATCCAAAAATACTGGGCATTTATTATCACCATATTCTATTCCACTGAAAATCAGATGACAGGGGTCCAAGATGTAGTACAAAGGCATCAGTTACTAATCATTGCCATGAGGCAACAGATCAGACAGAGATGGATCTATTTCCTTTTCTCCACTTTATTTCACTTACAATGTCCCCTCTGTAGTGACATGTACCACATTAACACAGGCTGATATTCTAGTATTTGCATTTTTGTAATGGTCTCAATAACGGGTTGAGGGTTTGGGTTTTGTGAGTTGTGAGTTAGGATTTTTTGGTTTGTTTTTTTTGTTGGGGCTTGGTTGGGGGCAGGGGGAGGGGCAGGCGGGCAGGTGTTGGTGAGCTTTTTGTTTTGTTGTGGGTTTGGGGATGTTGTTTTGGTGGGAGGGAGGGAGGGGATTTTTTTACTCCTTACAGTCTACCTTATCTGAGGTCTTTGGGGGAAGTGAAACTAATAGTAATTTTAGTTATTAGATCTCCTCTCTAGTTTCCCATATTAATCTAGTTAAAATTTTGCTGCCATCCTGAATAGGCATATCTCATCACATCAATGACCCATACAACAAGTCTCTCCACACCCTTCTGCGGATTATGATATCTGGTTCACATCTAAGTGCGGGGCTGCTGAGACCCAGCTAGTTAGAGGCAGGATTGTCAGCACTGTTCTTTGCTATATTGTGATATTGTTTCTTTGCAGTCCTAGGTTTCAGAGTAATTATTGCACTTATTTCCATAGCCCCAAAATAAAACTCCTCTGTTACTTTATGTATAAACTCCCTTCCATGTAGCATAAGAAACAATCAAGGGGAAAACAGAAAACTAGAACAAGTATTTTTACAACACAAGACTGCCTTATTTAGAAAGCCCTATCCCTATATGGCTCTTGGACTTCAGAGTCCTAAGCACACAGATGTGCAGTCTGAGAAAGCAGGAGGAAATACTAATTCATGTGTTAAAATGCAAAGGTTTTGAAAAGGAAACATGAGGCATTACTGATAGACTTCTCTTTGGGGAATCAGGATGCTGTTCCTCTCTACTACCCTGACCAGGCACACTTTTCTGCAAATGTTTTGTAATCAGAGCCACGTATAACCAGGCCTTGTAAGCTGCAATCTATTTTGCTGAGCATTATTAGTCTTTAACAAAATATCAGAATTATGTTGGCTGTTAATAAAAATGCCTTGGTTAGCAAGGATGTTTTAGAGCTGAATCAAGCAATAGTACATGAGGACCAGAGTGACCAAAGCAAACAACAGAACGGCATCAGAATAGTTTGTCCACTGGTAGATACAAGACAAAACACTAGTTTACAAACAGTTAGATAAGATTTTTTCATTGTGATGCCTCCTCTGCATAGCATTGAGGAACATGTAGTTCTCTTCACTTTACATTGTAATTTTCCTCAAGGATACAGTTAAAATGGCATTTAATTTTGACTGTAAGCTGCAGGCTAAGAAGCCTTCATTGCTTGAGTTGTAATGTCTTGGTTTTATCTTATCTGTGCAATTAAGTCTCATCAGTCCAAAGCACAGTTAAAGGGAATTTGCTCACATCTTCCTCATGTCCACATGCATTTTTCCCTAATCATAGGATCATAGAATGGTTAGATTTGGAAGGGGTCTTAAAGATCATTGAGTTCCAAACCCCCTGCCGTGGGCAGGGACACCTCCCACGAGAGCAGGTTGCTCAAAGCCCCATCCAGACTAGTCTCGAACACTTCCAGGGATGGGGCATCCACAGCTTCTCTGGGAACTTGTTTCAGTGCTCACCACCCTCACAGTAAAGAATTTTGTTCTAGTATCTAATCTAAATATCCCCTCTTCCAATTTAAAACTGTAACCCCTTGTCCTGTCAATACACTTCCTGACAAACAGTCCCTTCCCATCCGTCCTGTAGTCCCCCTTTAGGTACTGGAAGGCTGCTATAAGGTCTCGCCGGAGGCTTCTTGTCTCCATACTGAACAACCCCAACTCTGTCAGCCTGTCATCATAGCAGAGGTGCTCCAGCCCTCTGATCATTTTTGTGGCCCTCCACTGGGTCCATTCCAACAGGTTCATGATCACTTACCCAAAAGTGTATTTTCTCTACAAATTTTGACAGATTTCATTGCAACTGCCTCACTGGTGACTTTAAGTTCTACACTGCCATCAAATGGCAGATTATCAGCTCTGGGTATATTTTAATGAGTTTACTAGAATTGGGGAAGCGTTTCAGTTAAACGAGGTCAGAGATCAAAGCAGATTCCCAAGGGCATAGCCCTCCATACCCATTTGTCTCTGAAAGACAGCCCAGTTAAAATCCAAATCCCTTTGCATGCACCTGAAAAGTCCTCTGGGGGATACAGATCCCCTGGACAGTTCCAAAAAATCTCAACACTTAATCTTCTTGGGAAACATAACGTCTAGGAATCATTCCAGCTGTAAGGGACCTCAGGTCATCTCTGTCCAGCCTCCCACTCAAAGTAGCTTCAGCACTGAATCTAGACCATATTTCTCAGCGCTTTTCCAGTTCTGTAAAACCTCCAAGATAGATTGCGCAGCTTCCTCCAAAAACCTGCTCTACTGCTTTGTTATGCTCATGGTGACTTTTCATGCATGTTAAAACTCCTGATTCAATTTATGACCAGTCTGGTGGTTTTTTTCCTGCCATGCACCTCAGTGAGAGCCTGGGTCGATCTTCTGCTCTTAAGTCCTGTCACCATCCCCCCTTTCCTCCAGGTTGGGCAAGCCCTAGACCCTCAGCTTCTCTTCACAGGACCTCTGCTCTAACTCCTAAAGAGTTTGATGACTTCTTCTGGGCTCACTCCAGTTCAATCCATTCTTTCCTGCACTGGGGGACCCAAAACCAGGTGAAGTAATCAGTTGTTCATCAGCAAGTAATATCTGCTGAAGAATATCGCTTTAGAAAGGTAGCCATGTATTAATATACCAGGTGCAAGTGTGCATTTCTTTATTTCATTTTCACAACAGGTTCTAAACCTTTTAACTTTATTGCAACTGAGTTATAGTAAAAAAAAATTAAACACTTCAGAACCATTGAAGCAGGCTAAAAATTAATTGAAGTGTCTTAGCTGAACATTTCTTGATGCTTAATGGACAGTGGCTCAAGTCTCCATTGTACTGAAGTTTATGCAGACTTTTAGATCAGCATAGAGGGAATATGGGCTACCTGTTAAATGCTGCCATGTTGACTTGGTTGTACTTTTACATCCCACTGTTGTAAACAACTCTACAAGGTGATGGTCAATAACAATTCAGACCCAGTACCACTATTGTTTTAGAAGCATCTTCTGTTCATTGCACTTGATGGCATCCAGCCTGAATGTTCTCAAAATATATACAAATTTAGTCTAACTGTTGGTCAACAGCTTTTAAAGAAATAGTGGCTTTGTGCCTGTGCTTTGGTCATAAAAACATTATTCAGCGACAAATATTCTAGAAGTCCCATAAAAAACAATCCCCTAGTATAAATCAAAGAGGGTAAACCTTGCAAAGCAATATCACTGATGTCTATTATCCAGATATGATTGATCAGCTGCTTACCCCAACCTCATCTAAGTGCCAACCTATACTGCACAATACAAGCACATTCGTTTCTAAAAATAGCAAGAAATTAAGTAGCCAGACAAAACCTGCTACCTTTGTCCTAATAATGCTTCACATCTGAATCAGAAAGTTCTTTGAAAAATAATATGGTAAAAAGGAACTGTTTAGCAACATCCTACAAGGAGAAAAACAGATGCAGGGAAAATGAATTGCAATTTAGAATTTGATTAATAAGCATGAGCAAAACAATGGTGTTGTGGCAGACATCATTAAGTGGTTTCTGTACTAACAGGGCATTGAGAAATCAGAACTCTTGACACTTCTTCCAGATAGGTAAAAAAGTGTTTGACTGGTAGTTTTACAGATATTTAATAGTGTTAACTTACATATATACTGGGAACGCAGGACTACCCACATTTGATAATAATTTAACCTCCAAATCTAGATTATACATCAAAGTGGTGCATGCTTTCTCCTTTCATAAATCCTGTATTTTATATCTCCACAATCTCAGCTATAATTCTCAGGGATGAGCAAACCCAAATGCGCATTGTACTCTGTTAACTGAAAAGGGGCTTCAGCAACATTTTATACTCTTATAAAAATTAGAAATATTCTAAGTTTCAGTGTGTAAAGATAAATCTCCTTCAGTTGCTGCCTACAGCTTGCTATAATCTCATGGCAAATTCAGTATCTTGCCACTTTCTAAAATATAAACTTCATTCTTAAGGGAATGCTTTAAGCAGTACAATAGATCTTTACTGAAAAGAATACAAACTGTACCTCATGGACAGAACAGTATTAGTATTGCTTAGAGGGTCTCATGTGACATTTCCAGACAAACCTTCCTCAAATCCATTCCAAAAGTTACAGGAAACAACTGTATTTATGGTGAAATACCTTACAAACACAAAAACTTTTTCACAGGTTTCTTTTCTACTTGTGCATTACTTCACTGCTGTAATTTGGATTTTTGCCACATACAATTTTTTTATGAAGTGATTAGAAACAAATATTAAGGTATTAGGAAGAGAAGCCACAATTTCAGCACAGGAATAGCTATATGCCAAAGTTATAGGTATGTTTCTTTGGGGTTTTTTTTCTGTGTTTCTGTTGGTCTTCCTACAATTAATTATTATTTTTAAACACAAGCTAGTTTAAATCAAATTTGAAAGTGTGATGAAAGCCTGAAAGATAATTAAGTCATTATCAGAGGAGGGAAGAAAAAAGGCACTATTAGACATCTGCAGGCGTAAGGAAGAAGAGTCAAATTATTGCTGCCAAGAGGAGTAAAACAACAAAGAAACATTTTTACAGGACTCCATGCTTCAGTTCTTTCAAAAAACAGCTTGCTTTTGTTCTAGAGCAATTTTTTTTTACTTTTGGCTTCTTGCTTCCACAGTTTCGCAAGTAACAATTTTCATTGCAGTCTAAGTTATAGTATTGTCTGGTCTGGTTTTGGTTAGACTGAAGTTTAAGCTGTGAGAGCTGAAGAGATCCTTCCCTTGATTTTGCCAAGTAGTGGACCGGACCCTTCACTCCTGGTAGCCTAGTCCCAGACTTCAAGGAAAACATATTGACTTAGTTCAAACACATGCAAAAGCTATAGTAATACTTTTTAGGGTGATATTAATCCTGAAGATGCCAAAAAATGACACCAGAATAAGTTCAGATTTTTACTTTGTTACCCGTACATAAGAAATCCAACCTACAACATTTACCTCTTTACTCATTCACAGCCAAATGCTGAATCAGATACAAATAGGACAAGATTTAGAAAAGGGCTTTTGCATACCCCCTGTCTATTAAATTCCAGCTACGCTTTTCTTTAATTTATTTTGATAAGTTTTTTCTACACTCAAATTTACAATTTTCAACAAAAATGTTGGAAGACACCTTTAGAAACTTCTGTTTGATAGCGGTTTTAATGAACACCAAAAAAACCCTATAATACATAATGCAGCAACTGAAAAGAATAAATGAAAGCTTTTTGGGAAATCTGACCTCAATTAATAACTTATTATTAGTCATATTCTTTTTTTTTTTCTGGGGCTGAGTCTTAATTGGAAAAGAGTTAATTCTGTTTTTCACTTAACGTAATCTAGTTTATTTTATGGGTACATATCAAATACAATATAAAAGCATTCCTGAGCACAAAAGCAAAAGCACACACTCACAAAATTTGGTACTAAATCTTAAAGCCAAAATTGAAAAAAAACTTATGTTTGAGACATATCGTTAACAGAACTTTTTCATATCCTTTTTAATTAGAAGTAGAAAAAAAAGATCATATTATCAGTGTAAAGATCACTTTCAACGTTATCAGGAAGCAGTGAAATTAAAATGTTGCTATCTAAATGACAAGTTCAGGATACTATTTTCCAGGGTAACTTTGTTGACTCCTGAAATTGGAGGAATTGCTTAAAAAAAGCCTAATCTTTTTAGAGCATGAGTCATGAAACTTTAGTTAAGTGCTTTCAGCTCAACCTGCTCCTCTGCACTGGTAAGATTTGGCAGGGCACTTTGGTCCAGAATTCCACCAGTTTCGTCACAGCCATATAATCCAGTCTGAATAAATCAACAGAATTTATGCTTATATTTAAATTATGCTAAAGTGATTTCCTTAAAGTCACAATGAACAGTGTATTATCAATGTGTATTAAAAAGAGAGTTCATATTATAAATTTCTATTTTATCTTCTACATTATTTTTATCTTAATGCCTTTATGATGCAATGAAAGTGTACAGTACCTTACCAGCCTTGATATATTACAATTGCCTCATAAATTGTGTTAAAATAGCTTTGTGAAGCATTCCTAATATAGTAAAATACTCATAATGCCTAACAATAGGTGATAGCCTGAATCATAAATGCTTTTCTAAACTTGTTAGAATTGGCTTTTAGCATGGCATGTTCTGGTCTAATAAGACACTCCCGCACTAAAGCAATCAACGGAAATTAGCAATTGACATGAAAATTAGTGTACAAGAAATTGCATTGGGTTTTCTTCCCCCACTCTCCTTTCATTATGCCTTTGCAAACTCTATAAAAACAGATTTAAGTAAAAATTCACAACTAGGAGACTGAACAGCGAGAAAATGTTTTCTAGAATTAACTAGAAGTATTTATAATTCTGAGAAAGATTTGATACTTAAGAATAATGACATAGAAAGATCTCCTGTTTTCAATCTTATATTTCAAAACATGTTCAGTTGATATTCTATGCAAGTCAGACTTGAACATATTGAACATATCCTTTGCCATGGATGCAATCTCTGCTAGCCTGTTGTGGCACTGAACTTGTTCTATAGCTTTTTTTATAAGATACATGTAAAGTTATTTACATATAGGAAAGTGTAGAATTAATTATGGTGGGACAAGAAAGAAAGTTTGGACTTTTGTTTCTTTGTCAACCAGCAATAATTTGGGACTTACTTTCAATGAAACCATGTATCCCAAATGAGTTCTGAGACACTCTGCATGCACCACGTATAGTATTATAAAGTACTGCTCAAACTACCTTGAAGAGATTTTTGTTGTTGCTTATTTATTGTTTTCGACATTCTTGGGAGCTTTCTGTATGACTGTACAAAGTATATAGGCTGCTAAGGGCATATGTATTGATACAGTTTTGAATTAAACTGTTCATGCCAAATATGAAATGTATTTAATTTTTAATTGTCAAATTAAACCCATTCTCTCTTGTTTTCGTCCTTAGAACAGATGCACAGCGCATTTACTCTGCATGCTGACAGGTTTTTGGCTGCTTGTAAATCCTGAAAATATTGATCAGTTAAAAATATTCAGATGCTTGCATCCCTCAATTCTGCTTACCACAGCCTTTCTTCCTGGTCAGCTAGGAGAGCACCAGCAATTTTGTTGTAATGATAAATGACCCTCATAGACAGGTCACTCTTTTTTACCTAACGCCACAATTTGCTCCTTCCTCTAGGTCACAACCTGATTTTTCAGGGTGACAGATTTATTACTTTCTTTGTGTGCTAAAAACCAAATCACAAACAATTGCTCAAAAAAAAAGTCCTGTCACAATAACTGTAAGCACTTCCCAACCTGAATGATGCAACACAAGAGGTTTTTTTCCTGTTTTCAAAGCAGCAAAATCACTTGTATGTTTACCACAGCTGTTGTGAAGAGTCATTTGGCTCATCTCAATACACACAACATGTCCAGGCTACTACCCAAAGAATAAAATATAAAAAATGTGATTAAAAGCATCATTAAGTCCTTGTAATAAAGAGATATCACCGTTTTTAAAGTGAGGGTCATGAAAGAGTAACTTCAGACTGTCCTCTCTATGGTCATGAAGAAGAGACTTTTGGGTGGAAGTAGTAAAAATAATGTTTGCCAGAAAATAAGTGAGCTTCATAGACACTTTTATCACATCCTCAACATCTGGACCACTGGGGAAACTCAGGATTATTCTCTAGTAAAAATTGTGGGTTTAGTTTCCTCATGTGTTTTCAGGAAGACTGTTTTCTGATGGCTCCAGATCACACAATTGTCTCAGGATGCTGGTCCCATGCAATGTGACAGAAACTAAGACCTCTTGGATTGAAGTAAAACCCAAATCCTCTGTCCTCAAAACCTTGGTTCAGCTGCATTTCCCCAAATGGGAAATTCATTATGACTAGAATAGGGCAGGAGAGGAGTACACAAGCAGAACTACGCAAGACTTGGTGCCTATGTCCCAGATTACATGCTAAGGGACGTTACAGTGACTCTCCATGAGCATTGCTGGAAGACAGGTACCACAGCTGACAAATCAAGAAACAAATTCACGAGTAGCCAGGGAATTCTGATCAGAACCTGCTAATGTAATAATCTGTCAATATATTAGATATTCAGGATCTACACTACTGTAGTGAAGAATCGACAGGTGTCTTCAGAGTCCACAGGGTGTCCACCACACTAAAAGCATTCAAGTTTTTATCATCACCCTTAAAATATTAAGTCTCACAACATTAACTATTGAGGGGGTGACAGTGTGTACATATTTCACAGGAATACAGGAATGGCCGGGTAGCAAGCCAGAGGATGGCCAAGGCCAGGAATTTTGAACCAAATATACCAAGTAGACCAGCTGTTACAAAAATAATCTTGTGATCAGGATTATGCTGTCACATAAGAATCTGATTTAAAAAAGCAAAAAACGAGCTGAGCTACAAAGCAGCATAGAATCATAGAATCATGGNTACCATTTGTTATGAAAATAGTATAATTTTCTGAAGTTATCTTGGAGTCTTACATCTGTAATGGTCTTCCAGATAAGACATCAGACCGTAATCAAGAGTTAAGTCACTTCCCATGTCATTTTCATTTGAGCTTGGTAAAGTACTTCATCACTTCATACCTAGCCCCATCCAAAAACCAACACAATATAACGCTTTCTTGTACCTTCACATCCTTGGATCATAAAAACCTCCAAATAAATATTAATATTCACCATATATACCGACAGCTAGCAGAACACAGATTCTTTTGGGAGCCTGGATACTAGTTCATACAACCAAAACCAACCAATAGGACAGCAGAAGCTGGCACACATCTCTTTCCTGATGCATCTTACAAATAAACAGGTTCTCTTCCTATGAACCTCTTCACGACTCTGATATCAAGAACAGTTTATTTGTTTCTCAGAGGCTTGCAACATTTAGTCATATAAGATTCATCCGCTTTCAGCACCCCTTTAATGTAATGCTGACAAAGGTGATTGCTTTGTGAAGAAAAGCACTAAAATATTCTTCAAGTATCACCAGTTATAAAAAATTTCAAATCATTCCAAAATACATTTGGCACAACTGAAGTTCTATAGCGCTGCAACTGAGCTTCAGTCCTATAACCCTCACACAGGCAAAACTACCAATGAGTCCAAGGTGTTTTCCCCACACCAAGACAAGGGAAGATGTCTGCACAGGATACATTTTATAGTCTGTAAACTCCTGAGGCTGGTCTGTCCAAACTTTTCATTTTAGAGAGAGTTCCAAATCCTGATTAGTTCCAGTTTTTTATCTATAACAGTATACCTTTCACTGAGCTATTGTCCTTATACTGTGCATATATTTGTGATATTATTCCACTAAACACACACACTGTAAACATATACCACTGGTTAATGCATAATTTAATAGAACAGCTTTTGGTAACCCGTAAGTAGTACTATAAAGTTCATAACGTTGAAGATAAAAGCACAAGGAAGCAAATGAAGCAGAACTATTTCATTTAGAAAGATCCTTTGGAATAACTGTCAAACGAGATGAGTGGAGTGAATAGCATAGCTGGAACTTATCAAAAAAGAGACTCTGCAGGAGCAAGTGCTAAGAGAGTGTTGTGGTTTGGCCTCAGCGGCAACAAAGAGCCACGTGGCAGCCCGCTTGCTCCGATTTTCCCACGTCAGTAGGAAAGGATTGGAAGGAAGAAAAAAGGCAGACTCAGGGGTTGGGACAAAGAAAACTGTTTTACAGAACAACAAGTATTACAGGGAAACAATAACACAGATTGGGGGATACAAACACGAATACGGTACCGACCGCAGCCCGCACCGTCCCGACCACCACCAATGTCGCGCGCGCGCCCTCCAGCCCGGCCGCTCCAATATAT
>VXBW01001487.1:1684-11761 GCA_013400375.1 Thinocorus orbignyianus
CCAAGGCGCTGGAGCAGAAGGGGGGGTGGGGTTTGTTGGGGGGTCGTTTCTCTTGGCTTGGCTGAAGTCTCCCCCTGGGCTCTGGTTTCAGGGCTCTCTTCACCTACGAGGGCAACAGCAACGACCTGCGGGTGGCCGGCTGCGGGGGTGAGCCGGGGGGGTCCCTGTGCCCCAAACCCGGGGTGGGACGGGGACCCCAGCAGGGGTCTGGGCACCCCGACGGGGGCTGGGGATGGAGGAGGGACCATGGAGCCACTTTTCCAGGCTGGAGATTCCAGCTTAAGCTCCCCCTGGGTCTCTTCTTTCTTTGCTTCCCTGCTTTGTGAGAATTGTTTTTATTTTAATTATTTAATTATTTTTTTTTAATCCGGTGGCCAGTTCCCACCCAAACACTTCTGGAGGCAAAGACAAAGCCGGGCATCCCAGCAGGTTTTTCCACTCCCTGGATTTGCATCCCTGCTGGGTTCCCTGCCTGGCTCCGTTTACTCATTTGCAAGTCTTTCTCCCAGCTCTCCAGTGAGATCTTTCCAGGCAGCTCTGGGGGTCCCTGCGTTGGGCACTTTGGGTGCTGGAGCTTTTTATTTTGTTCAGCCAACAAGGTTTATGGTGTGGACAGTTTTTGTTCCGCGGGGTGAGGCACGGCGGGGCCCCGGCCCCTCGGCAAAGCTTCCTCCCAGCACTTCCCCATCGGGTGACAACGGACACCCCAAGAGCCGTGAGAGCCCCGAGGAACCAGCCTCGGGCTGGGAAACCACCCTCTGGCAAACAGAGAGCTGCTAAATATTAAATATAAATATTTATGGCTTCCAGAAACCAACCCCGTGCTGGGCTACAGCCACAGCAGCGTGGCCAGCAGGGCCAGGGAGGGGATTCTCCTCCTCTGCTCCGTGCTCCTGAGACCCCACCTGGAGTCCTGTGTCCAGCTCTGGAGTCCTCAACACACAAAGGACATGGGCCTGAGGGAATGGGTCCAACAGAGGGCTGGAGCACCTCTGCTATGGAGACAGACTGAAAGAGTTGGGGTTGTTGGGTTGAGCTGGAGAAGAGAAGGCTCCGGGAGACCTTGGAGCAGCCTTCCAGGATCTGAAGGGAGCTCCAGGAGAGCTGGAGAGGGACTNTCCCAGGAAATACAGAGCCAGGAGGATTCCGGCTCAGCCGTTCCCACCGTACGTGATCTGCCTGTCTCACCCTCTCCTTTCTCTCCCGGGGCAGATGGTGGCCTGGAGGAAATGGTGGAGGAGCTCAACAGCGGGAAGGTGATGTATGCCTTCTGTAGGGTGAAGGATCCCAACTCCGGCCTGCCCAAATACGTCCTTATCAACTGGGTGAGTGGGGATCTGGTGGAAATAAATCTCTTCTCTCTGGAATGGCAGTTGCTGGTGGCTCGGCAGCTGCTGTGCAAGCCTCTCCACCAGGTGTGGTGTGATGCCAGGGGTGCTGTGCCCATGCTGTGCCTGCGTGGTCCAGGTCGGGAGATTCAGCCTGGAGAAGAGAAGGCACCGGGGAGACCTTGGAGCCCCTTGCAGTCCCTCAAGGGGCTCCAGGAAAGCTGAGTAGGGACTCTGGATCTTGGGATTGGCTGCCCCATCCCTGGAGGAGTTCAAGGCCAGGTTGGAGGGGGCTTTGGGGCTGGGAGGAGGTGTCCCTGGATATCCAATTCCAGGGTGTTCTCCAAGATCCCTTCCAACCCAACCCATTTGATGATTCCATGATCTCATGGAAGGGCTGGAGAACAGCACCTAGGAGAAGGACTTGGGGGTGGGGGTGGATGAGAAGCTCAACGTGAGCTGGAGAAACTCAAGGTGGAGCTCCAGAACGTTCATCCTGGAGAAGCGGAGGTTCTGGGGAGACCTCAGAGCCCCTTCCAGTCCTTCAAGGGGCTCCAGGAGAGATGGGGAGGGACTCTTGATCTTGGGATTGGCTGCCCCATCCTTGGAGAGGTTCAAGGCCAGGTTGGGCAGGGCTTTAAGGGGTCTGGGCTGGTGGGAGGTGTCCCTGCCCAGGGCAGGAAAGGTGATCTTTAAGGTCCCTTCCGATCCCAACTATTCTGTGGTTCTGTGGTAGGATGGGTTAAATGAAGTGTTTGAGGAGCCTGGAGCCCTCGTGGTGTGGGTGTCACCCCTGGGCAGAAGGGTGCCCATGTCCCCCTGAGCAGCGTTGCTGCAGAGCAGGCTCCTCTTCCACACAGCGAGCCCTGGACAAGTCCTGCCCGTGGTCAGGGTGGACGATTTGTGGGCTTAGACCAAGGTGCTGTGGCTCCAAAGCCAGCCTGGGGTGGGACTCTGGGCTGACCCGGGCCATGGTTTCTCTTTGCAGACTGGTGAGGGCGTGAACGATGTGAGGAAAGGAGCCTGCGCCAACCATGTCAGCACGGTGGCCAACTTCCTGAAGGTCTGCTCCTCATGCTGTGTCCTCCCTGGTTCAATGGGCCCCGGGCAAGGGAAGCTGTGTGGGTCACGCTGCTCCTCAGGGTGGCACAGAGGCATCTTTGGAGGTGGGATGGTGGCCAGGAGAGGCTGGGGGGGTGGCCCCAGCATTCAATGCTCTTGGGGTCCAGTCTTGTTCAACTTATTCATCAAGGACCTGGATGAGGGGACAGAGTGTCCCCTCAGCAGCTTTGCTGGTGGCACCAAACTGGGAGGGGTGGCTGAGGCAGCAGAAGGCTGTGCCACCATCCAGAGAGACCTGGGCAGGATGGAGACTTGGGCAGGTTCCACCAGGGCAAGTGTAGGGTCCTGCACTTTTCTCACCTGAGCCCTTTCTCTTCCCTTGGGGGCCCCAGGACCATCAACAGGACCTATCAAAGGAGCCTGGTGGGGTTGGTGGCTTCTAGAGTTACCTCTTGTTTCCCTGCTGGCTTTCTCCCTGCTCAGGGGGCTCATGTCACCATCAACGCTCGCGCAGAGGAGGATGTGGAGCCTGAACTCATCATGGAGAAGGTGGCCAAGGCCTCTGGGGCCAACTACAACTTCCACAAGGAGGTAAGGAAGTTCCAGGACTTGGGCCCTCAGGCTGCTGTAGTGAGTTGGCTCAGTGGGGGCTTCCTGGTGCCGCTGGGCTCAAATTCTGGAAAGGACAAATGGGGAAGGGGCTCCCTGTGCTTTGACATGGCCGAGGAAGCACCGATGATTTTGCCCAGGGGCCAAGGAGGTGGGGAAGGAGAGGGCTGGATGGGGAAGAAAAAGGGCTGGGTGGGGGAAGGGGGCTAGATGGGGAAGGAGGGGGTGGCTTGGTGCCCACCAAGGCTGTAGCATCCCCTCTCTCATGCTGCAGAAGGACCAAGCTGAGGAGTACGAGACCAAGCAGCAGAAGGGCTTCAGGAGAAGTGAGTCGGTGGAGAAGGCCCAGGTACGCTCTGCCTGGGGGGGCTGCCTGGGCTCCAGTGCCCGTCCCACAGCTGCAGTGCCCAGACCAGTGTGGGGTTGTCTTCTTCTGCACAGGAGGCGGCCTCGCTGGTTGCTCAGAGGACGGTGAACCCCCGGGACATCTTCAAGCAGAGGGAGAAGTCGGTGCCAACAGACACGGCGACGCCTTTCCAGCCAGGTACGGCAGCGGGTTGGGCAGCGTGAGACCCTCCTGGTGCTCCTGGTGTTGGGGGGGACGTGCTTGGGACAGGGTGTCCTGTTGGGTCATGGCTCCTGCTGAGCACGGGTGACTCTCATCACACCTTTCTCATGGTAAGGATCTCACTGTGCCTAGTTTTAAGAGCTGAGGTGGATGGTGTCCGTGCTTTGTCTTGAAATGTGAAGATTAGACGTCGTTTTTTAAAGTAAAATTAAGATATATTAGTGCCAGGAAGGAACCACTGCCACAGTCTGCCCTGTGTGCCCTAGGTAAGGACATGGACCTGGGGGAACGGGGCCAGCGGAGGCCACCAAGATGCTGGGAGGGCTGGAGCAGCTCTGCTGTGAGGACAGGCTGAGAGAGCTGGGGCTGTTCAGCCTGGAGAAGNGTGGCTGCCCCATCCCTGGAGGGGTTCAAGGCCAGGCTGGATGGGGCTTGGAGCAACCTGGTGTTGTGGGAGGTGTCCCTGCCCAGGGCAGGGGGTTGGAACTCCATGATCTTGAGGGCCCCTTCCAACTCCAGCCATTCTGTGATTCTATGAAATTCCACCCCATTTTTTGCCCTGACCGACCCAAGCCTGAGCACGTCCTTTTGGGAGAGACGGAGCTGGTGTGTCAGACAGACAGAAAGCAGGAAGCTGCGAGAAGCGGAGCTGAATCCAGCCGAGGAAGTGGCTGAGGACACGTGATATCCTGCCGTGAGCGGCTCCTCCTGGGCTCAGCCTCCTGCAAAGCAGCTTGAATTCACTCGCAATAAGCACTTTTGTTTTGTGTCAGGAGGGCAGGTTGGCTTCCTCAGGTCAGGAAGCCGACCCTGGGACGGGCTGGAACTCCACGGTGGGAGAATGTCTCTCCTGGTGTGTGTTTACAGGTCTGATTTCTGGGGGTTGGGCTGGCGTGTGGTGTATTTCAGTGGAGGAGAGGGAGACAAACACCCTGGTGGGGAAAAAACCCACGGGCTGGCACAGCTCGGGCGCTGATTCACCGCTGGGCCGGGGTAGGGCTTGGCTCCCAACTCCCCCAGCCCGGCTTTTGTTTGTGCTGGGAGGAGGAGATGGGGCAGATAACAGCCCCAGGTACCTCCTGCCCCAGGGGAGCAAAGGCTGGCAGCAGCCCGCTGGGATCCAACCCTTCCCAGTTGCCCGTCCTAACGTTGGTGAAATCCAGAGCGCTCCAAAAAAAATCCCCATGGAGAGCCCAGAGAAGGTGGCCGTGTCCTCCAGCTGCTCTTCCTCCCCAGAATTATGCCATTTTTTGGGCTTTGGTTTGGTTTTTTTTTTTTGGTCTGTTTTCTTCCCTTGGCTGCAGCTACTGCTGTAGCCGGTAGACAAACTTGTTTTCTCCAGCTGGGGTTAGAGCTTGAAAATCCAGCTTAGGAGGGTGACCCGACAGTGGGCTGCTGAGGCAAAAAAAGCAGCTGCCAACACCCTTCTGACCTCCTTGTGGAAGTTGTAGTTGGCCCCAGAGGCCTTGGCCACCTTCTCCGTGATGAGTTCAGGCTCCACATCCTCCTCTGCGCGAGCGTTGATGGTGACATGAGCCCCCTGAGCAGGGAGAAAGCCAGCAGGGAAACAAGAGGTAACTCTAGAAGCCACCAACCCCACCAGGCTCCTTTGATAGGTCCTGTTGATAGTCCTGGGGCTCCCAAGGGAAGAGAAAGGGCTCAGGTGAGAAGGGGAGGTCGGCAGCCACTCTAAGATCACCGAATCACAGCCTGCTCAGCATCTATGGGATCCCCTCTCAGTCTGCCCTTCTCCAGCTGAACAGCCCCAGGTCCCTCAGCCTTTCCTCAGCACAGGGATGCTCCAGGCCCCTCAGCATCTCCATGGTCCTCTGCTGTCCCCTCTCCAGCAGTTACCTGTCCTTTTGGAACTGGGGAGCCCACAACTGGTCCCAGTGTTCCAGATGGGGCCTCTCTGGGGCAGAGCAGAGGGAGAGGATGACCTCTCTTGGCCTGTGGCCACTCTCTTCTTGATGTCCCCCAGGACACCATTGGCCTTCTTGGCCACCAGGGCCCATTGCTGGCTCCTGGGCATCCTGTTGTCCACCAGGACTCCCCGGTCTTTGTCCTCAGAGCTGCTCTCCAGCAGGTCCCCCCCACCCTGTCCTGCTGCAGGGGGTGATTCCTCCCCAGGGGCAGAACTCTACACTTGCCCTGGTGGAACTTCATGAGGTTCCTCTCTGCCCAAGCCTCCATCCTGCCCAGGTCTCTCTGGATGGTGGCACAGCCTTCTGCTGCCTCAGCCACCCCTCCCAGTTTGGCATCACCAGCAAAACTGCTGAGGGGACACTCTGTCCCCTCATCCAGGTCCTTGATGAATATGTTGAAGAAGACCGGGCCCAGCACTGGACCCCTGGAGAGCACCGATAGCTCCAGGCCTCCAAGTGGTCCCTGCGCCACTGCTCCCAACCCTCTTCTGCCCTTTTCCAGGCAAACTCCGCAGCCCTTTCCTGCAGAAGGAGGTGAACTCTGTGCCCAGCCCTGCCTCTCCCGTCTCTCCTGCCCGGGAGGCTCCCCCGGCATCCCTCCCCACCTCCAACGCCTGGGGGATGTCTCCAGCCTCTCCGGTACCTGCTGCAGGTGCGTGGCTTCGCTTCCTTGCCTACCTAGAGCTTTTCACCTCGCTTTTCCAATAGTTTTCCAAAAAATGGGCGTTTTGAGGTCAGGCTCCAAGTTTCTGTTGGACTGTCCCCTGCCTCAGCAAGGTGCAGGCAGGTCTTCCAGCCAGAAACCCCTGTTGCTGAAGCCAGTTCTTCACTCGGTTTCATCGTTCTTCAGTCGTTTGGGTGGTTCTTGCTGTAATTCTATCAATGTGGTGGGGAATTATACCTGTATGGACAGCTCTGGGGAGACCTTGGAGCCCCTTCCAGTCACTGAAGGGGCTCCAGGAGAGATGGGGAGGACTCTTGATGAGGGAGGGGAGCCATGGGATGGGGAGGAAGGGTTTGACCCTGAAAGAGGGGAGATTGCGATGAGATGTGGGGAAGAACTTCTTTGGTATGAGGGTGGTGAGGCCCTGGAACAGGTTGCCCCGAGAAGCTGTGGCTGCCCCATCCCTGGAGAGGTTCAAGGCCAGGCTGGATGGGGCTTGGAGGGCCCTGGTGTGGTGGGAGGTGTCCCTGCCCAGGGCAGGGAGTGGGAACTGGATGATCTTGAAGGTCCCTTCCAACTCTGACCATTCTGTGGTTTTCTGAGATCCAGCAAAGGGCTCCGTGCCCCCGGCAGCGCTGTCCCCCTGAGCGTGGGGACCGCAGCCAGCTCTCGGAGGGGACAGGGCTGAGTTTCACCCCAGTGAAGACCAGGGGACCTCTGCGTGCCCTTGATGCCAGGCTCCAAGGGCTGGGGTGACGAGGCAGGGAGAGTCTCCAAAGAGCTTGTTCTGGACCTGGGGAGATGCTCTGTCCCCTTCCAGGTGGTTTGGGTGGGCAGAGCAAGGCTGGAGGAGGGCTGGCTGGTCTCTGGACGGGCTCTGTGGTGGTGGCACCGAGGGCTTGGCCTCTCCTGGAAGGGCTGCGTGGTTTCACATCCCGGCTGCCGTGTCCCCAGCTGGCCGGGCTCCTCGCTGCCCTGTCCTGAGGCTGCTCCACAGCTTTACATTAGGAAGGTGGGAGCTGGGAAACAAGCTCCCCCAAAAAAAAACTCGGAATGGACCTGGGTACATCAGTCAAACTCTTGGGAGGGTTCAGCCAGAAACAGATGTTCTTTTGGTGGAGCAAAAGAGGGGTTGTCCTTTCTCTGCCACCCACCCCAGCCACAGGGCCGAGCTGCGGTGGCTCCAGGCTGCGGCCACCACTAGATGCTGCTCTTGGCCATGGTCTCTGCTCCAACCCTTCCCTGTCAAGTCCTCACCACCAGGAGCAGCTTGGGAATAGTTTGTCCTGAGGAAGCTTCTTCCATTCCCCATCAGAGGTCCTGAATCTCTCCCTCGGGGGAGAGATCTGGGATCTGGGGAGAGATTCAACTCCCCAGGGAGGTTGGAACTGGATGATCTTGAAGGTCCCTTCCAACTCCAACCAGTCTGTGATTCTACTTGCCCCGTGCCTGGGTTCCTGCTCGCTGGACCCATCCCCTCTGCAGGACAGGAGACCCCCAGGGGATGTCCAGCTCATCCCAGAGCCTTGGTGGCACTCCAGCCTGAAGCAGGAGTTGGGCAAGCAAAGAGGGGACAGGGAGAGGTTTTGGTGATGGATCTCATGGTGGGTTTTTTGCAGGACGAGACTCTGGGTACAATTCAAGTGTCCCGGCTTCCCGTGTGGACGAAGCAAATCTGTATGAGGAGCCACCAGACTCCTCAGCCATCTATGAAGAGCCCCCTCAGGTTGGTGTGTGGGGAGGATGGAGGACCCCCGAGGGGAGCAGGGCACCCGAGAGCCGGCCGGGGTCCTCGTGTGAGAGAGTGGGGCTTGGGCTCATCCCTTGGGATGAGTCTGGAACCAGTGACTCTTCTCTTTGGGTCTCCCTGTTGCTCGGAGCCTGGCTGCCGGGGCCGAAACCGCTGGGGAAGTGGGAAATGCTGGAGCTCAGGCCGTGTCCATGGGGCCAGGGGATGCTGCCGCCTCCCTTCCCTGTGTCCCATGGGGATGTGGTGGCCCTTGGGTTTCCTCTTCTCTGTTCATCCAGCTTTTCTCTCCACCACCACCACCTCCCCGGCGCTAAAACCATGAGAATTTCAAATGTACTTCCGTTTTCCCATTCCCAAATCTGTCTGGAAGTGCCCAGCTGGTTCAGAAGGAGCAGGAGCTGGGCTGAGCGCTCGCCTGAAGTGTCCCTGCCCAGGGCAAAGCGGGGTTGGAACTGGATGACCTTGAAGGTCCCTTCCAACTCCAACCATTCCACGATTCTTACGAATATGATTATATTTCCTTGCTGTTAGTTTATTTCTAGGATTGCCTCAGAAGCCCTTCAGTTTCTTTACGTCTCAGAAGTCTCGCTTTAATTTTCTCTCTCTCTCTCATCCTGAGTCCTTCATGCCGGTAACTCCTCCTCTGTCTCTCTCTTTCCCAAAGGACCAAGTGGATGATGCCAGATACGGGTACCCGGTGGAGGACCAGCCAGCGCCAGACCTGACGGGGAAGGGGCTGTGTGCGCGGGCGCTCTACGACTACCAGGCTGGTGAGACCAGCAGAGCAACTGGGAGGGGGTTTGCTGGGACCAGTCTGTTCCCAGAGAGCTGGACCAGAGACGTCGCCCATCACACCGGGCGACCCCGTGGCGGGACGCCAGACGGAGCGTTTTCCACCCAAATTGGGGCTGGGAAAGCAAGTGGAGGAAGCTGAAGGCTTCTCTTTATTTCCCCCTGATGTGTCTCTTGCTCACCTCCCTGGGCAGGGTCCTGCTCCTGGGTGGCACCAGTGTGGGCTGGGGCTGGAGGGATGGAGAGCAGCCCTGGGAAGGACTTGGGGGTGCTGGTGGGTGAGAAGGTCCACGCGCCCCCTGGGCTGTGTCCCCAGCAGCGTGGCCAGCAGGGCCAGGGGGAATTCTGCCTCCAGCTCTGGGGCCACCAGCATCAGAAGAACATGGACCAGGGCCAGAGGAGACCCCAGAGATGCTGGGAGGGCTGGAGCCCCTCTGCTGAGAAGGCAGGCTGGGAGAGTTGGGGGGTTCAGCCTGGAGAAGAGGAGGCTCCAGGGAGACCTTCGAACCCCTTCCAGTCCCTCAAGGGGCTCCAGGAGAGATGGGGAGGGACTCTGGATCTTGGGATTGGCTGCTCCATCCCTGGAGGGGTTGGAGGCCGGGTTGGAGGGAGCTTTGGGGCTGGGAGGAGGTGTCCCTGGATGTCCCATCCCAGGGTGGTCTCCAAGGTCCCTTCCAACCCAACCCATTCCNCGAGAAGCTGTGGCTGCCCCATACCTGGAGGGTTTCAAGGCCAGGCTGGATGGGGCTTGGAGCACCCTGGTGTGGTGGGAGGTGTCCCTGCCCAGGGCAGGGGGTGGCACTGGGGGGGCTCTAAGGTCCCTTCCCCCCTGAACCACTCTGATTCCGTGTTTTCTCTCCCCGGGCCCGTTTTGCCCAGGGGGGTTGGCTTGACCCCCTGTGCCGTTCTGTCTCATTCCAGCTGATGACACCGAGATCTCCTTCGACCCGGAGAACATCATCACCAACATCGAGATGATCGACGAGGGCTGGTGGCGCGGCTACGGCCCCGACGGCCACTTCGGGATGTTCCCTGCTAATTACGTGGAACTGATCGCCTGAGGGGGCCCCCGGCCCCTGGGACCACTCGCCTCCTGCCTGGTTCTTCCGAACGCTCCGTGGCTTTTATTTCTTCTATGATGATGATTTTATTTTATTGGGTTTTGCTCCCCGAGAAGTGCCATTGCCCCGCTCCCTCGGCGGCAGGTACCCCGGGTGCTGCTCTCCCCCATCCCCCCCCCCCGTTATCCCTGGGTCGGGATGAGGGCTTCATCCCACCTCCTCCTCCCCCTGCTTTGGAGCAGCAGGTTCTCGGGGCAGGAGGAGGAGGGGATGGCGAATCCCTTCTGGGGACATTTTCAGGGAATAAGTTGCCTCTTC
>VXBW01001489.1:1227-45040 GCA_013400375.1 Thinocorus orbignyianus
GCCCGCGCCGAGCTGCCGGGAAATCTCATGGATCTCTGCGGATTTGGTCCCAAACGGCTTTTTTTTTTCATCCATTCCATCCCCATCATCCCTGTCGTCCCCCCCGGCTTTCTGGCCTCCACTGCCTCCTGGGGCTGGAGGAGAGGGGGCAGGAGGGGACGAGATGGATGTTTGGGGTCTGCCCTGACACCCCCACCCCGAACCCCGTGGCTGGGGACATGGAGGACACGGCCACGCTGCTGCCCTGTGGCTGAAGCCACCTCTTCCCCCTCCCCGTGGTGTGTGGTGGGGGGCAATCGTGGGCGTTTTGCCCCCTTTCACCCCTCCATCCCAGCTCTCCTGCCCTGGCCGTGGGTGTCTGTCACCCGTCCCCATGCCCCGTGGCCATCCCTGACCCCAGAACCCCTTCCCTGTGTCTCCATCATCAGTTGGATGCTGCTATCAGGGCTGAGACCGGCCACAACTCATGTCACCTAAGCAGAAGATGCCATGCTGGGGGAGAGGGCAGATCCCAGCCTGCAGGTGGGTGCCCTCCCGGCATGGGACCCCACCGACCCATCCGTGTGCCCCCCAGAACCCCCCCCTGGCAGCCCAGGGGCCGGCGAAGGGCGGCGGAGGGCACGGGAGACCTCGGCGGGGACGGAGGGGACCCGCATCAGCCAGGACCTGGTGGGGGGCAGCCTGGCCATCGACACGCTGCCCCCCAACGAGACGAGCATCGTGGTGAGTCGGGGGTCCCCGTCCCCCCCTGATGCCACCCCCTGCCCCCCCGGGTGGGTCCCTGACCTCCAAAAGCTATTCCCAGGCTGGGCAGGGAGCGGGAGGAGACGCTGGCTCTGGTTTAATTTAATGTGTGGGGCTGGATCTCGGTAGCCCAGAGGCTAATTACAGCCCAGGGGCTAATTACAGCCCAGCACGGAGGCGGCCGTGCCCTGGGGCTCACTCCGAGCCCTGTGGCCACAGATCCCAGGGCCATCCCTTGGCTGGAATTCCAGGGATGCTCTGATTGCCACGGTGCTGGGATGAAGGGATGACACCACCGAGGTTATCGGGGATGAGGGGGCTCTGCGGGGACCAGGGGGTGTCCCCAGTTGGGGTAACGAGCTGGTGTGGCAGCAGGTTCATCTCCTGGGACACCTCCCTGGGCTCTCACATCCCTAATTACCCGCCCTCAATTAGCTCCTGGTTATTTGTGGCAGGGCTGGGGGTCCCGTGGCAGTTGGAGGAGTTTACCTGGCTCTGGGATCTTGGGGACAGGAACAGGGACAGGGTGTGCGTGGCCGTGGTTTCTGGAGGAGGTTGTACCATCAGCGATGACTTGTCCCGGTGTTTTTGTTTGGGTGGAATCGGTGTCCCCGTGGCAGGACGTGCTGGGGAGAAGCAGCTGGGGCTGTGTCAGGCTCCAGCTTGGCCTTGTCCCCGTGACCATCGGGGACAGGGAGGGGACAGGAGCCAGAGAAGTCCCTGCTGGGGATGTGTTTTAAAAAAAAAACACACCAAAAAAACCCAAAACCACCAGTGGCCACCGCGGCATTCCGAGCTGCCGGGAAACCATGGGAGGGTGTGATGGAGCCTGTGGTTTCCCAGAGGAAAAGGCAGTGATTTTGGAGGCTCGGGGGGGGGGGGTCCCCCCGCCCAGGAGCAGGGTCATGTTCGGGGTTGGGGACGCTGCTCCTCCACTGTCGCTGCGTCTCTGACCCCAGAGGGTGGGATCCCACCTTGGGAGGTGCCGGCTTGGAAAGGTCTGGGGGGATTTTTCCATCTCTCCCCCCAAAATGCTCCAGGCCTGGGGTGCAGGACACGGGAAGTCGTGTCACTTGTCACCCAGCGGTGGCCTGTCCCAGCATCCCGGGGGCTTCCAAAGGCTGTGCTGGGAGGCAACAGGCACCGGCACAGCCTTCCCCGTGCCTCAGTTTCCCCATCCATAGGGAAGAGAAGGCTCGGAGCAGGAAAGGGCTGGAATTGCTGTAGGGAAGAGCTGGGAAAGCTTTCCCCAGAGCTGGGGCTGGCGCGGGAGGCGGAGGAACACGACGGCTCTGCCTGAACTTTGCTGAAGCAGAAAAAAATGAGTTGGGAAAGGATTTTTTGAGGAGTGTTTTATTCCTGATGCCTCTCGCGGACCCACAGGAGCTCTCTGGGGCTGTGCAAAGTAGGAGGGGAGGGGGGGGCTTTGATTTTTCCTTCTTTACCTCCTCCATCCCATTAAATCCTGGGCTGGGGGTTCCTTCCCAGCCTCCAGAACCCAGGTTCCAGTGCAGGGAGCCGGACCGGGGGCAGATGTTGGGGTCTGGGGGCAAACTGGGGCCCGGGCGGACAGGGATGGCTGAGGGACAGACAGGCAGCAGATGGGGACAAGCAGGGAGCGTGGCTGCAGGCCAGGCTCTGGCACGGAGCAGCGATTTCCCAAAGAAAATTAAGATGTTTCCCGTGATCCAGCCCCCGCTGGCTCCCAGCTGCGTCCCTGCCTGGCCACACGCCGCTCACCGAGCCACGGCGTGGCCAGCGTGGGCTACCAGAGCCCGGGAAATCGCCCCCTCTGCCAGGGAGCCACGCGTGGGACTCCTTCAGCAGGTCCTCCACCAGTTTGAGGTGGCTCCTGGTGTGATCCCAGCACGATGTGCCTGGGGAAAAGGGGATTGGGGACCCCCTGGTGCTGCTGGTGGCTTGGGAAAGCTGAGGGGGTGATGCTCTCCTTGCTCTGGGGGTGGGAAGGGGGGTGGTGAGGGGGTGTCTGGTCACTCACACAGAGCTGTGCCCCATCCCACACCCTGGCAGTGTCACCCGTGTCCCCTCACCAGCCACCCATGTCCCCTGTTGCCCTCGGTGGGCAGCAGGCACTCGGACACCATCCGAGGTTAGTCGTTTCCTCTGGGTTTCCACCTCTCCAGATGTTTGCTTTGCTCCCGGGATTCTTTCCAGCCAGAATTTCCAGGCTTGGGAGCGGGATGTTTTCTTCCTGGGAAAGCTGCATCTGCTGTGCTGGAGTTTTGCCAGCTGTCCCCATCCTCTCCATTCTCAGTGGGGTCTCCTGGGGCTTCTCCACACCTTCTCCAACCTCTCCACGTCCTTCTCTGGCTTCACCCGGGGTGTTTCCCTGCTGCTTTTGTGGTTGCTCCACCCTGAGGTGATGTCCCGGCTGCTCCCGGGGGGTTCTGCACCTCCATGGAAGGAGCTGGGTAGCGCTGTCCCCGTGTCACCCCTGGTGTCCCCCATGGCTGCAGGAGGACAACCACAGCTACTACGTGTCACGGATCTACGGGCCGGGGGACGCCCGCCGGAGGGGGCTGTGGGTGGACATGGCAGCGGCCAACAGGAGCCAGGTGAAGATCCACGGGATCCTCTCCAACACGCACCGGCAGGCCTCGGTGAGCTCGGGGGGGCTGTTTCTACAGCTTGGGATGTCCCCCTGGTCCCACCATCTCCTGTCCCAGCTGGGATTTCCCAAGGGTGACACCTTGTCCAGGGCAGTAGAAGCTCCTCCATGTCCCCCACCATGATCACCACCTGGACACCAAGGCTGGAGAAGCATTTTGGCTCCTCCAGGGCTGGTCCTGCCAGGCAGGAGGGACCCCAGCCCTCTCCCACCCCTCCACACACGGGAACCTTGCCTGAAGGGCAGAGCCGAGGGCAGAGCCGAGTGACACGGACCCGTCCCCAGGAGGTGTTTTTCCAAATTCTTCACCGTGATTCTCACTCCATCATCTTCCTCCCACAGAGAATCGTCCTCTCCTTCGACTTCCCCTTCTACGGCCACCTCCTGCGGCAGGTCACGATAGCCACGGGCGGTGAGTTGGGGTGGGACAGGGGTGCTCGGCTGGTGTTCCTGCTTGGACATGGCTCTGGTGCGGGATTTAACCTCACCCCACGTCCCAGAGCCCGGGGAGCTCGCTCAGAGAAGGAGCTGCAGCCCTTCCAGCTTTCTCCCTCCACCCCAGATTGGTCCTCAGGGAGTCGGGTGCTGCCGGTGCCTCAGTTTCCCCAGCAGTTGAGAGGATACAGGGAAGTCCCACAGGCCTAGAGGAGAACCAGGAGGGGGTGGTGGGGTGAAAAAAGGGATGGATGAGCCTGGTGGGGGGTCAGAAGGAAGAGGGGAGCATCCTGGGGTGGTGGAACCTTCACCCTCCTCTGCTTGCTCAGGTTTTATCTTCATGGGGGACGTCATCCACCGCATGCTGACGGCCACGCAGTACGTCGCGCCCCTCATGGCCAACTTCAACCCCAGCTTCTCCCGCAACTCCACTGTCCAGTACTTGGACAACGGTGAGTCCTGCTCCAGCCAGTCCCCCAGCCAGCTGTGGGGTCTTCTGGGGTCTTCTGCCCGCTCCTTCCTCCTAAAACTGGGCAAAACTCAGCCCCCCCGGGGCACACGGAGGGGCTGGAGGAGGATGAGGGTGTGGGGAAGGGGAGCCCAGGGCAATTTGGGCAGAAGGTCTTTGGTGGGATACGCTGGAGGGTGGGGGATGAAGGGATTTGGAGTTTCACTGGCAGAAGAGGACAGGTCAGGCTGTTGGGATGTGAGGATGGATCCACTCTGGTCTCTCTCTCTCCCCCAGGGACGGTTTTCGTGGTGCAGTGGGACAAGGTGTATCTCCAGGGCAAGGAGGACATGGGCAGCTTCACCTTCCAGGCAGCCCTACACAGCACCGGGAGAATCGTCTTCGGGTACAAGGAGGTGAAGGATGTTCCTGCTGGGGAAGGGGTGGCAGGAGGGTCCCCGCGGGCTGGGGGGAGGTTTGATGTTGTAACTGTTTGCACGTTGAGTCTGGGCATCCCCGGTGCCACCAGAGCCCTGGAGACCACTGCGGCAGCCCTGGGGTCCCTCACACCCCCTCTCTCCCTGGCTGCAGATCCCTGTGCCAGTCCTGCAGATCAGTGCCACCCAGCACCCCGTGAAAGCCGGTCTCTCTGATGCCTTCATGATCCTCAACCCATCCCCAGATGTGCCTGGTGAGTCGCTGCAGCTGAGGACCAGGCTGGTGGGTGGCTGCCAGGGCAGGGAAGGAGCTGGCCCCGATGCCAGGGGTCCTGGGAGAGGGGACAAGCGGGGAAGGGGAGGTGAGACATCCTCAACTTTGGGTGCTCCAAGATGTGAAGGTGCTTGGATTGGGGAGGACAAGAGAGCAAAGAGATGTGTGGGTCTTGGTTCTCCTCATGTCCCATCTCTCCAGGGTCTCATCTTTTTGGGGTTGCACATCTCCATGGCCAAGGGACCAAGGTCATCAAGCAACCTTCTGCCCCAGGTGTCCCCATGGCTCACGGTGGCCCCATCCTGGCACAGAGTGGGGTGGGCTTTGGCGAGGTGCTGCAGGAGAAGGGCTTCGTGCTCCTCACCTGGTGCCTCTGGACTCGCTGAGGGCAGCCAAGCTGCTGCCTCCCCGCTTTCCAGCTGAGGAGGAGGAGGGGAGAACGGTGGTGAAGGAGACTGCAGATGGCTGAGAGGCTTTGGGGGGTGCTGGGTGTCTGACCCTTATAAATCTGGGGGTTCAGGGGAGCCTAAAAGCCTCATGGCTGCTGCTCTGGGCTGTCCCTTGTTGTGCAGCGTGGCACGGGTGCTCCTGTGTGGGCAGGACATGGGGACGGCTCCGTACGTGGAACCTGTAGAACAAGCGTGGGGACACAAGCTGTGGGCGTGGGGTGGGCTCCCAAAAAGGCTCTTCCAGCCTCTCCTGTCCCCTCGTGTCACAGGGAGCCCGACCTGGCTCCCCCCTCCCCTTGCTGCACCCGCTGTGGCTGCTTTTCCTTCTTATTTATCCGGCCCTCAGTTATTCCCCATTTACAACAGTTTTGTGTTAAAACCTCGGCCAGGCTGGATGGTGCCTCCTCTCCCCAACCCAGCTGGTCCCCTCTGTCCTCTCGAGCCCTGCCTGCACCTCCTGCCCACCCCAGAAAGGCAAGAACTGGGCACAGAAAAGCCCAAAGAGGTGAAGAAACGAGTCTAGGAGGAAAGGAGAAGATCGGGGTGGAGGGGAGGGGATGTTGTCCTGCTCATCTGCCGGTCTCCAGGCCGGGAGCAGAGGAGCAAGGAGCTGTGGATGTGCTGGAAGGAGATGTTTGATCATCCCCACAGATAAGCCAGAGGAGCATCTTGGCTGGTGTCACCATGTGAATTAGCGGCAGATGCTGGGAGAAAATTCAGGAGAAGCCTGAATCTAGGATAAACCCCCAGGACGAAGGGGAAGGAGAAGGAAGGGGGCAAGGCGTGAAGGTTGCGGGGAAGGAGGAGGCTGTGGGACTGCAGAGAGGGGCCTGGGGAGAGCGGTGGGGAGCTCCGGGCGAGCGCTGAGCACGGGGGAGGCTCTCAGCCCCGTGAGTCACCACCAAGCAATGTGCTGTGCAGCTCCCTGTTTGTTTAGAGAGATGCAGGGCTGGACCACAGCCATCCCGGGAGTCTCCGGGCAGGGGAGAGGGGGATAGAGAGCTCCGAGCTCCTCCTCGCAAGAGAGGGCCTGACACCCCTCCTCCATCCCCAGCACCTCCTTGTCCTCTCCCACAGGAGCCACCCCAAGACATGGGGGCACCTTTGCCTTTGGGGTGAAGGCACAAAATTTTGGGGTAAAACCCCTCGGGAGGGTGGGCTTGTGGCCAGCCTAAAGCCAAGGCTCCCTGTTCCAGAGTCGCGCCGCCGGACCATCTACGAGTATCACCGTGTGGAGCTGGACACCAGCAAGATCACCAACATGTCAGCTGTGGAGTTCACCCCGCTGCCCAGTAAGTCAGACGGGCTGGTGTGTTGCCCCACAGTGTGTTTTCCTCCTGTGGTTTCACCCAGGAGCTCAAAAAACCTCCTATTTACAGCCAAAGGGGGAAGCCAGGGCAGGTTTGGTGGTTGCCACCCGTCACCCAGCGGCTGGGATCCTCCTGGGCACTGAAGCCATGGAGGGAGTGTGGGCTAGGGACCAGGGAACAGCTTGCCCCCACTCTGGGGACCCACAATCATGGAATCATGGAGTGGTTTGGGTAGAAGGAACCTTTAAACCCCATCTAATCCAACCCCCTGCCATGAGCAGGGACATCTCCAACCAGATTGGGTTGCTCCAAGCCCCATCCAGCCTGGCCTTGAACCTCTCCAGGGATGGGGCAACCACAGCTCTTGGGGCAACCTGGGCCAGGGTCTCACCACCTTGGAAGAGAAGGCTCTGGGGAGACCTTAGAGCCCCTTCCAGTCCCTAAAAGCCTCCTCTTCTCCAGGCTGAACCCCCAACTCTCAGCCTGTCCTCCCAGTAGAGGGTCTCCAGCCTTCCCAGCATCTCTGGGACCTTCTCTGGTCCCGCTCCAGCAAGTCCATATCCTTCTGCCGTTGGTGGTCCCAGAGCTGGGGTGTCTCCCCAGACCTCCTGCCTTTGGGAGAAGGTGTGTGTGTAGCTATTGCCAAATATCTCATACATCCTGATGATTTATCAGTTCAGAGTCAACCCTGGTTGCCAGCAAACCCCCATGGACGTGCCAGTCTGGCTGCTTGGTAGCCAAGAGAGGAGCCTGGGCGGCAGCAAAGCCCAGCTGGCATCGGGAGAAGCTGCCAGAAGAGGGATCTGCAGGCACTTCCACCTTCCCTCATCCACTCTCGTTGATCCCCTCTTGGTTCCTGCTTTGGTTCCTCATTTCCCGTACTGACAGCTCTTCCCACCTCTCCAGCCTCTGAAACTCCCTTCTCTTTTATTTGCTCCATGAGCTTCACAGCTAATTTTTGCTGGACGCCGGTTCACTTCAGGTCTGTCGGCAAGACATTCTCTCCGCCTCCACCCCCTGATGAAATTCCTTAAGGATTCTGTTAGAGAGATACATATTTAGTGCTGGGATCCAAGGACACATGCGTGCGAGGGAGAGTCATCCCGCAGCCCGTAGATAGGGAGCGGAGAGTAAATCTGTCAGGAAGATGCCAAGGTTATGCATTTAAAACGGTGTCCCCAGGGTATTTTATGACACTTTTGGCAGCAGGCAGGGTTACTGCAAGGCAGAGCATAAATAAGCATTCTGCAATAATTCTGGGTTTTAATTCCTAAGATTTGATATTTTCCTTTTCCCCAGCAGCGAGGGGAGCCCAGAGCGCTCCCTCCAGAGGAGCCACAGAACTAGACTCCGCGTTTTCTTCTGGGGGTTTCATTTTTAGTCTTATTCAGGCCAGAAGTGGATTAACTGGGTTAGCCCCAGCCTCTTCTCCGGAGGTCCTCGCTGCTTCCACGTGGCAGAGAGCTCGGGAAAAGCTTGGGATGGGAGAGTGGAGGAGATCAGGAGTGGGGGGCACCAGAAAAGTGGTGGGCAGCGCAGGGCTGGTGAGTTTGCCCCGGTGTGAGGGGCAGGACAGGGATCCTGTGGCTGGAGGAGTGTTGGAGAGCGTGGTGGGGCACAGAGGGGTGCCAGGCACCAGGTGGGATGGGGATGCTGCTGCCTGGAGGGGTCCTGTGCAGCCACGCAGGATGGGAACCTCTGGTGTTGGTGTTTCCCAGCTCCTGGCTCTGTCACTGTGGGTTGGAGGGAGCTCCCGAGGGGCTTGGGAAAACTGCTGCTTTCCTTGGCTTTTTGTTTCTGCGGACAAGCCCTCTTGGGCATCTTTTCTAAACAGGATGACAAGTACTTGATGGGATGCTCCAAGCAGGTAGTCCTCTTGCAGATCAATTTAGAATGGGCATGGCAACGGAGGGTTAAACTGTTCCTGTTGCTTCCTTCCTTCCAAGAAACACCCTCTGGGCAACAAGAAATGGCATTAAATCTCAGGCATGTTTTAATTCCCAGCTGAACAGAAGGGGAAAATGCTTGCAGGTGGACTGGGAGTCCTCTCCTGCAGGTCCTCAGCAGAGGGAGGTCGGGTTAGAGACTCATCCCTCGATGTTCTGGTTCTGCCCGGGCTCCCGTGTCCCCGTGCAGATGCCAACGTGTCTCTGGTACCTCTCTCCTCTCTCTCACAGCTTGTCTCCAGCACCAGAGCTGTGAAATGTGCGTGAGCTCGGAGCTGACCTTCAACTGCAGCTGGTGCCACGTCCTGCAGAGGTACCTGGTGATGGGGTTCCTTCCCTGTTCTTCTCTTTCTAATGTTTCTGTAGCTGGGAGAGCAAATCCCACTCCAGGCTTGATGCCTCTATCAGCGTTGCTGCTTTTTTAATACTCTTTTCCTTTTTCTGTTGATTTTTGTTGTTGTTGCTGTTGGTTTTTCATTCAGTGAGGGTGCTGCTCTCATTGCCAAGGTTAAGCGTGATCTGTTCTCCAGTTACAAGCCGTTGAAAGTTGATGTTTCCTGAGGCTGGGGGTCTTGGTCCTGATGTTCTGATGCAGCAGCTGGAACAAGTTGAGACCAGAAGGAAAATTCCCATATTAGAATGAATTTAAACAGGGAGGAAACTTGTCCTGACTTGGGCTGTGATTTCAGAGGGATTTCAGGGCAGGGAGGCTGGGACACGCTCAAGTCTGAAGGTCGATGAGAGCTGGGGATGCTCCTCAGGGGGACGTGCCCTTCTTGTTGGGGATGAGGCACAGCAAAGGTGGGGGGCGCTTGCTGATTTTTGGAGGATTTGGGGGGTCAGGGCTGACCCCACTGCAGTCCCAGCCGTGCAGCAATCCTGCTCCCTGCTCTCCTTCAGCTCCTCAGCGCAATACGGAGCATGAGAGAGTTTAATGAGATTTGTGCTGAAATATTTATGTAGAGCTGGTGGCAGGGGAGAGGACCCAATAACACAGATCCTCGCGGTGGCACGGGGACAACCATGCTTGGGAGATGCCTGGCACTCCCAGGAAGGCTCCGTGGTTCTCCCTTCCCCAACTCCCTCCTACGAGAGTTCACCCCAGCATCTCTCACAGGGCACCTTCATCCTTTGGTCTGCACGCTCAGGGCTTAGAATCAGGGAATGGTTTGGGTGGGAAGGGACCTTTAAAGCCCATCTAGGTGTTGGCTACCGTCAGCGCTTCCCGCAGCTGTGGCTGTGTGTTGGCAGCGCGATCCTGAAGGGTTCAGGTTGCAAATGGACAATATCAATGACAAGCGTGGTGGAAACGGCGAGCCAGAGCAGGCCCACCGCTGTCTTGGTGGCTTTCCAGGTTGGTTTTGTGAAGCCAACACCATCTTTCGAAGCCAACACCATCTTTCCTGGGGCAGTTGGTAGCGTGGCTTCCAGGCTCTGAGCTTACATCCCCAATCCAGCTCCTTGATTTCATAGAACCATAGAATGGTCAGAGTTGGAAGGGACCTTAAAGATCATCAAGTTCCAACCCCCCTGCCCTGCGCAGGGACACTCAAAGCCTCCCCAGCTCCCTTCTGGACAGTGAAGTTTGTATTTTTGCTTTTGCTGAGCTCATAATGGTTACAAGGACTGAGCTTCAGGCAAAGATCTTGGTGGCTCAGCAGGACCTCAAGCTGTTTGTGGCTTCTCCTCTTTTACTGGTTGGTGGTTGGGTAGATGAGTGCTTGTGTGAGCTGGACCCCTGATCCGTATTTTGGGATCCCCAGAGGCTTCCCAAAGGTCAGAGTGCTGTTTCACTCGCTCTGTTTCTGCAGAGGTTTCTCTAGCTGCTGTTTTTCTGATGCAGTTTATAATTTCTTTAATGTGTTTTTCCTGTGCAGATGTTGCTGGAAAGAAAAAACAACCCACAGCTCTCATGGAGATCGTGGCCTTGTCCTGGCACAGAGTCCAGGGAATGGAAATTCAGATTCAGTCTATATATTTTTCCTATTTCTCTGTTTCTCCGTTCCCCTTGGAGAAGCGGTGCTGACCCTTTTTCCTCCTTTGTGGAGAGGAACATTTGGGTCCTTCCAGCACAGCTGTACTGGAAACCCCATGTCTTTGGAGACCAACTTGTATATCGTCTTTCCAGTCTTGGATAAGTTTGTCCATGTGTCCCAGCACCCGTTGGGATGGCATTTGGGCCTCTTGGGCTCAGAAATCACTAGCAGCACCCACCCAGAGTGGGCAAATGAGCATTGCTATTCCCTTGGGAATTCACACAGAGTTTCTCCATAGATGTTCCAGTGGCTTTGACCGGTACCGCGAGGAGTGGCTGTCCTACGGCTGCGCCCAGGAGGTGAGACCTTCTTCTTCTTCTTGGCTCCTCTGCCAGGAAACTGCAGAAAAAAAACCCAAATAATGGGCATATCCCAGCTCCAAAAGTTCACACTCAGCTCTTGGTCTGTGCAGCTCTGGAACAGGCCAAGTATCCCTTTAGATATCCCGTCCCATTCCAGCAGGAGCACTGGTCCACGTCACAGAGGACATCTCTATTGGGATAGCTCCAGGGTGATCCATCTCATCCCGAATTGGTCCAACCTCACTTGGAGTCACCTGCCTTTGCCTTGCTGGGGTCTGGTTTCTGTGCTGGGCAGTGCTGGATGGTCAGGAGAAGACACAGAGACCTCCTCAGGTCACCAAACGGTGCAGCCTGAGAGCACTGGGATCTGTTTTTCTTCACCTTCTGGAGCGTGACTCACTCACTCCCAAGCATGAAGAAATTAGCCCTTGTGATGCTATTTTTTTTTTTGGTCCTTGTTAGCACAATTATCTCCACGTTGGATGAACTAGTTTCTTTGTCTCGGAGAGATCAGCTCTAAGGAAACATCTGTTTCTGATTGGACTTGTTTGGGGTTTGGTGGTTTTTTATTTTATTTGTTTTTCCTCTGAAAACTCAGCTTTGTTTTGTGTGAACCAAGAGTTAGAGCGAGGGAAAAGGAGGTCACAGGACCTGTGTAAGGTCATCCCGTGGGGCAATAAGGTCAGATCGTTGTCATTTGTCCTACTTAAGTAGGTCCCTAACTTTTCCTTCTCTTCTCCAGCCTCCAGGTCACACAATTCCCCCCCACATATTTCTCCTGGCACTTCTGGAACAGGTCCCCTGCTTCCACTTCAGGGTTTGAACCCCAAGAGCTCAGGGAAGCCCAGTCCTCACTGGTGGCTCCCTGGCACTCTTACTGGAGGTGTGCTGGGAAAAGCAGCTGTTCTTTGTTGTCTTTCCAGTCAGACAAGAAGACCTGTGAGGATTTAGCAGAAGGTGACCACTATTCAGCACCTCCTGACAGCTCTTTCTCCCCGCTGGATGAGGATGTCACCACCGCCACGTCCTCACTCTTCGTTGACAACCTCACTACAGAAGGTAGGGCCTGGGGGGGGTGGGCAGTGGCTGCCACAGGGACACCCCCATCCTCAGGGAGGCTTGTCCCTGGAGATCTCCCTCACTCCAAGACCTCGTAGAGTTGATTTATATCCAAATAAATACAATATCAACCCCGTCTTTGAAGGGACAGGGTGGGAGTGAGAAGGAGAAGGAAGGGCAGCCCAAGAGGTGAGACTTGGAGCGAGACGAAACCCTCTGGTAGGAAGAGTTTTACAGCATTTTTTTATCTGTTTGTGAAGGTCAATGAGCAAGTAGTCCCTGGTGGACAGACAGACACCCCCTCCCACCATCATAAGAATCCTAGAATGGGTAGAGTTGGAAGGGACCTTCAAGATCATCCAGTTCCAACCCCCCTGCCATGGACAGGGACCCCTCCCACCAGCCCAGGTTGCTCCAAGCCCCATCCAGCCTGGCCTTGACCCCCTCCAGGGATGGGGCAGCCACAGCTTCTCTGGCCAACCTGTTCCAGTGCCTCACCACCCTCACAGCAAAGAACTTCTTCCTAATATCTCATCTAAATCTCCCCTCTTCCAATTTAAAACCATTACCCCTTGTCCTGTCCCTCCACTCCCTGACCAAAAGTCCCTCCCCAGCTCTCCTGGAGCTCCCTTCAGATCCTGGAAGGCTGCTCCAAGGTCTCCCCGGAGCCTTCAACCTTCCTTCCTCCCCGGCGGAATCAACCTTTAGGAGGTTGATTCTATATCTAGGGGCTCATGCTTATATGTGCCTGGTCCTGCCTGGTGGCCCCAGGTTGCCAGCACAGGCTCGTGGTTGCCCTCTGCTCTGCAACAGAGCTGGTTCCAGGCAGAGGAAAGCTCCTCATCGGATCCTAGTTTCCCCTGGAGACACCCGTGTTCTAAAGCTTGCTAATCCCATTAACACAGGGCTGGCTCCTCGGATCCTAGCGGCAGGTATCACTTCAATTTCCCTGCTTAATAGTCCCTAACGCAAACTGCTAATTAGAATAAATAGAAAGGAACATTGGTAATTGTCCTTCAGCAATGGGAAGGAGTCGGGGTCGGGGAGGGGGGTTGGAGGAAGGGAGCGCCTGGTTGGCAGAGTTGACTTTGAAAGGAGCAATTAAAGGGAAGGGGGGGGATGAAGGGGTGTAACACCACCACGGAGATTATTTTCCAACTCATCACCAGTTCTTGGAAAAAGCACAAGAGGCTTTTCTGTGACGTAGCCGAGCATGAAGTTAATTTGTAATCTTGGAAGGAAACGAACTGCCAGCTGCATCAGGCGGAGAACTTTATCTGGAGAAGAGCAGCAAAGGAGGGAGCAAAGCCAAGGAGGGGACCCAGCCCTCGGCGTCCTCCCCGGCCAGCCCAGCTCCTGGCCCCGCTCACCGAGAGCTTCGGGAACGTGGCTGACCCTCTGGTTGCCTCTCAGCAAACTTGGAAGCCCAGCAGGAAGAATCCTGGCCCGGGGTTTGAGCTGGACTCACGAGGGTGGGGAGGGTTGAGGTGTAAAGCCTCTTCCAACCCATCCTGGTGCCTCCAGAGTGAGAGGAGGAATGGGATTGGGTTTTGGGTGCCCTGATGTGAGATTCCTACAGCATAACATCCCTGTGATTTATTGGGGAGGGGGATAAACTGTTGCAAACAGCCCAGTCTGAGCACAGACACCCAGTGCTGGGGCCCCTTTGCACACTGATTTAAAGATTGGTTTCCTCGGGGGTTTCTGCTCCAGGTGCCACCTTTGTGAAGAACCACACTCACCCCTAGGCCACACACTGCCACCAGCCTCAGGGGTTTAAATCTCCCCCTGGCCATGGAAATGCTGTGCAGGAGGAGTGTTCTGCCAGGGATCCCTTTAGAGAGGGATGAAAGCGTGTGGGAAGCATCCAGACGATCATAAAAGGCTCCCAACTTAATTCTTCTTGCCTTTTTGTTTTCTTCTTCTTTCAGACGACACCAAGCTCAACCAGTACGCGGGAAGCGAAGGTAAGCCCTGAATCCTGGCTCCTTCTTTTGAGTTTCCCCAGCTGTGCCAAAGAGCCGTGTAAAATCCTCACTTAAAAAGTGGCCTTAGCCCAGCTCTGCCTTTTTCATCTCTTTCCCTGCCAGTCTAGATCATCTCAAAGGTCCCTTCCGACCTGGATGATTCCCTGATTCTATCCTTTCTCAGGCTGAGTCTGTCCAGCAGCCCCACCAGCAGTGAACCAGCCTGTAATTCTCTTACTAATTCCAGAGTCTGGGAAGGATCTGAGCCCTGTTTGAAAGGAGCGTGGTTGGATGCAAACCGCCAGCCCATCCCTCTGACCCGAGAGCAACTCGGGGAAGTTAAACTGGCCAAACTGGGTGTAGGAGGAGTTCCTTTGCAGACATGGGACCTCTGAAATCCAGGATCTTCCTGGTTTCAGCCAAATTGTTCCCCACGTGGCTGGTAACGTCACTGTTGATAAATGCCACATCCACACGCTGTGGCTCCGTGCAACGGCGTATTTGCAGCCAAAGATGTGGGAGAGCTGGGGGAGGGAGGGGTTTAGGATGTACCCAGGACCCCTCTGAACATCTGGCTAATGGCTTTCTACCAGAGTGAGCAGCCAATAGATAAAGAATATGGATTAGAGGGGGGGTTATGGTGTGGTGGTGGCTTAATCCTCTTTCAAACCAGCTCGTGCCATCATCCAAAAGGGATGCTGGAGCTCAGACAAAGCTCAGGTGCATCTTTAGTTGGACATGCAGAGCCCCCAAATGTCTCACCTTGGTTTTCTTGTCTGTCCTGTCTTTTACAGAGGTCTTGGCATGGTTTGAGACTCAACTAAAGCCTTCTATTTGCAGGTCTGGGCAGCAGCCTTCCTTCCAAGAAAGCAGGTGCCCCGATCCACACGGGTACCATCGTGGGCATCGTCCTGGCCGTGCTGCTCGTGGCCACTATCATCCTGGCTGGGATTTACATCAACAGCCACCCCACCTCCAACGCCGCCCTCTTCTTCATCGAGGTGAGTGGAGAACCTTGGCCCTGGCCTGGTTTTGTTTTTTTTCTTTCTCAGCTCCCAACACAAACCTAGAAGGAGCAAAGAGGAGAGGAGAGAGGCACTTTGGCAGAGTTCATATCTGAGTTTCTCTTCGTGGTCACAGCTCATCTCCCCACCATCAGCTGATGATGTTTTAAACTCAGGTTCTCTCCCTCCCACGGTGGTTTATTTTGCTCCCTTTCACATGTTTTTTAGCCTTTTTTCTGACACCCCCCCTCATGCAACCTTACTCTTCCACCTCCTCACACGAGCAGGTGACACACGCAGCCCTGTCAGAGGGCTGGGCTGGAGGGGTGGGATAATTGATCTCGCTGCCTTTCCAACCCCCCCAGCTGGGTTTTGTTGACTGAAATCCTCAGCTTTTCCTGATAGATGTGGTGCCATCAGCTGCTGCGTAAGGGGTGGTGCAAAGGCTCTAGAAGGAAGATTTTTAATTCTCAGAAAGGTGGGGGGTCCAGCAATCTCCATCTGCTGCTCAGAGCCAGAAGCCAGCGTGGTGTAGGTGCCTGAGGTGGGCAGAAGTGGGATGGATCCCAGCACAGGAGCTGCCATGGAGGGAATGGGCAGCACTGAGCCCCCAGCCTCTCCTTTTCCGCTCGCTGGCTTTTTCCTTGTCTGTCCTCCCTCTGTCCTGTTTGCAGAGACAGGCTCCAGAGGATTGATCTTCACAGCCTCTACCTCCAAGCACTTCATGTCTGATGCATTTATCTGCACCCAGCTGAGAAGGGGCCACGTGGTTGTCCCCACTTTGCAACGAGACACAGAGCTGACACGCAGGTGGCTGCCCATGGCTGTGTGTGGCTGCAGAGACCACCCGTGTTCTGAGGCTGATGAGAGATTTCACTCAAAAGCGGGTCAGCTCCGTGAGATTGATGCACTGTAATGAATTATTTTAAGCATAAAGTGATTTATTTTTATTAATAAGAAGTCAAACCTTCACAAAGCCAGCCTCGTATATGTTTCAGGACCAAGTTTCCCATTTCCCCACAGATTTGGCATCAGAAAGCTCTGTCGTGGCTTCTGATGGGTCTCTGTTTGTGTCCACAGCGACGGCCCCATCGCTGGCCTGCCATGAAATTCCGAAATCACACCAACCACGCCACGTACTCGGAGGTGGAACCAGCCAGCCAGGAAAAGGAGGGCTTCGTGGAAGCAGAACAGTGCTGAGCGCTTCTCCCCGCTGCGTCTCAAACCTCCCGCGTCTCAACTGTTGGAGTCTTCTCTTATTCTATTGCAAAGTCTTTCCCCTCTTGGAAAAGAGCAAGTAGAGGAAAAAGACCCACTGGAGCAATTTAAAAAGAAGGAGTCGGGGCGATGCGAGGTTGGGATCCGCCTGGATTCTGCAGGGGACAGCAGGGCCTGCAGCGGTGACAGTCAGGAGTGACATCGGACTCTGCCGGCAGCCTGGCACCGAAGCCCTGGATGTGGCAGGAGAGAGAAAAACAGTCAGAGAGTCCAAGTTTTGGGTTGGCCTGGGTTTTGTGTGCTGTGGTTGGGTTTTTCCCCCCCTCCCTGTGCAGGGCTGACCTCTTCCCTCCTCCACCAGGAGTCAACAGGGGCAGCAAAGCAGGGGGAAATCTAGGGACAGCAAAATCCACAGTTTCCTCAAGCAGCAGGCTCTTGGGGACAGGTTTTTGCAGGACTCTGGCTCTGCCTGCACTCAGGAGAGTGGGGCTGGTTGTCTTGTCCCCTCCACAGGGACAGGCTTGGGGTAGGTGGCCTACGAGAGGTGGGGTGGGCTCTCTGGGGCTCCCATCCCCTCTCCCCCAGCTTTGTCCCTTTCTCCACTCTCCCTTTCGCTTTCTTTTGGGATAGGCAGCATTTCATTTTGTCTTCATGGCCGAGAAGCCTCATGCCTTTGTCTTTCCATCCTGCAGCTGGTCTTCCACCACCCATGGCTTCAACTCCCTGTCCTCTTCTCTCTCCCTGCAAAGCAGCAGCTTCCACCCCCTGCTCCAGAGAAAGGGAAATTTCATCTATTTTAAGGGCAAAACCCAGCGGAGGATTCACCTTCAGGATATTGGCGAGCCAACAGCTCTGATGCTCTTTTTGGCATCTAATTACTTTGCTAAATTACAAACTATGACCCCCAAAGACAGAGAGTGGAAAAAAAATACTCTTAGATTCCTTCAAAATACGTCCTTGTGGCACGGCCACTGCTCCAGCAGGAGCAGAGGAGGTTTTGATGGACGAGGATGGGGACAGAGCACTAAAGTGGCCTCCCCTGGGCTAAATCCTGAAGTAAATCCAAGCTTCTTCATGGGCATTTCACACAAAGGAGGAGGGAAGGTGTACCTGCCTTGATACCACTGAAAATAAATCTAAAAATCACCTTGGTTTTAGAGCCCACTCAAGTCAGTGGAATTTTTTCTACTTTTTAAAATTTTATTACGTCTGCAATAGGCCCCTGGTCTGGATTTGTAGGGATATCACGATTCCAGACTCTGACCCCAACCAAGGGCTTTGACACTCGACCTTCTCAGGGTTTTCTACTCCTTCTGTGCAATCAGAATTCACGCCTGATCTGCAGAAATACTCCCTCTACCCCACTGCCACACAGGCCAGCTGCAGGATCGGGCCCTAAACTGGGAAAAGATTGTATAAAAACACACAAGCAAGAGTGTCCAAAGTCTAATATAAGGTAAAGTTTTATTTCCCCCCAAAAAAATGGTTGTTGTTGGTTGTGTGGGGCATTTATTCTCCCTTTTTTATTTTTTTTTCTTTAATTTTCTCTTGATCCTCAGTTATTTATTCCCATAATCATGTTTCGTGCATATTTTATCCACTGGCTGGTTCAGCTGTCACTGGTGGTGATTACTGCCAAAGGCAGGGTCTGTCTAATTAATGTTTTCCTTCTCATCTGCTGAATTTATATAGCCATTAAAGATAAATATGGATGCTTTGTGGCATTTAGACCCCAGATTATACTTTCTCACACACAGCCACTGGGGAGACTTTTGCTGCATCTTATTATGGCATAAAGGCACCAAAATGCTCCAGCAGGGTAAGGCAGACTGAGCCCTGCCAAGTCCTTCTGGCCCAGACAGTCTCTCTTTAGACATATTTTGAAAGTAAACTTCATTCCCAAATAAAGCTTTCAACTGGAAGGTTGGTTTTTTCCCCCCTGAAGTAGAAAGAATTCAAAGGGATGCTGTTGTCTAGTTTTTGCCCAGAATCTGATCCCCCTTTGAAATGGTTATGAGCTGGGAAGGAATTTTCTCTAGATTTAACTTTTTTTTGAATAAGGGCCTTGTTTTTACTGGTTTTTCTGAAGATGCAGACCCAATAACAGCAAGATTTTGGGTACTTTTCTTTCCCCTGCAGCCCCTGGAACTGCTAGGTAACATCCAGCAGTTCTGAAATGCTGTGAATTTAAAAGAAAAGAAAAGGGACTGGGGCTGGAGTGTGATTGAGCTCTATAAATCACTGTGGAGTTACTGCAGCCAGGATCTTGGAAGGATTCAGCAGAGGATCAGACACTCAGGTGGAGAATAAAACCACCCACGTGCTGTAGCACAGAAGCAGCTGAGATACATAAAATACCTGTGCTTCAGGGGAGATGCCAAGTTCTGAGTGCCTGGAGTAAAAAAGGCTTTTTTTTTTTTTTTTTCCCCTTTAAGGAAAGAAACAAATCAAAAGAAACAAACAAATGCCTTCTACTGAGAAATAGGTTTGGGGGATTGTCAGGTAAAGCGTCACCAGCTCCAATCCATCACCTCCAAGGCCTTGTGGTAGAAAAGATGGAGAAGTTGCTGCCCATGGTCATCTGTGCCCTGAGCTGAAGGTCTGGCTGTCTCCCACTGGAGAAGCAACACACTTAGATGCTGTGTCTCAAAGAGAATAAAAATAAGTATTCACTCCTACCTTTTCGCCTTGAGGTCTAGATCTAGACCCTTGAAATTCACACCTGGGAAGCTCAGGAGTCAGCAGGGAGCAACTTTTTTGTAGTGGAAGAGAAGAGGTAGTATATTAAATTCCAGAAAGCCTATCAGTATGGTTGCCAACACCTAGAAAACAATGAGAAAATTGTCTTTATCATCAACAAGTACCTCTTGAATGAAGAGAAGAGGAGAGTCTGGGCTCAGGTACAATGCTGGCTGCGCCGAGCCAAAGCCATCAGGATCAATGCCCTGTTCTTGACTGCGAAATGCTGGTTAAATCTTGTGTGTCTCGAGTGCTGAAGCAAGAATGTGGTGCCTCTGAGATAAAGAGAGTTCCATTTTGCTTTCAATCTATGACTTCCCTAGCCATATCCAGAGTTTTTCCTCTGGATTCTGATGAAGCCAGCACCGGGGCTTGCTTCAAAGCAGGCTGTGTAACGTCCGTGTATATCGACCTGTATATTTTATAGCTAAAAAAGGGGCTGGGGCTGTTGGCTGTGCCCAGGCCCTGGCTCAGCTGGTTAAAAGAGGATGAGAAACACAAACAAGGGCTCTGGCTCTGCATTTGTCCTTCCAAGCCCTGTTGGTGGCAACTGCAGAGCGTGTGGCTCTGTCATCAGGCAGAAAACATCATCAAGAACATGCTCCTTGGCCACCCATCCATGTTCTGCAGTTGGGAAATCCCAAGGCAGAGTTTATCAGACCAGCACCAGGTTGGTTCTGCTCCTACAGGAGCTAAAACTTCCCCATTTCCAACATCCATGGGAGCAGGACCCACATTAAAAAAATATTCTCTTAATAACTAAAGGCCTACTTTCCACATACTTGAATTTTGGGGGACTAAAGGCACTTTAACTGTCTTTTAATGCAATGTATTTAGTATGGATTATCTGCATGGAATACAGTCTTAATATTAAAAAAAAATAAATAAATCTTCCTTTTGGACTGCTTTGTTTTCAAAATAAAACATGCAAAGGCCTATTGGTCTTTTTATGGGAACTTCTAAGCAGAATGGGAATTATTTTCATCTTGTATTCTTTTAACTGACACTATAAGAACATAAAAAGTGTTTTTAAAGACATCCTTTTCTGCCTGAGTAATAACACATCCCATCAGGAGGGGGGTTCCCAGGACATATCAAGGATAAAAACTAACGCCATTGAGATTTGAATCCAGACTGTAATTTTCTTCTAATTACCCTCCTGCCCTTCTGAAGGGAATGTCACCATTTTCTGTCCCCATGGCTGTGACCACGTTGCAGTATTGCAAAAAGAAGTAACAGATCAGCTGCTTCTCATTTTCCCTTTCACCTTCCCAAGCCCCTCACACCCTGGTTCATCCCCCTTTTCCAAGAGTCTTTTCCTGGATGAATACAAGCAGCTATAAGTTAATTTAAACATGATAAAAGAATTCTACTCTCCCAATGCCTTGTTCTATTTTTCTGAGCGAAGATGTAACATATATCTAATTAGAAAATATATATGTGCTCTCTATTTTTATAGACACACACTAAAAAAGGCAAATACTTCATAATACATAAATATGGAAGAACATCAGCTCTCCTGAACAAATAGTTTTCATCCTAAACACCATCTCAGAAACAGGGGGGAAATGCTTTAGCCATTATGCAAACAAACAAGGGTTTAGACCCTGGAAATGCAACTGCAGCCTCAGGTACGACAGCAGGGCAGACCATAATTAATAGCAGGGATAGCAAGCGGGGAGCAGATTGCTGCAAAAGGGCCTGTGGGTGGTGGAATAAAATCTCAAATAGATGCACGGCTCCGAATCTGCCTTTTCCAAGTGCTGTGGAATCAAGCTTTGGTTACGACTGGGAGCAGGGAATTAGGGCTCCTGAAGTCCTCGCCTGGTTGGAGATGAAATGTCTTTATGCCTCGGGTTGCCTCATCGAGAAGGAAGGATGGGAATAATCTTTCTTTCCTGCAAACAAACTGTAAATTTGGTGATACTTGTGAAATCCTTACAGATGCTCAAGGGAAGGGTGTTTTAGAGGCAGGGGGGCTGGAATTACTTGCTGAAGTGACTCCAAGGATCATAGAATCATAGAATCATAGAATGGTCAGAGTTGGAAGGGACCTTAAAGATCACCAAGTTCCAACCCCCCTGCCATGGGCAGGGACACCTCTCCCTAGCGCAGGTTGCTCCAAGCCCCATCCAGCCTGGCCTTAAACACTTCCAGGGATGGGGCATCAACAACTTCCCTGGGCAACCTCTTCCAGTGCCTCACCACCCTCACAGGAAAGAACTTCTTCCTAATATCTCATCTAAATCTCCCCTCTTCCAATTTAAAACCATTACCCCTCGTCATACACGTCTCCATCTCAGAAGCTTGGTTGTTTTTCTTTCATCTCTAACACTCACTAAAAGAATTCAGAAAGCTTCTGGAGCCAGCTTTGGAGATGAGGAACGGGCACTGCTGTAAATTAATCTGTCTGGCCAGCACACATAAATCCCCACTCGCCACAGCCCGGGGGCAGGGGCAGCAGCACTCACTCCAAATGTGGCTCCTGCAAATCCTGGGAGAGGTTTGAGAGAAGCCATGAAGCTCATTATCATGCTGGGTTTGGGGTTTTTTATCATCTTCCTGAGACAATTTTAATAGTTTGCCTAAAATACATTTCTGGCCCATGGATGTGAGAAGCAGAATTCTTTTTGGGGGTAGAGGGTGTTGCATTAAGCAAAGGGAAATGTATTTTCAAACACTCCCTTCTCTGTTGGACACTGTTTTTTTTGCCTTCATGGCTGCTCAACTGCCTCTCCCAGGAGGCTGCATCCACCTCTTCATCCCCGTGGCTCCATGGAGAGTGAGCCCCTTGCAGATGCACCTCTTGCCCTGCACACTGCTGCTGGATGGGTTTCAAATGGCTCAAACAACATTTCTGTCCCCAGAAATGAAGGCCTGACTCTCTGGAGCTCTGCACTGCTCTCCCCAACGGCAGAGAGAGGAAGGTTAGAGGGTGGCATCCTGCAGCGTGATCATTATCAGCGCAGCTCCCAAACTCAGGCTGGATCTAAGGCAGCAGCAAACACCTGCACGTTTCCATCCAGCTGCCAGGAGAGGATCTCAGCAACAGACTCCATCTCCTCCCACAATTTCCTCATTACAAAAGGAGGAGGAAGAACCCCTGAGCCCAATTCACAGAATGAAAATTCTCCAAAGGCCGGGGGTTTATTTTCCTTGTCTTTTCCTTTTTACACCAACAAATTTCGATCGTTGAGCAAGCAGGCCAGAAGAGGCATCAATTTTGCTTTTTCGCAGGAAAACAGAGCTAAATTTTATTGATCCTCTCCTCAGTTTGAACTGAAGTTATAAAAACAGATGGGTGGTTTTGTTACTTTTTAAAAAACCTGCCAAATTCTGCAGCGTGTGCTGGCAGAATGCGTGTGAAGCCCTTCTCCTCTCTGCACAAAATACAGAACTGGTAACGTTTCAGGATTGCTGCCATAAAGAACAAAATAAAACAAAAAAAGGCTTTTATATTTGTTTTCCTTTTCTTTTTGCAGTACTGAAAAGAGCAGGTTTGCTATTCTTTTAGGAATAATAGTGGGTTTCATGCTCTGTGACAAGCCGCACGCAAGTACCTACTGGCTTCCCGGTGCCTTATCTTGAGGGTTATTTTCCCTTCAGGATTTGTTCACTCTGCCAGCCTCCAGACCTAGGGAAAGGTAAGAAAAAAAGTAAAGCCAGGGTGAGAACTCCTCACCCTCTCTCATGGGAGGAGGTGGGGGTGATGCACCCGGCCTGACTGTCCAGAAAAAAACAAGAAATGAAGATTTATGATCCTCCCGCTGTCGGCAAAGCGAGGAACATGCCAATTTGTATGTGAATCTCCAAAAACTCCCCATCCCTGGAAGTGTTTAAGGCCAGGCTGGATGGGGCTTTGAGCAACCTGCTCTAGGGAGAGCATGGCAGGGGGGTTGGAACTTGATGATCTTTAAGGTCCCGTCCAACTCTGACCATTCTATGATTCTATGATTCTAAAAACCAGCCTGTGCCACAACCTTTGGCACCAGGAACATGGGAATGCTCAACACCCAGAGCATGACAGAAGCTTAAAGCAATCATCAGGTTAATTCACTTCACACTTATGCTATTCCTTGTTATGGCACTTTCTGGATACCTCCACACCCCTGCTGCAGGTTATTGTCCCTCCCCAGGCAGGACACCCGCCATGGCAGAGCTGCTCCACAGCTTCAAAGAGAATTCACCTCTGGAAATATACAAACCCCTAGAGAAAAAAGGGTTTTCTTGGTGTTTCTCCCAAGGAATACCAGGGCCTAGCAACGTGCTCAGCCTGAGAGATCTGATAAGACCATAAAGCAGAGAGGTATTGGCTGTGGCAACTTCCTACCCGTTAGGAAGCTTCCCGTGGCTCAAACGGGTAATTATCTCCGTGTTGTGCTGACAGGTTCCCATCTGTTTGGGGCCGAGCGTGGCATCTTAAAAAGGAGCAGAAAGGAAGAGCACCAGTTACACTCTTGACAGGTTCACCCAGCTCTTCAGGAAACCCGGGGAACTGGATGAATTCTTAGTAATCCACTTCTTATCTTCTGTGCCGGTCTCTTATTTCTAGGCAAAACTGGAAGATGGAGATAAAAAAAAGAGAAAGGAGTATTTATGAGGAAGGAGCAGACTGGAAAAACCTCGAGGCCAGACCCTCAGCAGCAAGGATTTGGCAAGTGCAGAGGAATGACTCTGACGTGAGGGAAATCCTTAATATTCTGATGGAGGACGAACAATGTGCCCATGGCACAAACCTGCACCCCCTCTGCACCCATCCATCCATCCATCCATCCATCCATCCATCCACCCCTCCTGCCCCACACACTCCAAACCAAGGCACTTGTCATCCTAAAACAAACAAGGACACCTGGAAATTAAACCACTGCCGAGGCCTGGGCTGTGCTGTGGGACGCACACACTCTGTGCCCCTTCTCAGCCCCGTGTCATTCACCAGCCCTGAAATAAAAGCCCTTCTCTGGCAAAATCAGATGTTCCTTTTTCCACCCAGTTCTATGTTTAAATACAGGTGCTGCTCCCCACAGGGCTCCTGAAAATCACGCATGTGATAAATGAAATAACGACGGCACACTGCGCTGGCTTTACAGCCCAAAAGATTTACATCTTGCCTACAGGGCCACTGCAGAGGAATTTAATGACATCTTTAAATGCAGCTTGGGTGCTACCTCCTGGCTTCCTGGTGGAGTTTGATGCCCAACATGCTTGGGCTTTTTGGACAAATCTCCCTGTCCACCCATCTGCCCTTTGAGCCCGAGGGGCTTGAAAAGCTGCCTCCACTGCAGCCCTGCTCCTGTCATTTAACTGTTGCTGCTGACAGCAGCAGAGCACCAGAGACACCCCGGGTATTTTTACCCCCGTTACATAAAGCTGCTCACACGTTGGGTGTAGGCAAAGATAAATCTGGTAGAGGAGACGAGGCAGTTTGCGCTCCGGCACCACCATCATCGCCGCTCAGAACGAGCCAATTGTACTTTTCCCCCTTAATTAGCCTTCATCCCGTCATCCCAAAGCAGTTTACAAACACTGACTAATTTACAGAGCCTCCAAATGGAAAAACAACCCCCGTGACTCATTCAAACCGTTTAAAGCAAACAGGAGATAATACTTTTAACCACAGAACGCAATTAAAAGGCAGGGCTGGGTACCGCTGCTCCTGTCGTTAATTATGCCAATCATTAGATGTATTTATGTAGGTCCCACAACTACATTTTAAACATGGGAGCCTGGATGCAGCTTCAGACTCAGGAAACCTATAAAGCCCAGACAAGTTCTCTGTATCTGCAGCATTTTATTACATTCTTTCTCCAAGAACTGGTGGGTAACTACCAGAAACACCGATATTGGTGTAAATGAAGAGTCTGGAACTCTTTATTCTGGCATTCCTGAAATGCAGCTCTTTTGTGGTGGAACAGAGAGGTGGAAACCAGGGAAATGGGGACAGAAATGAGAACGATATTCTCTGCGTGCAAGAGAATTGCTGATGGATTCACAGAGGCAGAACACAAAAACATAGAGAGACACTCAGTCAGGAGCTGCCACTTCCCAGAGGGAAAAAGAAACAGGGACAACGTAAATCTTTAGTCTCTGCCTGGTTGGTGTCGCTCAACCGAACCATCAGACTACACAGAAATGCCCTGGAGGCACATTATTTCTGTCTAATTCACCTTTTCAGCAAAAAAAACCTGCAACAGTGGTTACACGGTCACGGCATTCCCACTCGTTAACATTAGCAGCAGTTATGAGACGATGCCATACCCTTGTATTTGGAGTTTGGTTTTGTTTCTGTTTCAGTTTTGCTAAGGAAAGTTCTCCCTTCAATAAAGTTACAGAAAAACAAACCCAAACAAACAAACAACTGTTTGGGGGAGGAAAAAAAAAGGCTTTACAGGGGAAAATTCCTCTCGTCAGCTGCAGCCCTCTGCTGCCATCGTATGGGAAATGCCTTCGGAGCAGCATGCAGCCTCTCCGGGGAGGCTCAGTGACTGTCCCCAGGAGAAACAGCTACAGCCAGCTACTTCGGAAGCAGAATCTGTAAAGAGGAATAGTTATTTTAAACCCCGGTTAGTCAGGGGATAGGAACTGCTTACTGCACTAACAAAGAATGGCAGCTGCCTGGGGTTTTCCCAAGATCACAGCACCACGGAACAAAACTATTTTACAGTATAATGTAATACAGACAGCGGCCACACGGCAGTTTGTATCTCCTCGTTGTAGCCCAGCCTCCACTTCCAACCTCTGCAGCTGGTTTTGTGCCACAGCTTTGTTTTACAACGCTACAGCTTCGCTCCGGGACACGTTATGGCACGCTGGCTTTGTGTTGTGACATCTTTCTGCTGCAGCACGAAGGATTCACGGTCCTGTGTAAGCCTGTCCTGCAGCATCCTGTTGCGAGAGCCAGGCAGAGAACTTCTGCTCCAAACTTTCTTTGGTGTGAGGGTGGTGAGACCCTGGAACAGGTTGCCCAGCGAAGCTGTGGGTGCCCCATCCCTGGAGGGGTTCAAGGCCAGGCTGGATGGGGCTTGGGGCAACCCAGGCTGGTGGGAGGTGTTGGAACTCGATGATCTTGAAGGTCCCTTCCAACTCGAATCATTCTATGACCGTAGCGAATGCCGGGGCCTGTCTTGAGGTGGTTCTTCCTCAGCAGATCAAAAATGGAGTTTGGTGGGGCCTGGTCTCAGACACGAACAACCTAGAGCTGTGCAACTATGCAGGCCAGGGGGTCCGCTGAGGCTTGGCTCACAAAGGCCACCTACAGAGGAGACCTCCAGCTCCATAACACTCACAAACTGAGACGATGCTCCATGCGTCTCCCCACAGCAGGATGGAGCGGGAACACACAGACCCTGCCTCACCTCACGCACCAGCCGCCATCACGGTGACCATGACACCAAGCGGGCCCTGAGGACACCAAAAGGACAGTGAGGACACCAAACGACCCCTGAAGACACCAAAAGTCGCCGAGAGCTCCGACAGCCCACCTAAGAGCCGTCTGGAGCCGAGTATCGGCCCATGGCGACCAACCCGATTAGCTCAGCCGCCCCCAGGCCTCGCCTCACTCCAAGATGGCGGCCCAAAGGCGGCCAGTGTTAATTATTCATGAGTGGGCGTGGTCACACAAATTAGCACTACCAATGAGCCGTGTCTGATTAAATATTCATGAATGGGCGGGGCATCCGTGCCTGAGGACACCACCCCCCCCATCTGCGCTCCATGGGGCGAAAAGGCGGGAAAATAATTATTAGAAATAAACGAGCACAAAAGGCACACGGAGAGGGGGCGGAACTATCGATACTGCTACGGAAACACTGCGGGAATAAAGCGCTGCTGTCGCCTGGGGTAATTGCTGCCCTCCAACACCCCCGTGGCCACCCCGGGCCCCATTGAGAACCACCGCCCTGAAACTGAACTGTTTGGGTTTGAGTTTGGGTTTGTTTGGTTTCCCCCCCCCTCCGTGTTTGCAAACATTTTTGTTCCCCAGTCAAATACACAAACACCGGTTTGGCTGCCTGAGTGCACCCACCTGTGTTACTGTGCCCAGACACCCCCCTTTCTAGGCCCAGTAAGTAGAGATGTTTGACTGAAATCATGCTTTTCCAAAATAATATGTAATAATTAATAATAATAATAAAAATATTTTTCCCCCCCCATTTTTTTCCCCTCAGAGACAGGGGATAGGGTGCTCCCCAGAGACAGGGGGGGCTGCTCTCCCCACAGCTCCCCATTCCTCTGCTGCTCCCCTCAGAGGCGGCCTGCTGGGTGCCTCGGCCAGGAGGGAAGTTCCCTGAGGTAAAAAAGATCTCATAAGGCATTTTCTGTAAGTAGGCATTGACCATGAGACCTTCTCCATCACCCCTGTGTAGGTGTGGGGGCGCAGGTCACCCCATTTTCAGCCCCCTAAGCCCTAATTTTGGGGGAGAGGGGTCGGGGAGGGCTGAGGGGAACGCGGCCTAGCCCATGGTTTGGCCTGAAGGTCTGTCATAACGTGGCTAAATCCAACCCAAAACTGCAGATAAACGGCCAAATATAACCCACTCCCTCAAATACTGAAGTCTGAGGAGCAAAACTAGCCTAGGCTGAGGAAAAAAAGTGGGTTCTGGTGTTTTTTTCTCTGCAGGGACAAGCCCGAGCCATCTCTCCCTCACAACAAAGAAATCCCCGTCACCGCAAGCAGTGGGATCAGGATTCCCCAAGATTTGCTTTCCACTCACGCTTATTCAACAATTTAGATGCTTACGGGACTGGTTTGTGCTACCAATCTGATGTAGAGCCTTCAAGCATAAAGAAAAGTATGTTTTCTGTAAATTGTCAGTGTAGGCCAGGGGGTAACAAGTACTAACATAACTCCGTGGCTGTGCTTGGTGCTCTAAGGTTTGTCATTCCTCACTTAAACTCATATGTTTTTATTCTCACTGACAAGGAAAAAGGGAAAACTGGGGCAGGGGGAAATAAAAATAAAAAAGGAAAAAAAAAAAAAAAAAGAAGCCCTGTCGAGTTAATATTTGAAGCAATTCGTTTTTATGCGCTTTGTGAGGGAGGCAGGGAAACGGAAATGTTCCAAACCAATCTGCAAAGTAAACAACCTTTTTGCAATAAATGTTTGCCAAATGCTAACACAGGGCTGGGAGAAATATCAGGACGAAAGTGCATCCATTAGCGGGAGTTTAGCGACTGCTTAAGGACAAGAAACATGCTCCAGCCGGTTTAAGGTTGAGGCTTTCTGCCTTGTAAACAAATTAGGTTATAGCAACAAATAAGATGACCCTTCTTAGCTAATATTTTGAGTTTGACTTGTTAAATATTTAACGTTTACCTTTCAATTTTCCAGTCTGGATTAAGCAGTTCTCTAAACAAGCGGTGTCCCAGCAGCAGATGGAGATGCACAGACCATTGCCCTGCTCTGGCTGAACTCCCTAAGAAATAAAAAACCCCACGTTTAAGTCAAAGAGGAAGCAAATGGGAGCTTTCAGTAAAAGTCTCTAAGCTTTGGCTTTGAAACTGGCTGCTTGTACTCGTTTTTATTTACGTTAATTTTATCTAGCTCTGCTTTACATTAAAATAGCGGTAGCCGATTCAGCTTCAATCAAGTTGAACAGAAACAGACTGGAATCGGCTGAGCAGTTCTGAAAACCTCCCTTGTGGCAAAGTATTTCTTTCCTTCCATATAACACAGTTGCAGGCCTGAGGTAAGATTTTCAGAAAACAGACGTAAAGAGGCCGTAAATCCTTCCAGTACAGCCCTGCTAAAGACAGCGAGGGGAGTGGGGGAGGAGAAGAAAGTATCACAGGATTGCAACTTTTTTTCTAAGTGGGAAATATCTGTCAGACTTAGCCTGTCTTGGGCAAAGGTAGTGGTGGTCTGCTGGTAAACGGGAGCAGAGCCTCTGCGTGAATTGTACGTGAGGAATCCTCAAATCCACAGTTGTGCGTGGAACATTTCCACTGGCTCCAGCCTTTGCTTTTAGAAGATAAACATTTCTTCATATGACCCTGTGTTTATCTATAGGTGGTTTCCTGGCTGCCCTTAGAGCTGTTCCACCAGTTTTCTGTCTCACGCCTGCATGGTGTAAAAGCCTAACGCAGCAGCACCAGCTTCAGCAGCAGTTACATTTGCTCATCAGCCTTGTGAAAGTTTAATCTCTCAGCTTTCTCTGGCTGCCTAGAACCAGACCGGACCTCAATTACAAAAAAAATGCTTCCAGGGAAGTATCACTTCCTTAATGGTACAATGCAAACTCTATTCCAGCTCCGGGGCACAACCCATTTGTAACACTGTTAACGAAGTGCCCCGTATTCTTCCAGTTGTCAGGACAAACACAGAGCTCCCATTGTGGATGCGGGAATTAGAGAGAGGTCTGGTTTGCGCCGCTTCGGTAGTAAATATGAAGGACGTTTGGAACTTGTTTTCTGTATTTTTTTAATTTTTGTTTTGGGTACATTTTTAATCTTTGGAACAATGAGGTCTATTCTCCGAGCGTTATTTCCCACTGATGGTAACTGGGATGTTGCGCTGCAGCGTTGGACAGGTTCCAGTTATGCTCCTGCCAGTGCTGCCAGCTCTTGTAATTATACTGCAGCGCTCGCTCTCTTTGGCAATCCCCCTCGAGCCTCAGCTGCTGGAATCAAGAAACAGTATGAAAAATCTCAGTTTAAAAAAAAAAAAAATAACTTTAAGAGGCAGCGAGTCGCTAACTGGTTGTTGCCTGACAGTCTGAAGCGCGGCTATTCCAGAGAAACAAAAACCAGAAGGCAAATAAAAATTAATGTATTTATTGTTCTTTTAAAGCTCATTGCCTTTCAGACCCTCATGATTTTGGGAACGCCTAGATCACTGTCTTTTTTCACTAGTGATACTGTATCATTTACTCCTGTCACACACACAGTCATTACAGGAAATTAAGCCGTGTATCAACTTAAATGCTGCAGTAAAACATGGTTTGAACCATCCCTTTGTTACTTTTAAGCCTTTTTTTTGGTTGTATGCAAGTATGCATAAAAGTAATTGTAACTCTTAAGCAATTAAGTAACATGAAAATAATTGCAATAAGATCCTTGTAACTATTTCATCTCCTGTTGAATAACTAGGGTATCAAGGTAAGAGAATGTTGTTAATTACTGTAGCCTGTACCATCCTATAGACTTCCTCAAGAGTTTCCCTTTAGAACTGTCTTCCAAACTTTCTGATGTCCCACTCATATGGTGCCCCCTGCAGCTTCTATCTTCTCCTCGAAGATCAGTCAAGTACTCAGTTCTCCAAGACACAGAAAATTTAGCAAATTGCATGTCATTGCTCTAAATTAAAGGAAAATCTTATCCTATGTATATGATCCCGTTTTTCCGCTGCATTGCTGGGTCTACAACGGAGTGATTCCCTCTTAGCCTAGTTTTGGGCTTTAGTATTTCCCCTCCTCTGAAAACAGGGCTTTTGTATTTCTCTTCAGGTTGACTTTATGGGAGGAAGAGCAGGATGACATCCACCACCAGGACCAGCTCCACCTCGGCTCCCAACCAGAAACACAGGCACAGCAATCCTCGCTCCCGGCGGCGCTGCAACGCCCTGGACACAGATTCCCAATCCCTGTCAACACTTGGGTACTTTAAAACACTTCCATTAGAGATCTTTCAAATGGTTCTGAGCTACCTTCCAGGTGAGAGTCTGATAGGAAAGGTGTCACTTCCAATATCTGAAAATTATCACAAGTGTTTTGTGTTCAGAAAACAGGCATTACTATTTAAAGTGTTTTGCCTTTTAGCCAGTTGAAGTCATTCGGTGTGGCTGTATTCTCTGAATCTTCAGCTTTTATGTACAAAGAACAAAATGACCAAAATTTGAATGATAATTGCAAACTATTTGAAGTGGTGTTTTTTGCATATTATGCATGAAAACTTTACCTCGTATCTCTCCATTGCTAATTACTACGGTTTGTTGGCGAAGGAGATAAACAGTAATTAAATTTTCGGGTATTTTGTAAATCTTATTTCTTGGCCTGTTTTAGAAGAAGGATAAAGTTATTGACTAGCAATCAGCATTTTTCTTACTGTAAAGATTCACAAGTATGCTGGGGTTTGCTTTTGCAGTGAAGGATATCAGCATGCTGAGCATGGTGTCGAAAACCATCAGCAACCGCCTTATTAATTACATCTCAACCCCGTCAGGAAACCGAAGGCTCTTATTGCAAGACTTTCATAACCTTGAGCTACCCGGCAAGAGAGAAGGATCCTATATCTTAGAGCACTACAAATCTCTAGGTGATCCTTTAATGCAGATGGTAACAATTAGAGGGGAACTGAACTCGCTTAAAAGGTTTCTTCTGTTATATCCATTGATCGGTAAAACCTGAGGATACGGCCCAAATCGTTCACTCAGCTCCCTCTGAAAGTGAAATTCCTCCCTGTGCCATTAAGTGGCGGGGGGAGGTGGGAGGAATTACCTGAAATGATTCCAAAACCTCTTAGTTATGGAAAAAATAATGTATGTTTCTGCCTCCTCTGTGGTTTTCATTTTCGCACGTGAAATGGCAAGCAGGGCTGGGGCAGAAGATCAGTTCTCAGCAGTGGGTGTTCCCAAGTTGGGTGTGTTTGGACACCACTGCTGGGAACTGCAGCAGAACCCACGGCTCCCAGGCCCCACGGTAGCTGCAGAAATCTGGCTGCTCGGGCTGCCTCTGCGGATCACTTCGGAGCAGCTCATGTTCCTCCCTCTGGGAAACACAGCCTGATCCTGCAGCGACCAGCAACTGTTGCCCCCAGAAAGCCTGCCTGATATGGGTCTGCTTGAACTGTGCTGCAGTTCACATTCCTCTTCTGAGAAAAGAACTAGGCTCATCACAAAAATGCTACCCCAGTTGTCAGTGACTGACACGCTCCTTGACAGCTTTGTGTCAGGGTTCCAAGACTGAAATGGGCACAAAGAACACATTTTTCCTCTCTTAGCTTAAGGGCAATGTGACAGTGTCTGCAGTTTTGCTGTCACAGTGTACTGGGTGCCAAGCAAATCCCTTGAGGGTGAAAAGATCTACTCGGTCTTTCTTCCAGCTACTCAGACCTCTTGTAGAAATCTAGATCAAAATAACGTGAGTTCAATGGCAATGAGGAGCACTGGACATCCTTAAATTCTAAATTGCTTGCTTTTTACATTTTCTGCTGATCTTTAAACCACATTGATTGTAAGTTGTTCAGCCTCTTGCTCAGAAATGCCACGTGCTGCCTTGTGCATCTGGGACACTGAAAATTGTCTTCACCCACCCACTGTCAATGTTCTTCCACCAAAGAAGCAGAGAAATTAAATCCTAATTTGATTCATACTAATTTACTATTACCTCACTGACAAAAAAAAAAAAAAAAATCATTTATTTGACAGAGAAATAAAATGCCACCATGGTTAGACGCGGAATTATAAGTATGGTGTGGACTTAATATATTAAATAAAGGCAAAGAAACACTGTTAAAATCTTCTAGACCAAAGACTGTAAGCAATCCATGTAGGTTTTGAGGTATTTAAGATAATGTTAGTGATTTATTTTTGAAGTGAAGCTTAAAACCCTACAATTCTTAAAAAAAATAATTAAATAAATCAAAATTTGTTTGGGCTTTGTAGTAGCCACAGTCAAAATGGCAACTTGTAGGGGTGAAGGCGTTGCTGAGGTAGTAGGCCTAGTAGTAAAACCACGACATATTCCGAATGTAAAGAGCCTTGGCAATGTCTGTGTCGTTGGTGGAAGGCTCAAGAGAACATTTTTGTTAAGAGGTCAGTTGTAAAATCAATATTTACTTTACAGCAGGAAAAAAAGGCTGGACTCAATGGGTCCAAAAAAAAAAAAATCATTCCTGCTCAGAGAGGCTGCCCAGGGCCCACGTACTGCATAAATCTCACTTAAACGCGGGGTCTGGCTCTGCTCAAGTCCGTGGTAAAATCTTCCAGCACTTGTAACAGGGTCAGGATTTCAGCCACAGTTTAAAATGGGCTGAAGTTATAAATGATCAAGGCACCATCCAGCCTCCCGGCGGGGCTTTGCTGTACAAAACCAGGAGCAGCACCTTCTGCTCAGCCCTTTTTACTCAGCAGAATCCTTCCCCGCGCCGACGGATCTGTTCAGATTTGCAGCTCCAACCTCTTAACGGTCCCGGCTACCCTTCTGGGAGCTCTCTCGCCAAAGTCTAATCCAGTCAATAGGAAATCGACTTGACTGAGCTTTGGACCATATCCTGGGCTGAGGAATAAATTGTGCCTGTCATGTAGGAATGCCAACACCCCTCCAAGTAAGGAAAGAGCCCATTTAGAGCCACCGTGAATGCATAGAGTACTTTTTGACGTTGGAGAAGTTAACGTGGTTTTGGGGAGACTGACCATTAAAGAAAAAGTTTCCTTTCTTTTTTTCCCCTTAGAAAAAAATTATGTGGATTTCTTGATTAATTGCCGGCCAATATATGTATATATATTTACATTATCCTGGTAGAAGTTTTGGAAGAACAAGCTGTTAACCCATTTTCTATCAGCAACGTGGAAAAAAAATGCTTAACAAACAGCTGTTCCAGGCTGTAATGAGCTCCAGACTTTGACATCCTAAACACATACCATTGCAGTCCTGTATAGGAAAATCGTTTTACCTCCTAGCTATGTTTCACATTAACAGAGTTCAGAATATTTTCTTTTCAGAGCATGTGGCTATCTTGAAAAAATTTTGGAAGCTGGGCTTTCCATGATGTAAGGGGAAAACCAGAGCTCCCCACGGTGCTGTTAAAGGAGGTGCAACACGTTACATTTATTTCTAGTACTTTTAGGGGCTGTAATCCTCAAACCAACACAGGCATGTTAACAGGGCTCCAGCTGGGACTGACGGGGACTTTGAAACAACACAAGAAACAAGTTACAGCACAGGAAGGTTACGTACTCCCTGACACTGTCCCTTTGGTAAAGGATGTCCCCGCCACAGAAGCACACACCCCTTCTCCAGAGCACACATTGCCATCTGTGCTGCTTTTTTATTTTGCGTTCCAGAAGAAGTTTTTTCACACTGGTGTGTCCACACATGTGATGTGAGTGCTTAAGTAATGTCTGTATTCAGTAATGTAGGGCTACAAAGATGCTGAGGGGCCTGGAGCATCTCTCTGCTGAGGAAAGGCTGAGGGACTTGGGGCTTTTTAGTCTGGAGAAGAGAAGGCTGAGGGGGGATCTGATCAACACCCAGAGATACTTCAAGGGTGGGTGTCAGGAGGATGGGGACAGTCTTCTTTTAGTGGTGCCCAGTGAGAGAACAAGAGGGAACGGGCACAAACTTGAGCATAAGAAGTTCCATCTCAACATGAGGAGGAACTTCTTCCCTTTGAGGGTGGCAGAGCCCTGGCAGAGGCTGCCCAGAGAGGTGGGGGAGTCTCCATCTCTGGAGACATTCAAACCCCACCTGGGCACATTCCTGTGGGACCTGCTCTGGGTGGACCTTCTCTGGCAGGGGGTTGGACTAGATGATCTCCAGAGGTCCCTTCCAACCCCACAGCATCTGTGATTCTGTCTTTGCTTTCTTCACAGGATTGTTGCTTAAAAGATGCACGCTGCTGTTGCCCACAAAAGACAGGCTGAGGTACATACACAAGATCCTCTCCGAAGTAAGCTCATGTTCCTTTCACTATTGTTTCAAATTGTCCCCTAAATACCGTTTCTACAGGGCGATTGTTAGTTGAATTATGCCCTTTGCTGCAGTTTATTGCTCCTGCATAATGAACTTATTGATTTCAAACCAGTCTTTTTAATAACAGTAGAAAAGCCTAAGCCAGCATATTGAACACGAGGCTGTTCTGCTGAGGTTTCATACTCCAGTATCAGCGGGTTTCAGCTTTCCTAGCAGGCCACAAAGGGAAGAAATTTTGCAGTGGAAGAGCACAGCTCTTCATAGAAATTTTGCTCTCCTGAAAACAGGGTTGCCTCTTCCTTGCTTACTTTTACACACCCTTTGACCACAGTTCTGAACATAATGTTAAGCTCTAACATGGTACTGTAACTTCTTTCCTTATACAACAAGGGAAGGGAATCCTGAATCTCTAATTAGTGTTGCTGTACACAAGTAGCACAGAGAGTTTGCAACTGCAGGAATTAGCTTGTGGTCAGTCAAGATAAATTACTGCTGTTTTGTACTTGCAGGTTTCCTGTTTTAAACTTACTGGTTGTCCAAGTCCTTTGCATTGTTTAGGATTACAGTGCTATGGGGTGTTTCTACAGGTACAGTATCTTGTGGAGAGAAGGCAAGTATCACAAATCTAAGAGAAAATTAAGGTAGTTTTCTAAGTTAACATGTGGTTTTGCAAGATATTTAGAAGCATAAGATGGGTTTGAGCCTTGGGGTGTAGCTGGGGAAAGGTATTTACTCACACAGTTCTCCAGATTTCCTTTCTGGTTGTTAAAATTCCTGAGACTCTTGAGAATTCCTTGGTCTGGATTTCACTACCAACCAGTCTGGAGTTTGATTAGCGATTTATTATCTAAGAAGAGATGGGTGAAGGGGAGCATTTTATTGCAGAGCTTCAAGTTCACAAATCAAGAGCAGGGATGGTTTAATTTAAAAGTAAATGGCTGTACACATCATATCCCAGAGTACTTTTGTTAGCTTGTGATAGCTTAAAATTAATTTAAAATAAAAAAATCAGCATCAGATTAATTAGTTGAGCAATCCACAGCTTGCTCACTGCGATGGCTGCAGTGATTGCAAACGGGCAGTAAGATGTTAAGGGTAGGACCTTTTCAACACTACTTGAGATGTTTGATTGTGAAGTGTTAGAATCCCCGTAATGGAGGCTTAACTGGAGAGAAGCTTTGTTTAAAGAGATACAGAAACAGGCTCTCTCTTAGAAGAACAGGCATTTTGAGCATATTTTAAATGCATTTAAGTCTTAGAAACATGTGCATACAGGTGCTGTGTAGGTATGCAATGGCAAAGTATTTGATAATACACACAAAAAAAGAGAAGTTATTATCTTTCCAAGGTTAAGAGTTACAGGCAACTATTTGTGCTGGATTATTTGTCTTTGTAGCAAATACCTTTGTGTATTTTTCCACATAAGGTTCAAAAATAAGCTCTTGGCCCTGAAGGTGGAAGGCCACAAGCAGCCTCGGATTCTGGGCTGCGTTAAGGTTCAGTACAGCCTCTGCCATCACACACCCCACTCTGGGTACAACACCTTCCCTCGCTGTTTCTCTGGCAAAACAATGGCTCAATCTATTAATTTTTATCCCCTTTCTTTTGTAATCATCAGATCCTCACAGCAGGCTGGGATGAACTAGAGTGCCACCGGGTTTTCAACTTCCTCTGCGAGCTGAGCAATTTACCCCGTAAAGTACAGACCGTTGTCAGCAGCAAACCAGGTAAGCATCAGAGGGGACTAAAGTCCTCCAAAATCCAAATGGGCTATTGTGGGGAAGGCAGATAATGGATCTTGAGTACCACAAACAAAACGTGTCCAGGATTGAGAATGTTTTAGCTCAGTTACACCTTGAAGACACACACGACCTGCTGCAGAGAGGTACCATCGATAGGTCCGATGGCATGAAAAGAGCCAAACTCAGGAATTAACAGCTAAGAATTTAATTAAATCCTCCTATTTTGGGGTAGCTTTAAGAAAACCCTTCATTCTCTTCCTATTAAAAAAAGAAGTGATCATAGAATCATAGAATGGTCAGAGTTGGAAGGGACCTTCAAGATCATCAAGTTCCAACCCCCCTGCCATGGGCAGGGACACCTCTCCCTAGAGCAGGTTGCTCCAAGCCCCATCCAGCCTGGCCTTAAACACTTCCAGGGATGGGGCATCAACAGCTTCCCTGGGCAACCTGTTCCAGTGCCTCACCACCCTCACAGCAAAGAACTTCTTCCTAATATCTCGTCTAAATCTCCCCTCTTCCAATTTAAAACCATTCCCCCTCGTCCTGTCACTAGACTTCCTGACCAAGAGTCCCTCCCCAGCTCTCCTGGAGCTCCCTTCAGATCCTGGAAGGCTGCTCCAAGGTCTCCCTGGAGCCTTCTCTTCTCCAGGCTGAACAGCCCCAGCTCTCTCAGCCTGTCCTCACAGCAGAGGTGCTCCATCCCTCTGATCATCTTGGTGGCCCTGCGCTGGACCTGTTCCAACAGTTCCATGTCCTTTCTATGTTGAGGACTCCAGAACTGAACACAGGACTCCAGGTGGGGTCTCACAAGCGCAGAGCAGAGGGGGAGAATCCCCTCCCGTGACCTGCTGCTCATAATTGAGGTTTATTGCATGAAGCTTAACAGATTAATAAAATCTACCTTCTTTTACTCCAGGGAGTGCCCGGAAGCTGGAGCTGCGGATCAGGTTGTACTGTCGCAGTGTCTTGTTGAACCACTGGATTCATCGAAGTGATTCTGCCTTTTGGTTGACTCGTATTTTAAAGCCGTGGCCCATGGTCAATCAAGCTCGCCTGCTGTACATCATCTTTGGGCCAGTGTCCTCTCTTGATGGCAAGTAGCCGGGGGAGCAGGGGGAGGAAGGGTGAGGGCATTCATTTTCAAAGTTTGATCCCTGGGAACGAGATTTCCAGGCAGGATGCAGCACTTCTGAAAACCAAGCTTTATGCAAACCAAATGTAGTTTTACTACCTAGAAAAAATTGTTCTTCTTAACCAGACATACATAAATATATATATTCATATATATATATATATCAGTTACAATTGAAGTGAAGAAATTGCACCTCTGTTCCTCTATTCTCCCCTGCTTTGGGTAGAGTTAGCTCTAATACATCTCGAAGAAACACCTATTTTCCCCAAAGGAAAGCACTTTCTCACTGAATTATTAGACCTGGGTTTCTTTAAATCACCCTCTGATTCACGCTGTGACTACCACTGTCCCTACGAAAATGACAGATGGGAAAAAAATCTCACAAAATTTGAGTTGTGTTGCCTGAATTCCCCTCCCCTGACTCTGCTCTAAGGCCCAGTTTATCACCTTGGTTGTTTTAAAGAAAAGAAAAAAAAGGAAAAAAAAGAAATACTTTGTCACTTAATAGCAGTTATGATTAATATATTGCTCAGGACATGTGGTTTGGCAGAAAATGATAGAAGCACCAACAGATGAGACCAGTCTGAAAGGTCTGGCAGATGCAATTAAGCTGCTGTACGATACAGAAGCTAGAGAATGGACAGCAGATGATGTTATCAGTCTTGTGGATGAGCTGTCAGGTGTGTTTTTTGCCTTTATCATTAATCCATGGGATTATACGCTCACATTCTCCAAATCTGGCAACAAGTGCAGACACAGATGCCTCAGGAAACTGTAATATTCCTCCCAGTAGCTGTGGTGTAACTGGAAAAGCCATTAGCTCGGAAGCCAGGCAGTAGCTGGGAGCTGGAGAAACGAGCCCAGATTCAAGCTGCCTTTCCCCAGTGTGAAATAATTTAAGAATCCACACAGAGCTTTCAAATTCAAGTCCCATCTAGCCACTGTTAAGGAAACGTTGTCCAGGCCGTGTAAGCTGAAAACATAACGTTTGTCCAAGCCAAAATTCTACTGAGCAATGTTAATGGCTGGACTCAAAGTTGGTTTTGGGTGAGATCTTATCACAGAAGCTCTCACGAAGAGCTCTCACTGTACTGCTGGTAGGAACTGCTTATCCAACTTCAGTTGTATTCCAGAGGGTATTCCCTCACAAACTCTGGTTGGTACCAAACCCAACAAGTCATAAATTCACGTCTGCCAGACTAGGTTTGTGGCACCCCTTTCTTTTTGTTCAAAGACCACTAACATTCTCTCTCTTTTACTACAAAGTTGTTCCCCGGGAGTGGCTCATGGAGAACAACGCACGGCTTCTCATCCTGAGTGGGAACAGCATTTGCTTCACTTTCATGGCCAGCAAAGCCGTGAACGGACGGACCGTCGAGTTAGCCAGGCTCATGGTCTTCCTGGCCCTGGTGAGTGCAACTCGACAAGATTTGAGTCTTTACCCCCAGATTTGCTTTCTCGGACTTCAAAGCTGCTTCCCCACCTAGTCCTAGGAACCAGGAGAAAGTTTGGTGAAGAGCTCGGTGCTTTTTCACCCTCCTGTCCCCTGTCAAGCACACCTCCACAAGTGAAAAGTTGAGAAGTTCCTCCATTAGTGTGCCAACAATAAAAACAACCTCTGTGTCCCCTTATAACAACCTCTAATTTTCCAGGTCCTGGCTGCAAAAATGACCCAGGAATTCATTACCATAGATACTTAATTCTAAGATTTAAATCTTGCCTTTTATAGCATCCTACCCATCATAAAGCGTGTTTCTAATATCCCCCGCGTGTGCCAGGTCTGCGAGAAGGACCTATACTGCATGGACTGGGCAGTAAAGATGATGCAGAAGGTCTGCAAGGTTTTTGCTGCTCCAGGGGAGAGGAACAACTTTCTGCAGTGCCTGGAGAACGTCTTTGCTCACATGCTGATGGACATGCTGCAGGCCGTGCTCTCCGGTAAGGCTCACACCGAGAGAGACCTCAAGGGACACAGCAAAGGTGGCATCAAAGCCCATCCTCCCTCCTCTGCCAGGCAGAGCAGTACCACAGCTCCTGAGGTTTTTCTGATCATAGAATCATAGAATGGTCAGAGTTGGAAGGGACCTTCAAGATCATCAAGTTCCAACCCCTCTGCCATGGGAAGGGACACCTCTCCCTAGAGCAGGTTGCTCCAAGCCCCATCCAGCCTGGCCTTAAACACTTCCAGGGATGGGGCATCAACAACTTCCCTGGGCAACCTGTTCCAGTGCCTCACCACCCTCACAGGAAAGAACTTCTTCCTAATATCCAATCTAAATCTCCCCTCTTCCAATTTAAAACCATTACCCCTTGTCCTGTCACTAGACTCCCTGACCAAGAGTCCCTGATAACATAAAGCAATCCATCATGCGCTGAAAATGGGAGAGATATTTATTTTAACCAGTATCTCGTGTCTGAGAGGTTGCCAGAGCCAGGGATGGGGACACCAAGAGGCATTTAGGATCCACCCCAGCAGCACCTGGAGCCTGAGGTCCTTCAGGGGCCCTGGGCCACTGCCAGCCCCCTCAGCCCCACAGGCTGCAGCCCCTCCTGTCCACAGCTTGTCAGCCTCCATAAAACCCCTAGGCTGATGGCAATGGCAAGGCCTGAAGATGAAGAGCCTGCTCAGTTAGCACAGCTCTGTGTCTTAAAGTGCAATTGTTCTTGTCTGTCTCTGGACAAGCTGGTGAAGGAATTTTGGAAAGATCCTCCTGTGTTTTCTCGCAGCTGCCCCGCTATTAGGTGCAGGAGCTGAGGCCCCATAAATCTCTGCAGAGGCTGCTGATCCAGCCTGTGCTGAAAGCACTGAACGAGGAAGATTTATCTTTCAATAAGTCATTTAGTTTCACTAATCATTTTAAAAATGCTTTTCTTTGCCCTGGCAGGGGATCGGGATGAAGAGGACAGCAGCTTCTTGAATTTATTCCACCTTGTAAACGCACAGGCAAACTTCCACAAAGAGATCCTCTACCTGACCATGAGAGGCAACGGCAACACCGTTTGATTTTACAGATTCTTGCTCTACTCCTGCTGGGGTTTTCCAAAATTCCAGCCCAAAAACATTTGCAAAGCAGTATCCAACTATTTCTTGAGTTTCTATTCGGGTAAGAGCTGGAGGAGTGGGTGACACACACAGGCCAGCTGAAGGAGCTCAGGGAGCCCTGGGGACCTCAGGGGGGTTCTGGGCCGCTCGCTCCTCCGAGGCCCAGCTCAGACACAGGGAGGAAACGGGCCGGGGGCCTCTGCTTTGGGAACATAAACTGCATTCTTTTCCCACTGTGTATGTTTGCACACACAATAAAAAACGACATGGTTTTCATATTTGATGTGCTACACACATTGGGGAATGTTATCTTAGTTCAGAACCAAAGGCATTTTTGATCTTGTAATTTTGCTTTCTCTTGGGAATCGGAGGAGAAAGGCAGACGCCATCGGAGCGGCACAGCTCCCTTGTTCCACTTTGCTGGGGTCTCCCTCACTAACTCTCCCACTCTCCATAGATTGTATGTTCAGTTTTAGCAGAAAGAGGCAATCTCTGAAAGCAATTTAACTGCTTTGGTCAAACAGAGCAATTTTTTTTTCCCCTTCAGAGCTACAGGTGCCTTTTAACCATCAAGCAGAAGAGATTTTCAGATCCCTCTCCCCGCCTGGTGTGAGGACTGAATGTTAAAGTGTATTTGCCTTTGTAGGACTTGGCCAAGTTGAAGACACACGTTAGATGCACGTAGGCCGGGATCACTGTTGCATTAAGGTACACAAATGTTTGCTACTTATTAGAGGCTTTGATTTTCTGCTCTATTGCCTTCAGACCAAACATGTAACCCATAATAAAAAGCACTTACTTTCCCATGCCTTGGTTAGAACACAGCGTTTGCTTCACGTTATTAAGCAGCCACCTTCTCCCCCAAAATCACTTTCCAAAGGCTTCAGTGTTCCTTCAGGATCAGATTTCAGCTGCAGGGACCCGGGTTTGGCTGTGAAAGCCTGACTCCAGCTGCTGGAAGGGGCTAAATGGGGGGGATTTTTCTCAGCTGCTCCCACTCAGTGTCATCAGTACTGGGTTGGGGTTTCCTTGGAAGTTTGCACCTTAAAAAGTCTTGGGACATTTATTGAATATACAGCTATGGACAGGATTTGACTCCTTTCAGGGATGCAGACTCGCTGAGGCTCTTTGCAGCGCGCCGGCAGATGGCAGAGGTGAAACCTTCCCTGGGAGGAGTGTCCGCTCACAATTCCTTCCCACAGCCCTTTTTTCTCCCTGTTTGAAGGGGATATTTAAGAACAGGCTGCAGAAGGACGGCCGTGCTGCAACTCCTTACTGTTATTGAGGAAGCAAAGAACCAGACTGTGTCTGAAATGTCATCAGTGATCCAAAACCCTCCCAACTGAGCACTAACAAACTCAAAACACGAAGAACAAGCACTGCCACGGCAGCCAAGGAGCCGGAATCCCACAGCCCGCATCGTGAGCTGGAATCACTGCCAGGAAATAACCTCCAGGGATGGAATCCAGGAGGAAGGAGCGGAGCCTTGACCCTGCTGCCTCTCCTGGAGCACCCCGGGGCTGTGCCACGGCCCCTCACCCGGCACAAGGGGGGCCTTTGTGCTGCTGCGGGGACGCAGGAAAAGTCACTTCTTTGATTCCCTTTCAGCCGTGCAAACACCAGCTCCTCCAGCAAGGCCAGTTCCAGGCAGCTGCCAAGCGTGAAATATTGATGACGTTATTAATTATTATAAACTGCTCTTTTTTCCCCTTTCTTTTGCTTTTTTTTCCCACACACAAAATGCCTCAGCGGGCATTTGGCCCCAGTTGTTGCTGCCCTGGTACCTACACCAGAGTTTCCACTGGGCAAGAGGACCTTCCTCCCCAGAGGATCAAAGCTCCCACCCATCCAAGCAGAACTTCCCCAGCCAGTTATGTTCAGACTGGAAAAATGACCCCGGCCTTGGCCAGTATCGCCCTCAGATCGGCTCCGGCAATTAAGCACTCCTGGGCTAATGAGGTCCAGGTGGGTGCCCGCGGGCGGCACCGTGTGCCAGCTCAGCCGGGACATAGAATCATAGAATCACAGAATGGTCAGAGTTGGAAGGGACCTTAAAGATCATGGAGTTCCAACCCCCCTGCCATGGGCAGGGACACCTCCCACCACACCAGGTTGCTCCAAGCCCCATCCAGCCTGGCCTTGAACCCCTCCAGGGATGGGACAGCGAGACTTGAGAAAAATGATGTGGTTTTTTCCTTCTTCTCCCAAATTCTGCCATGGGGAGCTGATAAAACCCTCCCGGGATGAGAAGGAAAGGAGCGAGATTGGGACCCCTGGATCCCAGCATGAAGCCAGAGGAAGGGATTGGTGCTTGGAGCTGGGGGGTCTGTAAGGCCCCTCCGGGGGAGAGGAGCTCTCGGAGTGAGAGAAAATGATTGTTCCTGGTTTCACACTCAGCTGAGTTTCCATTCCACACATTCCTCCTTACTCACTCTCTCTTAATCACCACAGATGTTGACATCAGCCACAGACTCACCAAGCGGAGGTTACTGAGAACATGACTTATGCTCGAAGAAATTCCTCCCGGAATATTTCAAGCTTCTGATTTCCCACTATATTTGGTGGTGGTGGAGCTGGGAGAAGCTTTTCAGGATCTCCGGGGCTTGGTGAGGAGGGGCCACCTGGGCCAAGGCTGGGGCAACTGGGAGCACCAGTGCTGGGGAGCAAAGTCACCAACTTTGTGCTTCTCTCAGGGGTTTTACTGGCAGGAAATTGCAGTGTCAAGTATTCAGCTGGCAGCACCGACCGCATCCCGCGTTCCCAGACTCTGAAATCCCTATTTTTTTCTTCTGGAAACACTGTTTTCTGAAAGTCTTGTCAGCCCCTTCCCGCCTGCCCTGACCCTGACCCTCCCAGGGTCCTGCTCTCTCCCAGCCACCCACCCGTGGGTGATGGAGCCACGGGTAACTCGTGGGGCTCCGACAGTTTTTCCCATTGCAGGTGTTTATTGCTTAGGAAAAATAATGATATTCCTGGGAGAGACCAGGAACATGAAAATTTTGTCTTTGGGGAGGATGAAACCTTCAGTCTGAAGGTGTGACTGGGAGAAGGGCTTCATAAAAGGACAGGAAAAAATCCCTCTGATGCCCCAAAAACCTTCCCAGACCTCGCTGAGCTGGGGGGTGGGGGGAAATTAAGCTCTGAAATGGTCTTTCCATCCCACAGAAATTTCCATCATATTAGAAATGTTCTTTTTTATTATTATTATTATGCTGAGATGAAGTGAGAGACCCACAGCACGGTCCCCAGGGGGCTTTTCAGGACTGGAAGGGGCTC
>VXBW01001489.1:56364-68030 GCA_013400375.1 Thinocorus orbignyianus
ACGCAGGAATCAATCCCACAGCCTGCCCTTGGAGAGGAGAGGCACGAATCCTTGCTCCAGCCACGCTCCTGGGGTTCCTGCTTCCCTGCAGGGGACACTGGGTGACAAGGGAGGGACAGAATCCCACTGTTGGCTTCGTCCCACCCTGTGGTCGGGAACTAGCCCAGGGGCCACAGAGAGCCACCCTCCTGCCGTGCCCACCAACCCTCACCCCTTCTCCTGCCGCCCCCATTCCCACGCCACGCTCACAGCGCCCTATCCGTGCCTCATCCCATAATACTCCTCAAAAAACAGCATCCATGGTTATTTTTCCCAGAGGATTCATGACAGGGAGGGGAGCGACAACTCATGCATCCGTGTGTTATCCGACGGCCACCAGAGAACAGTCCCTCACCTTCACAGCCCCCCACGGGTCTCAAATTAAACCCTTCCCTGTGTCTGTGTCCCCAATGTCACCGTCAGCAGGTCCCCAGTGTCACCAACAGCAGGTCCCTGAGGGGACAGGAGCCAGGGACCTGCCTCCCACCCGCCCTGGGAGCCTCCACCCGCCGGCAGGAAGGGCTGCACCCAAACTCACCCAATTTTAGGAGTTTTGAAAGGATCTACAGGACAGGGAACCTGCAATTTTCTTGCCACATGTGGGCTGTAAGAGACGGCTGCAGGCGCAGGAGCTGTCACTTTGGGGACCCATTTAGCCACACAGGACATCATTATCCAGCACCCACCGGTGGCCGGAACAGGAGACGCCTTCTCAGAGGGACACAAATAGCTGGAGCGACATGAAACCGCTCCAGCTCCGCACGCACCCACCCCACGGTCACCTTGGTACCCATCAGCCCCACGGTCACCTCAGCAAACATCTGTCCCATGGCCACCTCAGCAAACATGTGCCCCATGGCCACCTTGGCACTCTTCTGTCCTATGGCCACCTCAGCAAACATCTGCCCCACGGTCACCTCAGCAAACATGTGCCCCATGGCCACCTTGGCACCTATCAGCCCCATGGTCACCTCGGCAAACATCTGCCCCATGGCCACCTTGGCACCCTTCTGCCCCACGGTCACCTCAGTAAACATGTGCCCCATGGCCACCTTGGCACCCATCCACCCCACGGCCACCTTGGCACCCTTCTGTTCCATGGCCGCCTTGGCAAACATCTGCCCCATGGCCACCTCGCAGCCATCCACCCCATGGCCACCTTGATACGGCCACCAGCAGCCACTTCGGTGGCTCCTGGCTTTTTTCCAGTGGGGGCAGGTGTTTTGGGTGGGAGGAAATACGGAATCAACCTTCTCATGGTCATCCCCAAGGATGGTGTCTCTCCAGCCCCATGGGAGCTCTGCTCCAGATGAACGGGCAAAGCTCGACAGGGAAGGACCCTCCACCAGTTAGAAACCAGTTAGCCAGCTCTCTTCTCCTGCAGCTTCCAGCCACAGCTTCTCCAGGACAGGAAAGCCTTGCACCCAGGACCAAAGGCTCGGCCAGGGCTGAGTTTGGCCAGCAAACACAAGCCTGAAGGCAAGACACGGCTGTTGACATCCATAACCCTGACCTTGAGGACTTTACCACCGGTCCCCATGCAGAGCCCTGCCCGTCCCAGCAGTCTGGCCAGGATGCACCACTCCTCAGGTGGCACCTCAACCGGCAAACCGTGGTGGAGAAGACCTCCTGCCAGGCTGTCCAGGCAGCCCTTCTCCCCAAACCTCCCCCTGTCTCAGCCGACAGCTCCAGTTCACCCAGTTTATTCCCAAAACAGAGCCCCCTCCAACCTCCTCTGGAAGGGCTGAAGTGACCTGGTCCCATTCCCATCCCCCGGGGGAGGGGTTGCCCCACTCCTGCAATTAGTGAGACGGGGTTGTCAAGGAACCAGGGTTTCAGCTGGAGCTTTAGCTGCAAGAAATACCAAACGCCTGGGCTTGGAAAAAGGGAGACTCCCTTTGTAGGCAGAACAAAGGCAGCCAGGAATTAAGATCTTATCTGGAGCATGTTCAGGATCTCTCCTCCCCGGGGCTCGGGGCGCTTCACCCTGGCAGCTCCAAGCCGTTGGGCTTTACCACCTCCCTCCCGCTGCTCCCCAGCCCCTCCTCTCCCACCACCTTCTCTCTCCCACTCCCACCAGTCCTGCTTTGCAGCTCATCCTGGTGGGAAACCAGCACTGGAAAGGTGGGGTGTTGGTGTTTGGTGGACCCCACTTGTACCCCAGCCCTTCCTCTGACATGTTCAAGGAGAGCAGAAGAGGCTCTTCCAGCCCTCAAAGCCCAGAAGACCACGGGCACCGGGCACAGCAGCTTCTCTCCCAGGTCCTGCTGGCATTTGGGATGTAGTGACCAACTTCTGGAGGTGCAGGCATGAAAGAATAAAGACATCCCTTCCCCTGGAAGGCAGCTGGGTTTGCCTCCAGCCCCCTCTCATGCACCACGAGGAGCTGGAAGCCCCAAGAAGCTAGAGAAAAGCCCAGGCAGCCGAGCACACCCTCCTCAGGGTCTCCTTTAATCAGCAACAACTAATGAAGAGCCTGAATTCATTGTAAAAAGCAGCGCTGGAGACTCCAGCCCCGCTCGGTGCGGCGAGATCTCCGTCGTTACCATGGAAAAAGCAACCCTGTTCCCCGAAACGCTCCACCAGACACAAAGCCAGCCTCTGGGCTGAGCCCTTGCTCCCAGAGAGAGCCAAACTGGGCCTGTCCAAGCCAAGGAGACCTTGGGCAACCTGCCCCGAGGAAGAGACCTTACAAAAAAGGAGGAGGTTTCCAAACTCAATGCTGGCCAAAGAGGTGAGGTCCTGAGGTTCCCCATCCTCCCCTTCCACCGGGATGCGTTCCCAAGCAATCTGCTTCCCAGCTCCTGGGACTCTCAGGCTGATGGGAGGAGAAGGAAGGGAGGTGACAGCATCTCCCGCAGCCCAGCAGGGAGAGAGGAGTGCACTGATCCCGAAAAAATGACTGCTCACCCTGAAAATGCCATGGCAAATCCCGAGCTGTCCTCCTTCCCACCCAGGACCAGCGCCGGTACAAAGCCCACACGCCTCGCTGGCAGCGCCCCGGGCAGTCTCCCTGCCCCTTCTCAAAGGGAAAGAGAAATTAAATTGACTTCCAGAAGAGTCTCCACATCCTGCGCTCTCCCCAGAGACGCTGACTCCAGCCCAAATGGCCCCTGGATGTGTTTTCTCCCCGGCGCAGCCAGCTCCGAGCACACGGCTGCAGTTCTGCCAGGCTGGAGCCTCTCAGGTCCAGGGCATCATCTCAACATAGGTCCAAGGCATCATCTCAGAGGCTTCCATGCAGGCTCTCGGCAGAGCAAAGCCCCACAAATAAGGGTCACCCACCAAAACTGCCCATTTTTGGGCCAACTTCTGCCCTTCCAGTTGTTTCTCTGCAAAACTGATGCTCCTAGTTCTGTTCTCGGGGCCTTGGAGTAAGGGAAGGAAAGCAGGGATTGCTCCTTGGCCTCCACAGCCTGAGGTTCTCCCGAGGGACCAGTTCCCATCACATCATCAGGAGTCATCGGGGTGAGAACCCAGCCCACAGCCCTGCGTCAAGGCTGGGGACTTCTGCTCATCCAGGGACACCTCCAGGGGATAAAACGGGGCACGTCTGGACAACTCCCTTCTCAAACAGGCTCCACTCTTCCCACTAGAGACAGAAACCCTTATCTGGGCCAGCCGTTATCCCTGCTATCTGTTTACTTCTGCTTGCCAGGGCTTTCAAGCTCGGGTTTACCCAAAAAAACCAAACCCCAAGCTTTACAAGACTCGGGTTTACCCAAAATACTCGCCCAGAGAGCCGACGCCTCTCCAGATGGGGCCCTTTCCCAATTTCACCTGGTTGTGCTGCTGGATGGGAGCTGGGAAAAGCTAAACTGGGACTGGGAGCAGCAGTGCCCACCACCAGGAGGTCATGGATGAAGGGAAGGGCAAAATGTAGCTGAGATGGGTGAGAGCCAAGAGGGGGGACCCATGCCCCAAATCCCCCTCTCCTCTCCTTTGTGTGTAGGAAAGCACCATAGGATGAGAAGGTTGGAGGAGGGGGAGAAGGCTGGAGGAGGGGGAGAAGGTTGAGTGATAGGGAGAAGGTTGGAGGACTGGGACGAGAAGGTTGAAGGAGGAGGAGAAGGTTGGAGGATGGGGAGAAGGTTGGAGGACGGATGGGGTGAAACAGGGTGGTCCCAGGGGAGGAGGGACCCGTGTGCTCACCTGGCTCTGGAGCTCGCTCTGCTGCTTTAGGCGCAGGTTCTCGGGAGTGTCTGCCACTATGGTGAAGGGCTGCTTCGGGTAGTGTCTGCCGAGAGAGGGACATCATTAGGCACGATATTCCTACGGGATACGGCCACACTCACTGCCCTTTCCCACCCACCCTGGGACCACCAGCCCCCAGGACAGCTGGCCCTTCCCCACCTGCCCCCAGCAGATTCCCACTTCTCCCTGGGTTCTCCCCCAATCTCAATGCATCAACTTCAGTTAAACTTCAGTTTTATCAAAGAAAAAGAGGAAGAGGAGGGTTGTTTTTTTTCCCCAGGGGATGAAGCAGCTCAAGGCTGGTGCCTGATTTCTGGAGAAACCTGAACACATCTTCAATTTTTCATCATGGACACCTCAGGGTAACATCAGAAAAGCTGCTGATGCTCTGGTTCATGCCCATTCCACGCCGAAGGGTCAGAGGGAAGTTGGGGTGGTTTGAGTTGCTCATTTTACTGAAGTTTCAGCCCCACGTTATGGTTTCCTGGCAGGGCGGCAGGACATCACGACCCTGCCTGCCTCGGGGCATGGGCTGCTCCATTTAATCTGCACCAGCTCAATGTGTTCAGGGAATCCTCAGGAGATGCCACAAAGTCCCACAAAGCAGCACCCAAAAGCGCTCACAGCCTTTGCTACCAACAGTGTAGACCCACAGTCAGGAGAACTCAAGTTCTAGCCAGAAAGTAATGCTCAACCCTGAAGCTGGAGGTGGCCACGAGCCCCGTTCCCGTGTGTGGAGTATGTCTGGTCACAAGCTGCTGCCATGGGGGGGAAAAGCCACCTCCAGGCAACCACAGACCTGCAAGAGCAGCACATACCTCGGGGAAAAGCAGCCACGCAGGAAACTCAAGAATAAAAATAGCTGCCTCAGCCACACTTGAAAAAAAAATATAAAAAAATAAGGCGAGTGCTCCACACCCCCAGCACAGACAGAAACCAAACAGGGCAGATGTGGTTTGCAGAAAGGGGAAAAGACAACTCAGCAAGCAGCAGCTCGCTGCCTGCTCCCCCCTGCCCCCACCACGCTGGCATGAGAGGAGAACCCACCCCACTTGCCCCACTAACACCAGCTTCCCCCCAAAATACCCCCCCCACCTGCTGCCACCTCCTCGTCACCACCATCCCAGCCCCACTGCCGCTCCAGGGAGGTGGGAATCAGCACCGGGGTGCCAGAGGAGGGGAGGGGGGAATAGCCTGCCCACCCCCAGCACACACCGGGGACAGGAATCCCACCAGCATCCATCTGATGGGGACCCCAGATGCTCCTCATCCTTCACCAGTGCGTAGGGGAGCACCAAGGACCCCCAAAAGACGCCTAAATGCACCCTCCATACCCAGCAACGGAGGAGAAGGAGCAGTTTTTCACAAACAAGAGATCACCAACGGCTGGAAGGACGGGGTTTAATCTCTGTTTGGATTAATCTGACTGGGGGAGATATAATAGCGTGTGCTCGGGCTCCCCAAGGGCACTGGAATATCAAAGCTCCTCACAGGGACGTGAAGCCACGGCAGATATTCCACCGAGCTGCTGCCAGCAGCAGAGAAATCCCTGCAATAAAACTCCAATAATAATAAAATCCAATCATCCCGGGGGCATCCCTGCACTCACCAGGAGGAACGGACACGGGGTGGACACCACCTTGTAGAACTGGACAGTAACTGGTGTTCACTAAAGTGATTTTGATGTTTTGGTGTGTCCCCCCCCAGTTTCTGCTCTCCCAGTTGGCCCGGTCAGAGCTACTGGACACTCTGGGAAAGGCTTGGCTACTGCAACGGAGTTGCCCCGGCAAGTGACATTTTAGAAGCCACAGAACAGGCTAAGACACTTCAGAGACCAAATTCCCACCAGCTGCTGTCTGCTCCCGGTGGGGATGAGCAGCCCAGGGTAGGGAGGGGTCTTGGGGGGGCTGGGTCTAAATTCTACTGGCCCAGTTTGGCCCCTGGGTAGCCCAGGCTGCTCCCGGGAAGGCTGCTGCAATCACACTAATTGCTGGGTTAATGCATTCACACCTCCAAGGGGCAACAGCAGGGTGGCAGTGGGGGACACAGCGGGCTCTTTTGTCACCACAAAGATGACACAAACCCCTTCTTGGTGGCCAATAAGCTTCGGTGGCCAGGATGGCATGTGTCAAAGGAGTCTGCAATCAATTGCCCTCACTCAAAGGGTGATGGGTCACCCGTGGGCATGACTCCTGTCCCCTCCTGGAAGGACATGTGTGATGGCTACAGGGAGGCTGGTACCTCTGGGAAGGTCAGGAGCCAACCCCATCTTCAGGAGATGGACACTTCTTCCACCCAAGCCCAGGTGCCACCAGGCAGCTACTGGTCGAGCTGGGTCTTAATGAAGAACATAAGTGCTCCCCCTCGGCTTACAGGGGCAGGAGAGGACAGTCCCAAGACCTCTCTTTTACCTGCATCTCCCCTCGCATCCTGGAGCCCCTTTCCTGAGTTTCTTGGAAGTCACCGCCTGACTCCTACCCAAGGTCAAAGAAAACAAAGCCACCTTTTAAGCACAAACAGCTCAAACCCAGGGTCCCCAGGAGGATAATTCTCTCCTCGCAGACCAGGTCTGGGAGTCATGGGTCGAGGGGAGCAGCTTCAGAGAAGATGGGGACAGGGCTCTGTCCTGGGGGTCCTACGAGGACAGCCAAGCACCATCACCCCCATCTGGGGTCTTCCCAAATCCAGAGGATTTTTTCCACTGCACAGCAGCAGCAGCTTTGATGGAGATCCCCAATTTTACCAGCCCCATCCCCCAAAGGGTGCAGGGACGTCAGGCTCCCGTGAAGGGCAAATTCCATTTCCAAGCGGCGTTTACGGCTCAGCCGTGGCCCAGGAGCTCCCCCGTACTATCTCTGCCGGTGTCTGCCAGCCGAAATCATCCCATTGCCATGGCAACCGCATCCCATGCCCTGGACATGCTAATAACGCTGGGGAGAAGACGAGTCCCCGGCAGCAGCCTCCGGATCCAGGGAGGAGGGAAGCCCCAGCCGCTGCGAGGGCTGGAAACTGAGAAATTCAGCTCAGGGAAACTGAAAAGCCCTGGTTGTAAGGGGAAAAAACCATAAAACTCATGTGGAAAACAGCTCACAGCCCCTTTTCTTGCATTTATAGGGACATCAGAGCCACAGCTGCAGCCTGGGAAGGGAGAGGGAGGGGAAGAGAGAGCCACAGACCACGTTAGAATGAGGTTTCCACCTCCATTAAGATTTTGAGGAAACCTCCCCAAGGATTTGGGGCAGTTTTTCCACTCAGGCTGTCAGGAACAGGCAGGAGCGATCTGTCTGTCTGCCCTGGGGTGGAAGGAGATGATGATGATGATGATGATGATGATGAGATGGACGAGGGGAGACCTCATTGCCCTCCACAACTACCTGGGGAGAGGTTGGTGCTGGTCCCTTCCCACAGGGAATTAGCAACAGAGCAAGAGGGAACGGCTTCCAGCTCCAACAGGGTGGGTTTAGACTGGACATGAGGGGAAAATTCTTCCCAGAAAGAGTGGTCAGACCCTGGAATGGGCTGCCCAGGGAGGGGGTTGAGTCCCCACCCCTGGAGGTGTAGAAGAATCTGTGATGTTGGGGGATGTGGTGTAGGGGAGAGCTTTGTAGAGTGGGGTTGATGATTGGACTCAACGATCCCAAGGGTCTTTTCCAACCTGAACGATCCTATAAGACACCCAAGTTGAACCTCTTCCCTTTGGATAAGGCATCGCTTTTTCCCCCTAATCCCTAAAATCTGCCCGGTGGGGACGAGGCATTTCAATCCTGGGGGAATTTCAGTCTCGGGGTGGGGAAAACACACTTAAATTCCACGGGATCCCGATGGAGGAGCAGGAACAGCCCCCCCCACCACCACCACGGGAGCCAGCACAGACACAGACACCCGGCTCCCAGCCACACCAGGGAGAGGGGAAAACCATCTCCTGTGCATGAGAATCAGCCACGGCAACAGCCAGCAATAAATTAAACCTTAATGAGAAGGCAGCGAGTGGGAGGCAGCGTGTGCGTAGGAAGGGGACACGGGTGGGCTCGTTCCCCCCGGCGTGGGGTGGGTTATGTGGGGAAAGCAGACCCGGTTCTCCCACCAAAACCGGGGAGAAGGAGCTGGAGCAGTGGGTCCTCGCTGCCCTCCCTCCCCCACCGTCACCAGAAATAGGTCTTGGCTGGGGAAGCGGGGAAGGGGGGAGGGTGTTTATTGCTCAACCTGCCTGGCTGCTTCAGAAGCAGCACGAGCCACACACGCCAAATCCACCCCTGCCATCACCAAAGAGCCACCTGCACCAACAGGGACAGGAGATCAAGGCTTCCAGGACTGGAACCAGTGGGAATTTCGGTACCCATCACAGCAGCTTCCTAGCTGGCGCTGATTCCGTGGTTCCAGGGGGAAGGAAAAGGCTTTTTGCTGGCAGGTATGGAAGGGATCGCGCTGCAAGGGCTCATCCTGCCACTGTTAGTGGGTTCCCCACCAGTGTCACCACCTGCCCTGGCACCCTTCACTCCTTTCCAAAGTCAGTGCAACAGGTAGAGAACCGTGTGGGGAACAAGAGCCACTTTAAGAGAAGATGGAGCCCCGGAGGGCCATGAGGAAAACGCTCCCAGCTCCGAGGATCCAGGCACAAGCAGCAGAGAAGACAAACGGGGAGAAGCGGCTTCAACCCACCCCTCTCCTGACAAACTGCAAGGAAATAATTAGTCCCACGCACCCTCAGACGTGGCATTTGTGTGAGCCTGCTGCGAAGTAATCGCTGTCGAGGCAAAACCAGTAACCTTTCAGGAACAAACGGGAGCCAGGGCAAAAAAAATCCCCAAAAAACCATCACCCCACCACCTGAGTAAGCTACCTGGAGGGAGGTGCTGCTGGTTCCTGACGCTACAACAGGATCCAAACCTTTTTGCCTCTGCTTTGGCAGGAGCATCGCAGTGTTTTCCCTTACCCCAGGGGTGCAGGAGGAAACCTTTGGTTTTGGTGGGTCTCAGGGACCACTTTGGTGACACTGTGGTTGAACCAGAGGGTGAAGAACCCACCGAGCCCTCTCCATCCCTGTGGACACTCCCTCAGTCAGGGCAGACAGGGATTATTTTAACGATGGATGGAGGCATCAAGGGGCAGAGCCGCCAGACGGCCGATGGATTGGCCTCACACCTCAGGGTCTCTCCTGGCAGACACCCCCGGCATCCCTCCTCGGCCGGATTAGGGAGTTTAACGAGCGGGATCCCTCCCCCTGCCCGATCCGATCCCCCCCTGTGGCGGGGGGTTGCTGTCAGATTAAGCCAAGCGGCACGCGAGTATGTGGGGCAGGGGGACACGTGATGGAGCATCGCATCCTCGCCCGGGGCTGGCAGGAATGAAAAAGAAAGAAAGCAAAAAAATAGAAAATAAATAAATAAAATAAAATATCTCCCTTTAAAGTGCAGCTCCACAGGACCTCGGGTGATTACACCCATCAGGAGAGACGCAAAGAAAAGCCACCCCGGATTTCACGCGCTGCAGAAGTCACTGAAAAGCCAGCCAAAGTGAGGAGGAGATGGCAGAGACATCTCTGCTTTGAGGGAATCGCCCTCCACCCCAGCCAGCCAGCCCCAAACAGTTCAGTTTCTGGGTTTCTACATCACAGCCCCACGGATACCATCCCCAGAGGTGCCTGGACCACAGGACCCCACATAAACCCAGCTCCCCCCAAAAGAGGAGCTTCACGGCCAGCAGCAAGACCTTTTATATAAGCCCTTGGCCAGTTCTCCCAGTGGGGCAGTGCTGGTCCAGCCACAGCCACTGGAAACCAGGTTTATTTTTTGTTGTTGTTGTCACAGCATCACTAAATCAGGTCAATGGAGTCTCCTCCAGCCAGACAGAGCCCGTCTGGCTGCTGCATTAGGAGCTGCTGGAGGATGGTGACCCCGAGAGAGGGGGAAGTTCAATGAGGTTTCCCACAGCAGAAGGGTTTGGCTTCCCCGAGCAGCTCTGCCTTCTCCCCCAGCATCCCCACAGACAGAAAAGAGCTCGACCAGTTCATCTGGGCAGCCCCCCAGCAATAGCCACGCCACCAAAGGCAAGGCTGAGGTGGGAAACCTCCTTCAGCGGCGACTTTATAAAACAAACACAGACTTTCTGCCCACACACCACCAGGAACAGCCCCACACCAGCATCTGGGTCCAGCTTCTTCACGACCCATCCATTAGACAAACCCCAAGGCAGAGTTTCCACCTCCCCAGACCTGGACCAGTAGCACAAAGGCAACCTCAGCTCCAGCTCCAGCCTGATGTGAACCTCCCAGACCCCACCATGTCCCACTCCTGCCCAAAAACCAAGTTTCCACCCTCTGAGATCTGCCTTCCCAGGAAGCCAAATCAAAGTGGTGGTGCTTGAACTTGGAGCTTGGTGCAAGCTGGAAGCAGAGTTAAACTCTCTAGTAGAGAGACTGAGTGGGGACACATCTGTAAAAGCTCATTTAAGCGTGTTCTGGCACTATCCAGATGTTCTGCGAGGAGACAACCAATGCCTGTCTGTTGGCTACAGGACTCAGACCCAGCATCTTCAGCATGACTCAAAGACGTATCCATTCCCACAGTCGGGCTCTTTTACTCCTCACACCGTGTGTGAGATGACCAAGCGCTCCCAAAGAGCCTCTCTGGCTCCAAGCACTGCTTGTAGTCAATAAAAAGCACCATTTTAAAGTGCTTCTGGCAGATTTATATTATTTTTTTTCCCCCCATCAAGCAGACTTTAGGAGGGGACACAAACACTCTGTCCCCTCCGAGAGGTGACGGTCACCTCTGTGCAGCTGCATCGGGGCTGTCAGGAAAGAAGAGTTAAACAAAGGAAGCAATCGCCTGGGCTCTGCCAAAAGGCTCCCAAAGTTCACATCCTGCCTTTCAAAGAGCTGCTGATTCTTGGGGACAAGCTTAAAAAAAAAAAAAAAAGTAATAATAATAAACTGGTTTGTTTTCTTTTTCTTTAAATAATAAGAGCAGCACCGCGCCGCTTCGCAGAGGGTTCGTGAGCTCCCTGCTAGGAAAGGGCAGGCTGTGGAGAAAAGTCTCCGGTTCCTCCCGGTGTTTTTTTTTTTTAGGAAAAAGCTGCCAAAATGGCTGGGCCAAGCCTCCACGTGTGCAGCTGCTGCCGCCTTCTCCCAGCATCTGCTCCCAGCCTGCCTTCCCCTCCACAAAAATGTAAAAAAAACCTTAAAAAATAATGGGTTTTGCATAAACACAACTTGGAGCACATCTTCAGAGGATGCTGTTCCTCGAAGATGCTCCCCTTGACCACCCGGGGAGGGGGCGGGTGTTGGTGCTGGGGGGCTGGAGGGGCAGGAGCCGGGGATGGAGAAGGTTGGAGGGGCAGAAATCAGGGATGGAGAAGGTTGGAGGGGCAGAAATCAGGGATGGAGAAGGTTGGAGGGGCAGGAGAAGGCAGGAGGCAGGGTTGGAGAAGGCTGG
>VXBW01001489.1:86759-98164 GCA_013400375.1 Thinocorus orbignyianus
TCCTTTTTCCGACGTGAGGCGCCGCAGCGTCAACCATATCCTGCTGCGTCGCCATCTTGCCTGCACGGCGGAAGTGACGTCTGTGAGTGGCGCCGGGCGGAAGCGACGGTGTCGCGGCGCGTGTTGATGACGCATTGCAAGCCCGGTAGCCCCGGGGCAGGCGCAGGCCCGTTCCCTGCCATGGGCGGAGGCGACCGGCGGGGACAGGCTGGAATCGGCATGAGAGTCCCTGCCGCCTCCGATGCTCTGGTGACCGTCCGGGGCTCCGGTGGACGGAGACGGACCCGGGAGGCGCCGGTTACCGGTGCCTGAGGCCTTGTCCGCCGGTGGCTGCGGGGCCCGTCGGTGCGGGCGGGCAGCGGTGGGGCGGGGAGGAGCGGGTCCCCTCCTGCGGGCCCCGGGGGCGGGTTGCAGGTGATCGCGGCGGTGAGCGGGCTCTTCCCAATGGCTACCGGCGGGAGAAGGCGGCTTCCTGTTAACGTTCCCGGTTGGGTCCTGCAGAACCGGAGGAGGAGCCGGTTCTCAAGGCCCGGTGCAGCGCGGAGGAGGCCGGACGCCCGGGGAGAAGCGTGATGCCGAGCGGCAGGTGATGGAGGAGGCGCGGCGGGAGCTGAGGAACCGGGGAGTGGCCGGTGCGGGGCTGCGGGGGCTCCCGGTGCCCCCGGGGGTGGGTCCTCACAGCGTCGGTGCTTTGTTTGGTGCAGAGGGAAACGGTCTTTAAACATCCCCGGGGCATTGGAACCACCCTGGCTCCGTTGGTAACGGGCTGGGAGCATTCCTGAGCCACACGATGCTGCTTTTGTAGAAGAGGCATGTAATTAACATCTTGCTTCATTAAGGTAACCACCAGCTGCCTCTTCCTGCCGGTCACACTCAAAACCTCAGCCCAAAAACCCCAAGTTTTCTTGCCAGGGGTTACAGGTTTAATGTCTCTGATGCAAAACTGCTCCCATTGATGTGGCAACGGCACCTTTGATGTCTCTCACCCTCACGGGCTGCGGCCTTGAACTCCACAGAGCTTTAAAATCTGGGATAGGAAGGAAAATGCTCGTTTGTAGTAAAAATATAGAAGCTGAAGTGGATGCTCCGGGGGCTGGGAAGTGTAATTGTCCTGTGAGATTATTGATTCCTGCCTCCCCATCTTCGTTGCTTCCTCCTTTGGTGCTGCTGAAGCAGGATTTGGAACTAAAGAACCAGCTTTTGGGCTTATTTCTCTGCACAGCCCTGGTCCAAACTGCTTTAGAATGGGACAGTTGGCAAAGGGTGGCAGAAATCTGCCTCTCCTCAAAAGCAGGCCTTTCCTCCAGCTCCTGCCCATTTCTTCCTCAAGGCAGTCTGTTCCCATCCTTGGTTTTTCTCGTTCCTCTCTTTCCTGCAGCAGACCTGGAACCCCCAGAAGGGGCCAACGGGTGCTCTGGGTGACACCACAGCAGTGAACCCCGTGGCTGAGGGTGATATCTGAGCAGTGACCGTCTCTCCAGTGCACTGGTGATGAAGGAGCTGTTCCTCAGACCTGGAGAGAGAGACAGAGACCTGCTGATGAGTAAGGAACCAGCACTACAATAAAGATCTTCCCCCAGGATCAATTTTAACAGCTTGGGCTGGGGTTTTGATTTGGGAAGATGTTCTGAGGCAGAGCAGAGCACAACATGTGAAATGGTTTAAACACTGTCATAGAACCATAGAATGGTCAGAGTTGGAAGGGACCTTCAAGATCATCAAGTTCCAAGTCCCCTGCCCTGGGCAGGGACACCTCTCCCTAGAGCAGGTTGCTCCAAGCCTCATCCAACCTAGCCTTGAACCCCTCCAGGGATGGGGGAGCATCCCCTGCCTTTGGGCTGCTGGTGGGGGAGGACAGAGGGGCTGTGGGCAGGGTGGGAGGTGCTGGGCAGGTCATTTCCCTGGGAGATGGTGTGCTGCCTGACTGCAGGGTAACACCAAGAGCAAACAAGGAAGTGTTCTGTGTTGTCCACAATGGGATGTTTGCAAAAGACGACTGGGAAGGGATGAGGTTGGTGCAGGAGGCTGTCACAGATGTGGTGAGAGAGGTGAGGAGGTGTTTGGGGTGGAAGGAGGTGCCCAGGGGCAGGGGAATGCAGCGGAGCTGCCCCAGGGTGCCCAGGAGGAGCCGGGCCAGGCAGCCCTGCCCAGCTGGGGGTATGGCTCAGGGGCAGAGCATTTGACTGCAGATCAAGAGGTCCCCGGTTCAAATCCGGGTGCCCCCTCCCCTTTTCCTTCTTTTTCTCCAGAAAGAGAGGGTTTGGGGACCTTTGTTTCAGTGCTTTGCTCCTGCACTGTCTGCGGGATCCATCGGCTCTTGATGAGGTGCTGGGGAGAGGGGGGGAAGCTGATTCCTGCTGGAGAGGAGGAGCATCAGTGGGGGGTTGGTGAGGAGAGAGATGAGTATTTCATGCTTTTTATCCCAGGAATAATTATTTTCCATTTGCAGTGATTGTTTGTAATGAGGAGGGACAGTTTTGGTTGAGCAGGTGGGGGTNCAAAGAAGCTCAGCAGGTTGTTGAGTGTGAGAATCAGATCAGTGGACATAAAAAGTTGTCTCTTTGTACGAATGTTTTTAAAATGACCTTGTGAGAGGTGCCCGCAGCAGGGGGTATAGCTCAGTGGCAGAGCATTTGACTGCAGATCAAGAGGTCCCTGGTTCAACTCCAGGTGCCCCCTCTTTTCCTCTCCTTCAACCTTCCTTTTCCCAGAATTTCCCATAGAAAAAGTACAGAGGGCTCTTCTTGGATGTTGTGAGTTGTGATGTTTGCTGACAGTTGGTTTCTGAGCTCCATTATTGAAGGTACTGATGCCCTGACACTGAGGAAACTACAGGGGTTGTGCTCTGTGTGAGTAGCTACTCAGTGTCTCTGTGTTCTTCTCTCTGTCCCCAATTCCCTGCAGCAGTTCCCTGCACAGCCCTGGGCAGGGACATGACAATGCTAAGGTGGCTATCAAGTACCAGAATTGGACCACTAAACAAAAACTCACCTTCTGGGTTGCCCTCTGCTAGGGGGTATAGCTCAGTGGCAGAGCATTTGACTGCAGATCAAGAGGTCCCCAGTTCAACTCTGGGTGCCCCCTCCCCAGCTACTTTTTCCTGGGATTTTGGGGCATTCCTTCACTGGAAGGCTGATGGGGAAGATCAGCTCAGCTTTCTCCTACTAACTCTTTTTTTTANTCCACTTCTGAGCTCCATTATTGAAGGCAGTGAGGCTCTTGACTCCGAGGAAACTGCAGGGGCTGTGTGTGCACCGTGTCTTTATGGACTTGTCTTTGTTCCTGATTCTCAGCGGTAACTGCACACCCCTTGGCAGGGAGAGGGGGCAGTGAAATAGTAAAATGGGACTTCCAGGCATGGACAATCATCTCTCTTCCCAAAAATGTTTTTAATATCTCTTTGAAAGAGTGTTTAAGCAGGGGGTATAGCTCAGTGGTAGAGCATTTGACTGCAGATCAAGAGGTCCCTGGTTCAACTCCAGGTGCCCCCTCTTTTTCCACTCCTTTAACCTTCCTTTTCCCAAAATTTCTCACAGTAGAAGTGCAGAGGGCTCTTCTTGGGTGTTTTGAGCTTGTGGTGGCCACTGAACATGGGTTTCTGATCCTCAGCATTGAAGGTCCTGATGCCCTGACTATAAGGGAACAGGTTTGTGAGTAACTGCTGGCTGTTTGCTTCTCTCTGTCCCCAATTCCCTGCAGCAGCTCTGCACAGCCCTTGCAGGGACATGAAGAGGCTCAGCAGGTTGTCGAGTGTGAGAACCAGACATAAAGACTTGTCTCTCTGTATGAATGTTTTAAAAATGTCCTTGTGAGAGGTGTCCACAGCTGGGGGTATAGCTCAGTGGCAGAGCATTTGACTGCAGATCAAGAGGTCCCTGGTTCAACTCCAGGTGCCCCCTCTTTAGCTGTTTTTTTTACCCTTTCTTCCTCCACAATCCCCTCACAGACAAGCTCCAGAGGCACTTTCTTACTGTAACTTCTTGTTTTGGAAATCCCTTGGTCCTCTTGGTGTGAAATCAGATTTTGACAGTTCTCCCTCTTTGCTCCTGAACACTGCACACACACACGCAGAAGCTGGCTCTGCTGATCTAGTTTTTCCTGTGTGAGTAATTGCTGCTAATTAATCAGTAAACAACGTGTGTAATAATAATGTTTTTCTAGACACGCATAACTCCGTGTGTTGCTGAATGAGCTGTTGCGTCTGGCCCCCGCGGGGCTCGAACCGGCGATCCCCGGCCCCGCGGGCGGACGCGCTGCCCCTGAGCTGCGCCCCCGGCTCGGCGGGGCNGGCGTGGCGGGGGAGCCCCTTATGCTTCTCTACCCGGGCGTGTGTGGCTCTAGTGCTTTATTTTTTAGCTTTTTCCTCACTGAGCGGCGCCGCGGTGCCTGCTGTATCCCGCTGGTCCGCCATCTTACCGGATCGCCTCAGCGGGACGGCGGAGATGACGTCTGTGAGTGGCGCCGGGCGGAAGCGGCGGTTTCGCGGCGCGTGTTGATGACGGAGCGCAGGCCCCGGTTGCCGTGAGGAAAGCACAGGCCCCGCCGCCGCCATGGGGGGAGGCGACCTGGTGAGTACGGCCACGGGCCGGCCGAGCCTCGCCCCCGTCCCACGGGGACCTTCCCGGGTGGGCAAGTGCCTTGGAAGCGCGGGTTGACCGGGCCCCGCGTCCTCCGGTGGCTGCGGGGCCCTCGGTGGGACGGGAACGAATGTGTCCCCTTCTAAAGGCCCTGTCGCTACCGTTGTTTGGCTCCGAGCGGCAGGGCTGTGATTCGGCCCTTCCCCGTGGCCGCTGGCCCACTGTGGGGACTCCTTGTGGGTGTTTTGGGGGGGCTTTGTTAACCGTCTCGGTTGGGTCCCCCCTGTCCCGCAGAACCTGAAGAAGAGCTGGCACCCCCAAACCCTGCGCAATGTGGAGAAGGTGTGGAAAGCCGAGCAGAAGCATGAAGCCGAGAGGAAGAAGATCGAGGAGCTGCAGCGGGAGCTGCAGGAGGAGCGGGCGCGGGAGGAGATGCAGCGATATGCTGAGGACATGGGCACTGTCAGGTGAGGGGGGGCTGATACCCCTTCCCAGACTGCTGGTACCAGCCCTGGCCACCCTCTGGGGCCTGGTTTGTTGGTGTAGGTGCTCCCTGTGCCCCCAAGAGACCCTTGGTTTTAATATCTTTGATCATAAGATGTTTCCGCTCGCTTTCATAAGCCAACACCTTAAAAAATAACTCCAGAGCTGAGAAAAGGTAAATAAGATGGTCTTGATTTCAACAGGAAAAGAGAAGAGAAGTTGGAGTGGATGTACCAGGGCCCTGGCGGCATGGTGAACAGAGAGGAGTATCTCATGGGCCGCCCTGTGGACAAATTTGTCTTCGAGAAGACGGAAGACAAGGATGCCGGCTGTTCCAGCGAGACAGGGCTGCTCCCAGGCTCCATCTTTGCCAAGACAGGTGCCAATTCTGTCCTGGATATGGCAAACAAAATCCGGGAGGACCCACTTTTCATGATAAGGTACTAAATCTGGAGGGTGAAGCGGTAGCAGATGAGGCAAAGCATTAATGTGAGTAGCTCAGCAAGAGCTGTCTCATTTATCTTTGGTGAGCTCCAGGCTGTCGGTGACAGCCCTGGCCTCTGCCATCTTTGCTCACCCTTTTGTGTGTGTGTGAGTGTATCAGGTCTCAGTTCAGGTGTTTATTAGTGTTGTATTAGTCTGTTACCATTAGTTGATGGTAACAGAAGACATTTTTGTTCACCAGACTAATTGTACTCTTTGCTAGATGGATGAAACTTGCCTGTTTTCCTGCTTTATATGTTTTTAGAGCTTGGCACGTGATTGGTGTCTTTCATGAAAGTATGATCTTGTCATTTGTTTGGAAATACTAATGTATTTGTTTCCTGCTTATAGAAAGAGGGAGGAGGAAAAGAAGAGAGAAGTCTTGAATAACCCTGTTAAAATGAAGAAAATCAAAGAGTTGGTAGGTGTATCTCTGCTCCTTTACAGAACCACAACATTCACTGAACTGGGGAGAGAATCATGGGTCAAAATTGGTGTCATTTAGGTTAAGGAGCTTAGTGCCATTTCCTAAACTCTTTCACAGATAAACAGAATAAATTCAGCTTTCTGTAATCCTGGGATAGAACAAAGTTTCTTCCCAGTCATTCGGCAGGAATTAATTTCTCTTCCTTTCAAATTCAGTGTGGTTTTACTCTTCTTTCTCTTCTGGTGTGGGTTTTTGTTGGTTGTTTGGTTGTTTTTTTTTAGCTAGTGATTAATTGTTGATTTAGTACTATGGAGGGATTGCAGGTGTGCGTTTTGACACACACTCTAACACCAAACTGACACTTGAAAGACTCCTTTAACTCTTTAGTTTGGAGAGAGGACCTCCTTCAATGGTTTAGGTTTTGTTCCTGGAGCCTTTCCACGGGGAAATCTGTTGCTTTGCCTTGTGGTACTGACTGCCCAGGTGGAGAGCCAGTAATTATTGCTAATGAAACTCTGTCTTGCTTTGTAGCTGCAGAACAGTTTAGATAAGAAAGAGAAAAAGAAAAAGAAAGAGAAGAAGAAGAAGCACAAGAAGCATCGGCGCCGCAGTTCTAGCAGTGAAAGCGACAGCAGTGATGAGGAGCGAAGCAAAACCAAGTATGTTGTGCAGTTTTGTAGTAAAAATACCATATTTCCTGAGTAATTTGCTTATTTTTCCAAGTTCTGTATTTCTAATTAAAGTTCCTAATTTGCCTAAATGTTCCTATACACAACTTCATTAGTTTTGCATTGTTCGATTATTTTCATGACGTTTTTATGTTAAACAAATAGTGCATTCTTGAATTCCATCTGCTTCACAAGGACTGTTCTGTTTTCTCTTTAGATCTCAGAAGAGGACAAACAATTCCTCTGGGAAACCTGCTCCTTTCAAAGTCCCAGGATACGGCTTGCAGGTCAGTCCACGTGTTCCACACAGCTCTCTTTGGTGTTGAGAGCCTTGAGTAAGGGAAGATGCTTCCGGGGCTGGAAGAGGATTGTGGGTGGGATGTGGATGTAACGAAGTTCAGGTTCAATTTGGAGCCATCCAAGCCTCGAAACTGGAGCTGTTCAGATCCTGGTAGGGCTTTTGTCTGCTCTGGATTCAAGTTTTATGCAGTTTCTCTTCAGCGTCAAACGTTTAAATGCTCTACTTGGCTGTCTTAGCAGCTCAGTTTACTGAATGTGATACAGAAATCATCATTTTAGACACAGATCATAGAATCATAGAATGGTCAGAGTTGGAAGGGACCTTAAAGATCATCCAGTCCCAACCCCCCTGCCCTGGGCAGGGACACCTCTCCCTAGAGCAGGTTGCTCCAAGCCCCATCCAGCCTGGCCTTGAACCCCTCCAGGGATGGGGCAGCCACAGCTTCTCTGGGCAACCTGTTCCAGTGCCTCACCACCCTCACAGGAAAGAACTTCTTCCTAAGATCTAATCATATGAGATGTTAATAAGAACCTGGGAAGTGGGAGAATCAATCACAGACCATGATGTACACTCCTTCCTGCACTTAGCCTGGCCTGAGGTCTCCTCTGCGACCTTATGTTGTTGTTCTCTTACAAGACATTTCTCCTCAAAGATTCTTTTGAATTCCAGGTCAGAGACTCCGACCAGAACCCTAGGGCCCCCCACAAGCACCGGGATCGCTCCAGGTCCAGGAGCCATTCCCGCTCCCCGCAGAGACGCTCCAGCAGGAAGAACTCAGACCGGGCTGGATCCAGGGGGTCAAGATCTCCTTCCAGACACAGCAAACAGTGAGTGTGACTCACTTGGCTCATGTAAACCCAGGGTTGCTGTGGGGAAAGAGATCTCTAGGATCAAAACCCTTTGTTTTTTAGTCTCCTTCTGCCCCTCTAGTTTTCTGGCCACGTTATTGCTCAGCTCTGGGTGCAGAAGCAGGAGCTGGGCTGTCCTACAAGGTGCAGAAGCACCCAGGGGAGCTCCTGGAGGGTACGTGCTGGCTGTGATTGTGCTCTTCATTTGGGATACCCTTTAGGTATTGCTTGTGACTGTACTTGATTTGGCCTAACCACTCTCCTTAAAAGATATTTATAACTTGAATTATCTTTACTAAATGCTGGTGAAGGGGTACCAGGTAATTGTTGTTTGCTGATGAAATAATTACAGCTGAGTTAAAGAAGATGGAAATGTACATAAAGAGTCATGAGAATTAGGTCCTGCAGTTCCAGGAGACATCCTGGTTTCAGAATGCATGCCAAAAATCCAGGGAAAGTTGAGAGGTGTGATATTGTGTGTTCACCTGCCCTAAGAAGAGGGTGTTTCTGGGTTGCAGACACAGCAGTCGAGAGGAGAAAGGCAGAGCTGGGAGCCCATCCCCCAGAAAGAGCTACCGACGGCAGCACACGCCGGGTTACACCAGGTGAGGGGGATCCTGTTCCTCTGGTTTTGGGTGGAGGTTGCCCTGGTGGTTGCCAAACAGCTGGGTGTGATCTGTGAAGCAAATTTCATTCTGGTAACGGAAATAGATTGGGTTAAATGTCCAGAATGTCAGGCAGAGAGTCCTGAGGTGCTCAGTTTGGTGCCTTTGAGCTCAACTGTTAGTTAAGGCCTTGGACAACTTCCCAAACCAACTCAGGTTCTGGGTCTCCACGTGTCTCATATCACTGAGTAATGAGAAGTCGGTCTTTATCCCACGTTATCCCATGTTAATTAGAAGCATCCTGTGGCACTGTCACCAGGAAATATGGCCTTGACAGCATCATCTTACCGGTCAATTAAAAACAAAAAGGCTGAAAAGAGGAGGAAAACAGACTTTTTCTGAGGATGTGGTAAAGCAGAACGTGGAGATGGATACTTGCAAGCTTTACTGATTGGTGACCAAATTAAAAGCCACGTTAAACATTTCTGACTTGGAGGATTCTAAATAGTCTTAAGGAATTTGAAAGCAAGAGGAGGGTGGGGCTCAGGGCGCTGTGGGTTCACAGCAGTGGTGTTTCCTCCCCAAACAGAAAGATCTCTTCAGAGGAACTAGAACGTAAACGCCAGGAAATGATGGAAAATGCCAAGTGGCGGGAGGAGGAGAGAGCGAACAACCTCCGGAGACACCGCAGGGAGGAGGAGCTGGAGCGGGAGCTGGAGAAGCTTGACTCCCGAGATGGGAAGTTCTTCCAGTGAGTGTCCCTTACTTTTTCATTCAACGGAAATACAGGCCATTCCAAGGCTTAAGAACCCTTTCCATGTCAAAATTTCATAGAATCACAGAATGGTCAGAGTTGGAAGGGACCTTCAAGATCATCAAGCTCCAACCCCCCTGCCATGGGCAGGGACACCTCTCCCTAGAGCAGGTTGCTCCAAGCCCCATCCAGCCTGGCCTTAAACACTTCCAGGGATGGGGCATCAACAACTTCCCTGGGCAACTTGTTCCAGTGCCTCACCACCCTCACAGGAAAGAACTTCTTCCTAATATCTCATCTAAATCTCCCCTCTTCCAATTTAAAACCATTACCCCTCGTCCTGTCCCTCCACTTCCTGACCAAGAGTCCCTCCCCAGCTCTCCTGGAGCTCCCTTCAGATCCTGGAAGGCTGCTCCAAGGTCTCCCCGGCGCCTTCTCCAGGCTGAACAGTCCCAACTCTCTCAGCCTGAAATTTGTCCTGATCTCCAATCTGAGCCTCCCCTGGTGCAACTTGAGGCCGTTTCCTCTTGTCCCATCGCCTGTTTCGTGGGAGAAGAGACCAACCCCCCTGGCTACACCCTCCTTTCAGGGAGGTGGAGAGAGCAAGAAGGTCTCCCCTCAGCCTCCTCTTCTCCAGGATGAACACCCCCAGCTCTCTTCCCTCTGGACACAGAAGGAATAGAGCCACCAACCGTTGTGTTTATGGGCACGCTGTTTGAAGAGGGAGATGAGCAGGAGGGGATGGTTTGGGAGAGCAGAGCTGTGGGATCTGAAGTAGTAGAAGAAACTGACTGGTGGATCCGTTCTCTCTCCTCTGCTATAGCTGTCATTGACAGCACGATCCCCTGGGATCAGGGACACGTTGCTTTTGCCTCGTTTGCTTCACAGAAAGCAGCCGAGTCCCCTGTGAGGGATGCGTTTGTAATTAATTAATAGTTAGTTATATTTGGGAGATGGAAGAGACTCAAGAGCTACTGCAAATGTATTGCTGAGCACTGACCTTAAATAAGGCCTTGAATCTGTTACAAGCCAAACTGAAAGGTACTCAGTTACTCAGTTGGGTAGGAAATGATTTGCTGTTTTCTCTGCCAGATGACTTTAGGGAGGTGACACGGGGGTGGCTGGAAACAGTTTGGAAGGAGATTCTGATCTTTCTTTGGTTTGATTTTCTGCAGTCGCTTAAAACTGGAGAGTGCATCTACTTCCACCCTGGAAGATCGGGTGAAACGCAACATCCACTCCCTGCAGAGGACTCCTGCAGCCCTGGAAAAGAACTTCATGCAGAGATGAGACTCATTTTTCCTCTGCTCCTGCCTGGGAGTGAAACAGACACTTACTCCTGGAGGTGAGAGGCCTCCAGCACGGGCTCCCTGCGGACACGGTCGCCGTCTCCCAGAGCGGCGCTGGATTCCTCTCCTGCCACCCACGGGGCTTTGGGTGCTGTGAACACCCTGGTAATGACTCTCTCTGGGCAAGCAAACCTTTGCTGGAGAACTCCTCAGCTTTGCATTCCCTTTCTAACCAGTCGCCACCTCTTTTCTTTCTCTCTCCACCTTGAACGGGTATCGTTTTTGTATATATTGTATCACCAAACCGCGCAGGTGGGTCACAGCTTTGCACAGGGGGCAGAGTGAGCTCTTTATACGACGGAGCAAAAGACCTATTTTTGTTAGTCCTTAAAAATCAAACCAGAACAAGTTCACACCTGAGTTGATGTCTTGAAAGCTGATGAAGCTACGGGGAATAATGGACAAAATCCTGTTTGGTGCTGTCCCCGGGGCAGGTGTGGGCTGGGAGGGGAATGTTTGTAGCCGTTATTTGGTCGCTCACAGATTTACACCGTGGGGGGGAGTAAGGGGAGGAAGGGGAGTGTGAGCGTGGCCCCTGCAGCAAATGTTTCTCTGGGATTTTTTTTGTAATGTAAGTAATGTGTATATGTACAGCAGCGTAGATCTTCTTATTTTTTAAATTAAGAAACTTTACCCTCGTTTTTAGCTGTTCTTTGTGGATTTCAGGGGGTGGGAGGGGGGGTCAGAGGGCCCGGAGTGGGTAGGACCCCGGCCCTCCTGCCGCCGCCGCCGGGGCCTCCTGGCCCTTTAAACCCCGGCCCGTGACGCGCGTCGCAGCCCATTCATAATTCCAGGCGCCTCACTCCTTATTGGCCCCTTCGCAAGGGGGCGTGGTCCGGGGCGGGCGCGTCACTCCAACTGGGCGAGACCATCTCCGCGAAGAGGAGGAGGGATGGGCGCTTGCTTTCCC
>VXBW01001489.1:98916-116740 GCA_013400375.1 Thinocorus orbignyianus
GTCCTTCCCTGCATTCCTGCTCCCCGGTGTGGGAGAACCCCACCACATCCCTCCCCTCAGGGTCTCTGTGTGTCCCTGCCCCCCGGGGATGCCATTCCCCTGGGGTTCCATCCCCACAGCGTCCCCGTCTCCGGGCGGTTTGAGTCCCCCCTGGGTCAAGGTGTCCCTCCTAGACATCGCCATCCGCATCCTGGGGTGGCTTCAGGGCTCCTCTTGGCCAGAGCATCCCTGTCCCCTCACGCCCACCCGTCTGCCTCCATCCTCCTCCCCGACACCCTCTTCTCCAGGGCTGGGGAGTGGGATGATGACATTTTGGCTGGTGTCCCTTTGTGCGGGGTGCTGCTGCCCTGGCACACCCCCTCCCTGGCACCAGAGGCCCTGAGGACACTCATCTGCCACCCTCAGCGCTTGTCCCCTGTCACAACCCCTGGCTTTCAGGCTCAGGCCAGCCCCAGTGGCCCCATTATGGTGTGGGGACTCTCACGTGTCACAGCCCAGAGATCCCACCTTGACGGTGACAATCCTGTCCCCTCAGCTCTGTGAGGACAATTCCGTGTCTCATCTCCATCCCAAAATACAAAAGGGTGTTCTGGCCCCATCTCTCCAACCTTCTTTCCCTCTGATTCCCTTCAGCTTCCAGGACTCGGGCTGTGAATATCCCCTGGGCTCTGCCTCAGTTTCCCTGGGTACAAGTGTTGGGAGGGAGCTGGGAGAGGGTCCCTTGGAATTGTCTGCGATGGCTCGGCTCTGCGGTCCTTCCTCTTTGGAGGTTCCTGAGACCATCTTGATGGTTTTTTCTCTGGAAATTTCTCCCTCGCCTGTGATGGCAGGCACGGAACTCGTGCTGGAAAGGAGGATGGAGTGACAACTGCTCTCTCTTGGAAGTGGGTAGCAGGTGCTGTTCTAGGAGAACATTCAGGTGGTCAAAGAATTTGGAAACTTCATCCCTTCCTAAATTAATATGGTTTTATGTCTCAAAACCACCTACTTCTCTAGTGGATTAGTGGATGTTTCCTGGAGAGTGAAAGGGATTTAGGTTTAATTTTTGCAGAAACAAGTAACACAGCCTGACTTTGGGGTGAAAGCTCCCAAATGTAGTTCAACAGGGCGCTGTCTCTCTGAGTCAAAGGATGTTCCTAGTGTTTGCTGCTCGGAGCTTTGCCCAGGAGGCAGGGCAATTAATTTAATCAGCCTTTGATCAGCGGTGCAATTAGGAACCCTGAAGAAATGGAAGTTGGTGGGATTCTTCTGAGTTTCACTGGTGGCCTCTTAGGGACAGTGGTTGCTTGGTGGCACTTTGCTTTTTTTTCCGTAGCCATCTGGGTACTGGGAATCTGGTGACATTTTTGGGCACTGGATTGGGATAATGTAACTTTTGGAACACTTGGCTGTGAGATATTTAGGCAAAGGGGGGAAGGCAGGCGGGGAGTTCCGGATGAGCACGAAGCTGTTGATGAGATTATATTGGATGCACGTTATGGAGAAATTGCTGCCAGAAAGGCCGGTGGCTGGAGGGGCTGGGAAGGGAGTGCAAAGATTTCAGCAGTGACCTCCTCACCCTTGGACAGGCATCCAGGATTTCCCAACAAATTTCAGCTGGTTGCTTTTCTTCCACCTTTCTGCCACTGATGTGAGCCTGGCGGGGGTGAGGAGGGTTGGTGGCCGGTGTGATGGGGCTGTGGGGGCTTTGTTTCCTCCTCCCAGTCTGCGCTGGGAGATGACATTGGTGCCCTGGTTATATGGGAATGGGAATTACGTGCCTCCAGCAGACGGGTCTGGACAGCTTAGAAATGTTTTTCTTTGGACTTTGTTAGGAATCCTTTGGCTTTGGGTTCATTTTTGTTTTTTAACGTTTGGCTTCTGGACCGTGATTTTACAAGGAGGGATGAATCCTGTGTGCGTGGAGCCCTGCCTTGGGATCCCTGCAGTGGGAAAGGGAGAAAGCTGCCATCAAGCACAGACCACGAGACCGTGCCGGGGAAGATTCTGTCCAAAATACTCGCATTGGAGATGGAACTTTTTCACGGACAAACCAAACAACCAACCATTTTATGCAATCCACCATTTCTGTTGACTGAAGGAATTCCCGTGGGTCCTTTAGCTGAGTCTGGCAAGGGTTTGGGCCCTGCCTTGTGTTTTAAACAAGCTCGTTAGCAGCTGGTGTGAGCACAGGCGCTGATGGGCCTGGAGAGCATCAGGAGGGATGATGTTAGAGCACCAAGGACAGGAACTGGTTTCTGGAACACCAGTTCTCAGCGTTTCTTGTTTTAAACAGCCAGCTGGGTCCTGGCCCTCCTGGTGGTCCCCAGCCAGCCTTTAAAGCCAGTGAACTGGGATCGGGGTGGGGCTGTGGCTGGTGGTGTTAAGCAGGGCCAGACGTGGGTGGTAATAGTCCGACAGCTAAATTTTTGGATTCAAAAACCATGGAAGGGAGGGGAGAACTCTGGCAGATGGGAGAGGGAAGCGGAGACACAGAGGCTCTCCCTGGATTCCTGAGTTTTCTGTCAGGCACCCTAAAATCCAGCCATCGTGGAGGTGGTTCCTGGGGAACCATCCTGCTGTTGTCATGGTGTTGGAAGAGGAGATGCAGCTCCTTGGCTGTGTCCACGTTTCTCCGTGCATGTTCCCTGTGCCCTGGCTGGAGTTCCCCGTGCTCGGGAGCTCACCAGCAGCAGGAGGAAAGTTGTGATGGTTCTGGAAGGGAGAAGCCATCTCACACTGAAGGGGGAGTGTTGTGTGATGCTCTGGAAACCATAGAAACGGTTGTAAGGTGCTGATTACACAAGGCACCGGGATCCCAGTGAGTTCGGGGGCTTGGTGGGGAGGAGACTCTTCTTTCTTCTCATTAAAGGAGCAGACGGGTTCAGACAGGCCGTGGTGATGCTTCTCTTGGTGGCATTTCATCACGTGGAAATGATCCCTGGGGATCTTGGGGCAGAGGGTAGACATAAACAAAGCTCTTTTTTTTTATTGTTATTAGAATCATAGAATCACAGAATGGTCAGAGTTGGAAGGGACCTTAGAGATCATTGAGTTCCAACCCCCCTGCCATGGGCAGGGACACCTCTCCCTAGAGCAGGTTGCTCCAAGCCCCATCCAGCCTGGCCTTAAACACTTCCAGGGATGGGGCATCAACAACTTCCCTGGGCAACCTGTTCCAGTGTCTCACCACTGTCACAGGAAAGAACTTCTTCCTAATATCCAATCTAAATCTCCCCTCTTCCAATTTAAAACCATTACCCCCTTGTCCTGTCACTAGACTTCCTGACCAAGAGTCCCTCTCCAGCTCTCCTGGAGCTCCCTTCAGACCCTGGAAGGCTGCTCCAAGGTCTCCCTGGAGCCTTCTCTTCTCCAGGCTGAACAGTCCCAGCTCTCTCAGCCTGTCCTCACAGCAGAGGTGCTCCATCCCTCTGATCATCTTGGTGGCCCTGCGCTGGACCTGTTCCAACAGTTCCCTGTCCTTTCTATTATTTTTTAATAGAAATGGGTAGATCTCTTCTGTTGGCTGTGAGGATCTTGCCCGAGGCAGCCTCCTACGCTCCAGAAGCTCCGGTTACTGGCTGGAGCAGCAGCCCCTCTCCTCGGACCTTCAGGAGCGGTGCCAGCCGGTACAAAACACAGCTACTTAGTATTCCAGTGAAACAGCAAAATTGGGATTTGCAGCACGCTTCTGCCTTCTCTGCAGCGTTGTTTTTGGTCTTGCCATGTTAATTCCAGCCAGAGGAGCATCTGCCACATATCAAATGTTGAAGCCCTATAAATTGGTGCTGGCACGGGGTAAACGGGCTGGATTTGTCCTTCCCAGCCCTCGCTGGCTGCCGTGGCTCTAATTGACCTCTGGAGAGTGCGGCATATGGCCATGGCCATGATAGCCCCCGCTGATGATCAAGGCCAGCGGCTCCAAACCTTCTTATCCCAGGACCTCCTGTTAAAATAGAGATTCCAGGAGCCCTTTTCCCTCCTGGGGAATGGAGAGAAAAGCAGGTTTTCCTGGGTAGTTCAGCGAGGAAATGCCTGTGCTGCCACTGTGCTGTGTGACCATGAGGAGGTTGTTGAACCTTTCCGTTCCGCTACTCTGGTTTGAACCCAGGGAAGTGATAACTCTGCCTGCGAGTGGACTGGGAGGGATGGATGCTTCCCAGTGATCCCGAGCCTGATGCCATGGGTGACAGGCTGCCCTGTCCTGGGGGACAGCAGGGTGGCACTGGCCCATTTCCCCTGGCCCGTGCCACAGCCCCATTGGCACACGGGAGTGATTCCCACAGGCTTCAAAGTCCTTTGCTCGGGAAGAGGTGGGTTTGCTCTCACTAGGGGGTGGGTTTTTTCCTCTTAAAGCATGTTGGTGTCTCCTGGGTGCTGATAGAAATTATTGACCACAAGATTCATGCTTCCATAGCGGGGGGGGGGGGGGGGGGGGGTTAGCTTGGATATTGATTAATCATGCTCTAATTCATGGAAAATGGGACTTTTTTTTCCTCCTCAAGCTGTTGCCCAGTTGCTGCCCTCTGTGAAGCAGCAGTAAAGTTTTGCTGCAGGTGTGGATTTGTCTCCATACTAAAGTGATTTTTCTATGTGTCTTTTACCTACTTCCCAAGAGTATTTTAAAGTTCAGCTAATGCTCACAAAGCACATGGAGATGCTGGATTGAAAGGCTTCGAGAGGAACAAAGTATTCACATTTTCCTGAGCAAATTCCTGTTGTAAAGACTCCTAGAGAGTAGACTCACACGCTCCATCATCTGGATCTTGTTAGTAAACAAATTGCATTTTCCCATCAATTTACTAATGGTAATTGCCACTTTGAGGCTACAGTCAGGTTTTGAAACAAAATTATGCCTGGCCCGTTCGTTCTAACAGCTGTCCCTGAATGACATGGAATATTGACGTGCCTTTTATTGAAAAAGGAATTGGCTTTAGCGGGGAAGACAAATTATCAGCTAGAGAGAAACCCAGAACTGCACTGAGGGGTGTTGCTCGGGAATTGGAGTGACCAGGAAGCACGGGGTGAAGACAGAGGGGAGGTTGTCTTTTCCCAGCCCTTTGAGGCCAAGGGTGGATGTGGAACTTCTCAGCGAAGCAGAGAAGAATGGATTTTGCTGACTGAGGATAAAGGGTCTGGCCACTCCTGTGGGGGGAAGGGGAGAGCTGCTGGCTGGGGAGCTGGAGAAACTGTGGAGCTGAGCTTGCTCTTCCTCCATCCACTGGGAAAAATGCAGCTTTGGAGAGATGACGGTCTTTCCTCCATCACCTGCTGGTGCTGCCCCAAGCCCTGGTCCTTCCTTCGGTGCCATCAGGCTGCCTTTCCCTCCAGGGCTCTGGTGGGGATTGGGGCTGTTTGACTCACGGGCTGATCTGCTGCCTTTCCTCTCTTCTCACCGAGGTGACCTCCAGGAACACGGGGCTGCTTGCCTTGCTTGGGAAATTGCTCTTTTGTTCTCAGAACGTGGTGAAACCAGCAGAGAAATGCAAAGCATCTCTCTCTCTCAGTGCCCCTGCTGTTGCCTAGTGAAGATGTCAATTGGTTTGTCTAAAATGTGTCTTGGTTTTAAATCCTCTGAGCTCCACCGAGAGCCTCAGAGCCTTTTGTGAGGCTGAGGGGTTTGTGTCATTCACGCTGTCTCTGGCCTGGGGGACGATGACAGTGGCTTGTCTTGCTGCAGAACGCAGGTGCCAGTGGCAAAATGCCCTTCTTAGTAGTGCTTTCAGCCCAGGACTGGTCCCTGTCAGCTTGTCTCTGATTTCTACCCAATTGGGGAATAGAAGACTCCAGGCCTAAGAGGACTGTACAAAACCAGGGGCTTATTTTCAAGAGGATTCCAAGGCAGATTAGGTCAAAAAAGCTGGATGACTTACAGAAAACCAGCATCATGCAGGGTCTGGAGACAGATCCCTGCTCTGAAGAGCTTGTGCTCTAAATTAGCTGTTCTTAACTTTTACTGCTTTGGGGACCTCTGAAGCCTTTGTAGTGGAGGTGTGGGAACAGCCCAGCACAATTCCCAGTTGCTGTGCTTCCCAGAACAGCCCCTGACCCCTGCCCAGGGCAGGACAGAGGTGTGTGACTGCAGTGCTCTCTGCTCCTGCACCTCTGCCTCTTCCAGAACAAAACCCTGCATCCCAGCATCTCGCTTTCCCATCTTGTGGCCACCACCAGCTCCAGACATCTCCAAAGGTCCCAGTACCGGCAAGTCTTCTTCAGTTGGGTGACATCTCTTTGTGGGAGACGGGTCAGACCCACAGGAACGGGGGTCCCCAGGAGCCAGGGGTTGCTGGGCACCTCATTGCTGGGTACCTTGCTGTGACCTTGCCTCCTGTAGCACAAATACACAGACACACACTCTGCTATATATAATCTCCTGCTCCACGCCTCTCCCTGGGGAGAAGGCGAGAGAGCAAACATGTGCCAGGCGTTAGTCACGTTGCTCTCGGAGGCTGCTCAGATTCCACGGTGATAAGCAGAGGAGAGGATCCCTCTGGAGCGCTGCTGTCCCCTGCTTTTCCTCTGGGCACGGTCTCCTAGGGTTTCACTTTGGCACCGTGCTGCATGACCCGGCCTGATAAGCCTTAGGAAGGAGCTCTGGATGGATTTGGGAGATGTCTTTCCCGAGGTGGTGTCAGGGGTTTATCATTCCTCTCCCTTTGGTATCTTGAGGAAAGCGTCGAGTGTGAGAGTTGCTGTGGGAGCACCATCCCTCTTGCATTAAAAAAAAAATGAAACAAAACAAAAACACCAACCGTGTAAACTAAAAAAACCTTAACCAAACCCATGTTTGCTTTCAGACTGGTGTTGGGAACAAAAGCCCAGCAGCCCAGGAGCTGCCCTGTGCGGTGGTTCCAGGGCAGGCTGTTGGTGCTGGGACTAGAAACAGCCAGTTCAGTTCTTGGGCAGCGATTCGAGTCCCCAGCACAAATCCTTTCCTTCTCCCCATCTCCTCCAGAGCTGGAATCCAGAAGCATCCAGAAAGCTCTGCCGTGTGCAGCTGGAAGCAGGGAAAAGGCTTTCTCAGGGGTGATTTTTTTGGCTGTTGTCAGGTTTGGTGTCTCGGGAAGAGCGGGGGCACCTTTGAAACGAGACGAGGTGTCGTGGCGCAGCGTTCCTGCCCGTCAGGAGCCGTGCAACAGGCACAACGTTTGCTTTGAGGCTTCTGCTTTGGCAGAAACGAGGACACCCGGAGACGTCTTGACATCTCACTTCGCTGAGGTTTGTGTCTGGATTTCTGGCAGGGAGGAGACAATCTCCAAATCGCTGTTCCCTCTCAGCCGTCAGCACTCTTCCTCCGCGCTGGAACGAGCTGATAATGACTTGTTTGTGCCTTCCCCACCACCAAGGAGAGGGCTGAGAGCAGGCGTGTCTCAGGAGCTGAGCTGTCGGGCTTCCCCTCCTGTTAGACAGCAATAATTAGTGGCTGGAGGCAGCGCCTCTTTCTTGCTCCAGAATTAGCTGCTTTCTCTTCCCCACCTTCACCCTGAGGGGAAATCACTGCGGGGGGCTCTCAGATACAGCTCCCTGCAGTAGCTGGGAGCTGGATCCTGGGATCTGGGAGGTCTCTCTTCTAGCTGGGGTTTGCAGAGTGGCTCAGAGCAGGATTTGAGCCTTCAGCATAAACCAGGGGGCATTGACCCCCCTGCTCCATGGTGATTACAAATAATGGGAGGCACAGGACATTATTTATTCATTCATCTATGCAGCATTCTCCATGCATCCCAAAGGATTTGATGGGGTTGCTTGATGCTCCTTGGTGCTGCTCTGAAGTAAATACTGGGCAGGGCTTTAAAGATCTTGGCTCTTGAGGGAGTGGTGGCCGGTTTGCTTCCCGCTTGTCTGTTGTGTGGGATGGCTGTAGCTGAAAATAGGCATCTTTTCTCTTTGCAGTGTGTGTGTGTGTGTGTGTGTGTGTCTTTTTTCTTTTCCAGTCTGACATTTGTGAAATCAGGTCTGGTTTTTCATTGGCAATGATGGAGAAAGGATGTGAAAAATACCGTAGCTCATCAAAGGCTTGCTCATATCATTAGACAGCTCACGATGCCGCTCCGGAGCTGGGACCTCCATGTGCCACATGGATCCCGCTGCAGAATGACTCTTGCCTGCCTTCATCCCCGCCTCCTCCTCGGAGATGTGGCAGCAGCTCTTTGGGGACAGTATTTCACATCCTCCTGCACTCAAGGAGCAGGGAATCCCAGAACTGAAATCCCTTTCCTCAGGCTGACGCCTTGTTCCCCATCAGCGGGGAAATGCTGTGAGTTTTCCAAGCTGGAAATCACGACCTGCCCAAGGTTTTGGTGTTGGGAATGGACCTCAGGCCTGACTCCAAGCCAAAACCCATCTGCTTCTCTCCAGCATTACCTGCTTGGCACGGGAGTTGTGGGCATGGAGTTGTAATTAAATTGCTTCCTGAATCCAGCATGTTGATAGTGGCTCAATTAGACGGGACTCAGGTGGCTCCTGTGAGGTCCGTGTGAGTGAATGGATGGCGCTGGGGCTGTCCTCAGAAAAGGCAGCTCAGAAACGTGCTGCCTCTTGACCTGCTCTTGAGTGCTGGCACGTCCTTGTCAGTGCATGGACTCATCTGGTGCAGGCTTGCCAGATATAGTCCAGAGGTGGGTTTATTTTTATTTTTCATTTTTCCTCTTGATGCTTTCGCTGCTGGGTGCTGTAGCACGAGGTCCGCCTGTACAATAGTAGTTGAACCTTCATTCTTCTGCTTCCCTGTGTTCCTGTGGCTGCTGCACATGACGAAGGAGCAAAAACAATCTAGTGGTGACTCATCCCTTCAGAGAAGGTGGGATGAGAGTGACGAGAGACAGCGAGCAGAGAAACAGCATCCGCAGGGGAGCTGAGCTGTGCTGCGCCAAAGCTGCCCGGAGACAGGCTGAGAGAGCTGGGACTGTTCAGCNTGGTTTTGCTGGAGACTTTGGGCATCCATGGTTTGTGACATCCAGTTAAGAAATTGCCTGGTGCAATGTTTCCTAAATAAGGGTAAAGGTGATTTATTTCAACCAGGAAATCTGCTGTTTCTCAGTCTGTAGGTCTGTCTCTGTTCTAAGCTGTCTCTTGGAAGGTGAAGCAATGAAAGAGCTGGGGCTGGCTCAGGGGGACTCACCACATGATTGAGTGAGATGCTTCTGTGGCTTGTAACCACAGTGCTCTCCAGGTTCCTTCAGCACAGCAAATTCCTCTGATAGTCTAAGGGGTTCTCTTGCTTCAAAACCAGCTTTTGGGGTATTTGGCATCCCTGCAAATCCACTGGTGGCAGTGGAAATTGAGGTTAGAGTCTCTGTTTCCTTTCTCTTTTAGATCAATGAACTCAGCAATGTTCCCGTCCCTGTCATGTTGATGCCCGATGACTTTAAAGCCTACAGTAAGATTAAGGTGGACAATCATCTATTCAACAAGTAAGTAGGTGCTTCCCAACTTGTTTGTCTCTATAATTAGAGCTCTTTGCTGTGGGAGAAACTGGTGCAGTGAAGGCCTTTTGGTTTGTTCCCTGTTACAATGCCCAGAGGATCTGGCATGGGGGACACATGCCCCCAGACCATTCAGGAGGGCATGGTGAGGGGAGGTGGGTGACAAAGCTGATGCAGGACTGTCTCTTGACTCCTGCTGTGCCCTGTCTGGGTGTCCTGTCCTGACCAGCAGGACCCAAGACTGTGGAGAAGAGAAGAGTTTGCTCTCCGTGACCTCCTGGGTTCCTTGCCTCTCTGAGACTGTTTGCAGGACACAGCTGGGAAGCTACATTATACCCCTGGCCCATGGGGTTTGTATGGAGTTACCTCGTTCTCCTTTTCCCAAAAAATCAATTTTTGGAAGCCCTTTTTAATGCCATGATGGTGGCTGGCCCTCAGGGCTGTGTTCTCCCTGTGGTCTGCAGTTCTCCCTGATGAATGCTTGGTTTTCAGAGTTTCCCAGGGATTAGCTTTGCGAGTGGGAGTGTGATTCAAAAGTTTGTCTTCTCCGGCACCTACAATCGCAGTAGCTGCTCGTCCCTCTTCTCCTACAGAGATTTTAGTTTCCCACACATTGGTGCAAAGGATTCTCATTGAGAATGAGCTGACAAAATCTCCCACAGTGTCCAAGCAGGACCATCCTCTCTGCTTCTTCCCACTGGGCACAGTAAGAGCTCCGGCAGGGAGTAGATGCCGTGTCTCCCAGCAATGGGGAACGTTGCCTGTTGTCCACTGAGGAGGGCTGGCAACAAAAGTCACTCTGGAACAGTTGGGACTGGTCTGGAACATGCCAGACTGGAGCTGATTCACCCCGTCTCCTTTGCTTTCTGGGCGAGATGGTTTGTCTTATGGTGACCTTTCTTTTGACGCACCAGTGATCTGATCTGATCTGAAATCAGAGCCCACGAACCCCCACCCCCCCAGCCTCCCTTTTTCCTCCAGCTTTTCATCTCAAAACAGTGCCAGTGTGTTGCAGGGGGGCAGCTGTGTCACTGAACCAAACAAAGCAACAAAGGAGGAAGGAAGAGAGGAATTATTCTGTCAAATCTGTGCTTGTGACAGGGGAGATTGTTCTGCAAGGCCGGCATCCTCATCCCAAGAGCCCCGTAGTCAAACGCTGGATCCTGCAAGCATTTCTAGGAACAGATGACTTTTGTAGGCATCCAAAGAAACAAACTGCCCTAACGAGGGTAAATATTCACAGAATATTTACCCACCTTCTAGGTAGGAGGGGGCCTGGATGTCCTGGGGGGTTTAACAGTAAAATGGAATGAGAATAAAGTTTGATTTCACAAGCTGATCATTGCACAAGAACATCTTTTCTGCTTTGCCTTAGGGAAAACCTGCCAAGTCGCTTCAAGTTTAAGGAATATTGTCCACTGGTGTTCCGAAACCTCCGAGAAAGATTTGGGATTGACGATCAAGACTACCAGGTACTGTCTCTTCTCTCCCTGCCCTCCTACCCGCTGTCCCTAGCACAGAATAACCAAGATGGTGGAGAATCCGTGATATCAACCTTCTCGTGTGGCCAGTGTTTTATGGGCTTGTAATTGTGGTTTGGATGGTTTTCCCGTAACGCTGAGGGGATGGATCTTGCTGTGCCAGGCACTGGGCAGTGGCAAAATGGAAAGATGGTCCCTGCTCCAGAGCTCTTAGAGTCTGGGCATGAAGTAAGAGGCAGCAGATGGTTGCAGACAGGCGGCAGCTCGAGGATAACGATGATCTAGTGCAGAACATCTGCAAGGAAAATGAGTCTCTCGTATTTTTTACAGATTTGGGTGCTGTTCTCACCAAGTGCATGTGCAACTGAATTGGGTTTATCGAGGCAGCTGCTGCTCTGGGACGCGTCCCCTAAGGCCTGAGGTTCAGTCTTGCCTTGGAGGGGAGAGAGACAGGGCAAAATGGGCTTAAATCCAATGAAAGAGAGATGTGGCAACTCTCGCTGCTGCAGCAGGGCTGCCCTTCCACACGCAGGGCTTAGTTCTAGGCACGCAGGAAACGTGTAGCAGCTTTAGAGACCTCTTAAATGAGGGGAAAGCCAGGGCAGCAGCAGCGGGTGGCTTTGATACCCGCCTGGCCTTTAGCAGCCCGGGTGTGAGGTAATTAAACCCAGTATCTTTGGCACTCGGCTGCAGCTGATAAAGGCTGGCGAGAGGCCAGCGCTGCCTGGTCGAGGGCTTCAGCTGAAATATTCCCTGGAATCTGCCAGCCCCAGAGAGGCAGGATAGTGCTGGGGCGGTGGGTGAGTGGCGTGAGCTGCTTGCTCTCCCCCTCCTTTGCTTCACCTGTCAGCCCAGCCACCCTCCTCCCTGCTGCCTGCTCTCCGAGGAGAGGATTCGGGAGCAGAAGCTGTTCCTGCTCATCCCACCAAACTGCTTCCTTCTGGTGCTGCGTGTCTGTGCCCACATATGTCCATATATACACCCTCCCCAAGCACGACGCAGCGCTCCCTGATGATATCCAGGGTATTGCCCAATCTGCTGCTGTTTCAAGGTTAATATAACGAAGGGATCTGTTTTCTTACCCATGGTGAGACCCTGGATCTGCTTGATCTAGTCTCTGATCTCCTGTGGTATGGACCAAGGAGCAGATGTGGAGCACCTGCATGCCCTTCTCTGCCCCTTGTTCCCAGAGAAGGAGAAGGGGTGACCTCTGAGGATACCGAGAAGGGTGTTTGGGGCTTTTTGTGTTTCTCCTGGCTGCCAGGGCCCATCCTACTCTGCTGCCTGTTCTGAGGGTGTTTGCTTCAGGTGAGATGTGTTTTCCCCAGCAGAACCAACAGGTCATCTTTGCTTTTCATCTGCAAGGGACTGGCCATCCCCAGGAGGGGCAGCAAATGCTGGCGGCCACCTCGTGGCTGCCTGGCATGGCTCTGGCCTGGGTGACTGCCCCTCTGCTGAGGGAGCCTGAGACAAGCCCAGTGTTAGGATGCAGGTGGCGTTCCTTGTGCCCGTGTGTGCTCAGCAGCTTGTAATTACCTGCGAGCCACGAGCTGTGCACACAGATCCCTCCTGCCTGTGATGGAACACCTCTTTATTCTCAGGACACAGCTGCTCAATCCACGCTTCTCTTGAGATTATTCATTTTCCTTTTCCCCTCGTGCTGCCAGGCCCGCTCTCCAGGCAGCGTTTTGCCGCTGCCTCGAGGTCTGTTGACAGTGGTTTGTGCCAGGCTCCTGAGGCTACAGCTTGGCCAGCAACACCCTGCCCCTGGGGCTGCCCGTGCCAGGGAATGACTGTGTGTTGGCTCCCTCCATACCCTTCAACTGTATTTATGTGCAGTGAAGTGAGTAGCTCCTAATTATTTTGTCTCCCAGTCCATCCACTGTAGTGTATTTCAGAAATTTTCTTCTCAGTTTCTGTTAAGAAACAATCAGAAGCGTGTGAAGTAGCTCACGTAGGAGCACCCACAATCCTGGGGGTTCTCAGTACCTGGTTTTTCATTTACCTGTGGCTCTGAAGGATTGAGGGTAGAGCAGTTTGGCTCTTTGAAAGTGTCCAGCCAGAACAGAAAACAGAAAACATTCATTGAGCTGAATTCAGGTGGTTAAAACTCGATGGCTTGAGTGGGCCCGGAGCCAGGATGCTAAATATAACACCCGAACTCTGGGAGAGGTGGGAGTGACAGGAAGGGAACAAAGTAAACCTGAGGGCTATGAATTTGGTAATGTCCATATGTGGTCATGGTTTCTGCTTCCCATCTCCTCTGGAAGAAAAGCTCTGTGGTTTTGAGGTGAGGGGGTGATTAAACTGTGCAGCACAGGCTCATTTGCAAATGTCAGCAAGAAGCACGGGGGATTTTTTTTTTCCGTTTGCCTTTTATTTTCCTGACAGTTTCCAAAGCCCTTGGCAGGAGTAGAGTTTTTCCCCTGCTTCATTAAAGTTTTAAAAGCTTTAAATGCTTCATTCTGAAAGGAAACCTCTGGGCTCACTGGGTAAATCCCTCTCTCTGCCTGTCTGAGTCTGCAGAAGAGCAGGCTCCCTCTGCCGTCTGCTCGCCAGAGAGCTGAGGGATGGAGAGAGGAGCATAAGTGGCAGCTATGAAACAAATATACATCATGAAACACATTGTCCAGCCTCAGAATCCCCAAAATCACACCTACCTCGAGCTAAAAACCGCTGTGCAGGTTCCAGGTGGTGGAGGAAACAAGGCAGGAGACCTGCTTGGGTTAGTCTGGAAGGTGTGAGGAGCGGTAACGAAGGGTGGGATAAGGCTCCCTGCCTGGGGAGAGGCATAGGGACACGTCGCTCCCGTTACGGCTCAGGGAACATGGGGGACACTCTCTCTGCAGTTTCCTTGGGATTTTCCAACTGTGTTGCAAGTAGGAGAAGAAGCTGCAACGTTTCGTTGCTAAGGGTGGAGACAGGGATGTAAAGGCAGATGCTGCTGGTTGTCGGAAGAACAACCGAGCTATTTATACTCACAGCCTTTTTCATCTGATTATAAGAATAGCAAGATGGCTTTTGATTTCAGGATGACCTGTGAAGAATTCCCAAACAATGAGGGTTTTCCTGATTTTTTTTTTTGATAGAAAATAAGGCAGGCCATTTCATTCATTTTGTTCTGTTTTTCCTTAAACCTGACTGTTCTTAAATTCCCGGGAGGAAATGCTGAGGAGTCTGGCCCTGTGTATAACTGCTGCTTTATGAACCCCTTAGTAAAAAGCATCTTCAAAAATGCCTGCCAGGTGTTGGACTAAAACGTGTGGATGAGTAGAAGGTCCAGATGAAAGCTCTAAACTCCACATCCAGACTTCTGAACAACTGGGTTAACCTCGGTAGCACTGAACACTCCAGGGATCTCACTTTTATTGACAGTGTGTGTGTGTGCTCTGAAACAGCCAGGACCAAGTTATGAAGGTGGAGCACACCTTCATAGAATCATGGAATGATAGAATGGTCAGAGTTGGAAGGGACCTTAAAGATCATCAAGTTCCAACCCCCCTGCCCTGGGCAGGGACACCTCTCCCTAGAGCAGGTTGCTCCAAGCCCCATCCAGCCTGGCCTTAAACACTTCCAGGGATGGGGCGTCAACAACTTCCCTGGGCAACTTGTTCCAGTGCCTCACCACCCTCACAGGAAAGAACTTCTTCCTAAGATCTCATCTAAATCTCCCCTCTTCCAATTTAAAACCATTCCCCCTTGTCCTGTCCCTCCACTCCCTGACCAAGAGTCCCTCTCCAGCTCTCCTGGAGCTCCCTTCAGATCCTGGAAGGCTGCTCTCAGGTCTCCCCGGAGCCTTCTCTTCTCCAGGCTGAACAGCCCCAGCTCTCTCAGCCTGTCCTAAGTCCCTGGGACATCTCTTATTCCAGGTCCAGGTTGTGGAGCTGGCACTGGTCACCCATCTGTATCCCAAGACTTGCTCTTCCTTTTCCCCCGGGGGGGTGGCAGCTCTCTGCCTGCCTCTCCTCCCCACTGGTTTTGTTCTGCTTCCCTCAGAACTCGGTGACACGCAGCGCCCCGGTGAACAGTGACAGCCAGGGCCGATGTGGGGCCCGGTTCCTCACCACCTACGACAGGAGGTTTGTCATTAAGGCGGTGTCCAGCGAGGATGTAGCAGAGATGCACAACATCTTAAAGAAGTACCATCAGGTAGGGTGAGTCTGGAACCCTGGGAGGGGAGGTGACAAACACCTTGGGGAGCATCTTGTGCCGTTTGCTGGGGAACTGGAGCTTGGATTCACAGTGTGCGACCTGGCACAGCTTGCAGATAGCTTTTGCACAAGAAAACAGTGTTCCCTGGCATCTGAGAGCCAATTATTGTGCAGCTGCCTGTTTCTTCATGGCACTGAGCCCCTTCACAGCTCATCCTTGTTCCTTGCATCGATGAATTATGGATCGCTGGTACCTGGGATCTGCAAAGACGCTCCTAATTCAATCCTTTGAATTAGATTTGCCAGAGGGACAATGGAGGAGACAGTTCCGTGCAGCAGGGAAGGAGGGGGTGAGGCAAAGTGGGGCAACTGGAAATGTTCTACCCTGGTCCACATTATCTGCCCATCCATCTGCATTTTACTTTCAGATCCTCTCACATAACCACAAGAAATGAAGTTGGCCACTGCCACAAACACTTCCCACTGAGACTGGGTGATGGACATGCACACTCAGCCTGTTCCAGTGGGTGGGACAACTGGGATGCTTTGTCTCAGCTCAGGGCTGGAAGACACTTAAAATGCCCAAACTTGCTTTCCTTGACACCGCAGGAGCCATTTGCATCCCTCCTTCCCTTTCACATGGGTGTCAGATGGCTGGAACTGAAGGTTTCGCTATCACCTTCGGTCAGAGATGGGTTTTGTGTGACAGTACTGTCTTTCTCTCTGTCCTTCCCTTCCCCGCTCTCCTCCAGTTCATCGTGGAGTGTCATGGGAACACCCTCCTGCCCCAGTTCCTGGGCATGTACCGGCTCACCGTGGACGGAGTGGAAACCTACATGGTGGTTACCAGGAACGTATTTAGTCACAGGCTGACTGTGCACAGGAAATATGACCTGAAGGTGAGGGCTTGGAGGGCAAACACGGAGCCAAGAGCTCCTTTTTCCAGGAGAGTGGGAGTTGGTCTTTGTCACACCTACTTGACAAGGTCCTGGGCTTTGCTTTTTGTTCAGAGGATTAGGTTTTGAGGGCTCTGGATGAGGCTTCACTTGAGATTTAATTGCATTTACCCACCCAAAGTGGGTACACCACTCCAAGTAGATCTGTAAGTGTCTCAGGCGTGAAAAAGGGATTGAGCACTGATTTTAAAATACTGTCATTATTTTTCTGCATGGAGGAATTAAATGGTGTCAGTGGATTCTGTGGGAATATCACACAGTGCAGCAATGCTCTTTCCTTTATTCTTTTTTTCAGGGCTCAACAGTATCCAGGGAAGCAAGTGATAAAGAGAAGGTATGGACCATTCCCAGCCAGCCTTTCCTTCCTCCTAGCAGTTGGAAGCAGATGGGATCCAACTGACTTTCCTTTTCCAAAGGTGTATTGAGCAGGGGACACTAAATGAAGCTTCCTGGGGGACAAACCCACCAAACCCCCACGTTAGTGCAATGTGTCTTGATGGAAGGATTTCAAAAATCCAAAGGGAATCAAGTCAGCCAGTAGCTGGTCATGGAATCACACACAGAATCACAGAATTTTAGGAGTTGGAAGGGACCTCTGGAGATCATCTAGTCCAACCCCCCTGCCAAAGCAGGTTCACCCCAGAGCGGGCTGGACAGGAATGCATCCAGGCGGGATTTGAACGTCTCTGGAGAAGACCCCACCACCTCTTTGGGCAGCCTGTTCCAGGGCTCTGTCACCCTCAAACTAAAGATGTTTTTTCTCATGTTGAGATGGCATTTTCCCTCTTCCAGTTTGTGCCCGTTACCCTGTGTCCTGTCACCAGGACACTGGGAAGAGCCTGACCCCATCCTCTCGACACCCGCCCTTTCAGTATTTGTAGGCAGTGACGAGAACGATGGTGCTGGGCCCTAGTGGGAGCCCAGTTGCATTCACTTGATAGATCAAGCCATCTCCTCCCATCAAAAATGAGGATGCTGCTTTCTCCTTTAGCCCCTTTCTCACTCAATTGACACAGAATCAAGCACAGGTAAAGCAGACAGGCTGCCACCAGAGCAGCTCCTCTCAGATTCCTGGCATATCTCAGCCTGTTTGTGACGTTAGTTTCTGCTGCCGTTAGGAAAAGTTAGGACTTAAGAATCCTCCCCCTGCAAACCTTTGGCTGTGATGCTGCTATGAAAAGTCCTTTTAAAATCACAGCAGTAGCTTGTGGTGCTCTGTATTTTGCACGTGGGATTTTCGGGTTTGGGACCCCAGAGTTGGTTTATTCCAGCCTGCTCTGAAATTCCATTTCTGGCATGACCCAAGGAGCTCCCATTGACACCAAACTTTTTGGCATCAAGGCACAACTTCATCATGCCCAAGTGTCCCTGGCTGGCTGGCTGTTTACTGCAGCTTTTTCTACTTATGCAGTTTGTCTCAGACCATTCCTATTAGACCTGTATAAAGCCACTGCACGTGTGTCATTTTAAGAACAAAATCAGTTAATTCCCAGCTGCACAAAGGGGTTTGTGTGTCCTTCCCTGTCCCTGAGAAATCCTCAGGGCCTGCTGTAAGCGGGTTCCTCAGCAAGCGGTGGTTTTAATTTTTTCCTCAAGCCCTTTTGGGAGAGAAGCTTTATTTTTTTTATCCCCCAAGCCAGAAGTCAACAAAATGCATTTCTTTTCTATTCTGGGAGCTGGTTGGACCATCTCTGGCTGGAGCCCAGCTGCCAAGTTTTCAGCCCTCAGCACATCTTCCCAGCAGTCTCTAAAGTTGAGTTACTCCTGTGTCTCCTTCAGTTCCCCCCCTCCTCAGCACGTGGATTCACTGACAGATAGAATCCTAGAATGGTCAG
>VXBW01001493.1:2724-18190 GCA_013400375.1 Thinocorus orbignyianus
GGGGAGGGGGCTCGGGGTCCTGGTCACCCATCCCCCCGGTTCTCCGGTACCCCAAATCCCGGGGCATCCGTGCCCAGAGGCTGGCTTGGGTCGGGGAATAAAGGCTACAGCCAACGCTTATTCGCGGGAGACTTCGGGAAGGGCTTTTTTGTCCCCTTGCCAACGCCCCCGTCCCGTCAATAGGAAGAAATTTAAGATCAGAGGTAGTAAATTTATTAAAGTCTGGAAATGCCACGTTGTCGTAGCACCATTTGCAGTTAGGCCTTAATTACCTTCCCTCAGACCACCTCTTCCAACTGCACTCTTTGTTCTTCCACACTTTGTGTTGCAGGAGCAGAGGTATGCGTGTGTGCAGGAAATCTCAGTATTCTCTGTCTGCAAGGATTACACCATCGGGTTTGGGTGCTTTTTTCTTCAGCTTTGCACTAAAGAGAGGAAAAAAACCCGCTTTCTCTTGAGGACTTGTTTGCCTGATTAATTAGGTGAACAATGAGTGGCACTTGTCGCACATACATTTTGCACATAAAGGGTTTCTCACTGCAGATTTGGAAGTGGTACGGTGGAAATTATCATGTTGATCTGAAAATTTTGGATTTGCACATCTTTACAGCCCTCGGAATTTGTCACAGCCTCTCCCGCCGTCTTAGAGGCAATCTTCTAATTGGTGTGCACAAACTACTGGCTCTACGGATTAGCTGTGGATAATTTATTACAGCATTGCAGGCTGCCAGTGATCCATAAACCAGAGTGTGGGAACTGGTGAGACAAACATACAGAGAAGTCATTATGCACTTGGCAGATACTTATGTTAGATACTACTTCTTGTTTTGAAAGAGGCAATGCTAACAATGTTTTCTTCTTCTTTAGAACAGTCGATAGACTCTTTTACATCTATCTGCATATTCACAAGGAGTCTCGGTTTGTTGTGTAGTCTAAAGGTCAGTGTCTCTGATGTTTCAGCACACAAATATAGGTTATATATGGAAACAAAGTACTGCTGTGGGGTTTATAGAAGAGCAACAAGAATGGCCTGACAAGTGGCTACTGGAGGGAAAGATTTCTGAAAGACTCGCTATGTGTGTGTATGTGTATTTATTTGGGGGTAGGGAAAGGGTGTAAAAGGTAGTTAGACAGGATAGAAAGAAGAAAAAAAAAAAAGAAAAACAACTGTTGAAGATTTAAAAACAAACCCTAATAGTGAAATGTGCTAAACAGTGGAATAAATAGTGTCCCAGAGGAAGTTCTTAAGTCCCATTGCATAGGACTTGAAAATTAGGCTGGAAAAAGGACTAAAAATAAATACTATGGGGGATTACTCCATTCTGGCATTAGAATGGACTGAATGACCTAGTAAGTCTTTTCCATTTTGTAACTTAATAGCTCTGTGAAGTTCTGCTGTAGAATTTGAACTACAAGCCTTTTTACACAGACATGAACATAGCCTTCATTTCACTGTATAGATACTCAAGTAATTTGAACAACACCTTACTTACTCATGTAGTACATTTTGTAAACATTCAGACAATATTAAAAACATGCATTTCTTGGTTAATAGATTGTGTGCAATGAGAAACAGACAGTACATGTTAAAATCAGTTATAGCCCATTGTCATAGCCTTAGTGCTCTATTACACAATGTATTTTTTACAGCTACTTTCATACAAAATAGCTTAATGTTTCACAGTCTATTATAATTTGTAATAGAAATGATGGATGCAGATTCAGTGTTTTAGTCAGGCAGCATCCACATTACGGCAGTGCTAAGGTGAGAAATGCACAAAAGGCTAGTGGCTGGGTGCCACGCTTCAGGTTTTCAGGGAGAACAAATGAGCATGGGGAAATGAAGCTGAGGCGTAGGGAGTAGGATTGGATTGTTTTATTAGAGAGAAGACTAGGAGTCATAGGCCATGGAGAGGGAAGATGAGTCTTGAAATGGAATTTGCAGAGGGGGAGGCAGTTAGTTGTAGGCAGAATCTGTGGTAGAAGCAGGTGTGAGAGGGATTTGTTGTCCTCTGTGAAAGGAGAGCAAGAGGCATGATGCTGGATGAGCAGAAGGAATAGGCCAGTGATGAGATCAGATAGGACCTATCAAGAGTAAGATAAAGATGGCTGAAGGGCAGAGTGTGTATTGGCTGGTGAAGTGAGGAATGAATCTGTGAAAGTTTTTGAAGCCAAGGTTAGGTATATCATCCTCAGGGGAGGAGCGAGGAAACATGCTGCTACATTTTTGACAGAAAGGAGCTTGAAGAGGAATGACCCTGAAAACTCTTCAAAGAAGTTAGCAGAATGTGTTTGGGAGTTGAGGTCTGGTAGATTTGAAAACTGCAGAGGTGTGGAAGGAGAAAATAAATGCTCTGGGACAAGATGAATGCCAGAGATCTTGATAATCAGGCTGAGAGGCGTTTTAATAAGGGAAGTATATAGGCTACTGGAGCTACAAGTGAAGAGACCATCCCTAAGAACTGCTCTATATGTACCAGAGCAGGCAGCTGTGGATTCTTGCTTTATGACGGTCCTTGTTTCTCTCATTTTCTCAGCTGCACTGGGGCAGGAGGTGAGACAAACAAAGAAAGCTTCGTACCCTCAACTGCACAAGAGGAAAAGAAGTGCGAGGAGATAGAGGTCAAGGCAGTAGGAAAGAAGAAGAGTGGGGTTTGACACCATGAGAGGGGGACAGAAGAGAGGACAGTGTAAATACAAAAGGGGAAGAATTTGTGCAGAGGATGGGGAGTTGAGTGGGTGGGTGGGTGTCCTTTCTCAACTGTCTCACAATTATTACGTGACTTGGGAGGTTCATGGTGCTTTCCTCTGTGACTTCACTAACTTGTCTTGAAATAGTAACTAAAACTATGTGTGGATGTAAAAACATCCTCAGCCAGAAACAATGCAGCTACGTTTTTTAGCGGAAGGGGAACCTGGATCAGACAAGGCACTACTGACTTGCATGGCTTAGATTTTCTGTGGGGCCACCCAAAACATTGCAGAACTCAGTTCTTGATGTTTAAGAAGACCCATCCAGCCTTGAGATATTTTCAGCATAGATGTAATTGCAAAAGTTTAATTTAAAAAGGGAGGAAACCTGGTAAGAAAATGGCAAGAAAAAGGTTCTGAGGGATGCATAGATTGAGAAATCCAGTGGTCTCAAGTCACCGAAAAATTTAACGTAGAGGGAATTTCCCACAAGAGGCAGTAAATCACCTGAGAATCCAGAAAAAATTGTCCAACGTTCAAAATTATTTTGTTGATGTCTTATTCTGTCTGTATGTGATATGTGCACAACACTCTAATAGTCTTGTTATGCTCCTTGGTTCACTGTGTAGGGGTTGTACCACAGCAGGGGCCGTGAAACTTAGCTGGTGTTACACACCACAGCTGTGATACAAGAAAATAACAAGCATCACCTTCACTGGTTGATCGTTCTTCTTATTAGGAAAGAAAGCCATAATTGTAGCTAAACCAACTGCATCACATGCCTCTGTTTTGAAGCAGTGGCATGAACTCAAGCTGGCATTGTTTGTCTCAGGCACAAGGCAGAGGAGATCTGTTTAGCTGGTGAGCCTCTGCATAATCTGGACTTTGAAACGTGTAGGTCTTCCCATCACAATGTTTCTGCTGCCTCACTTGTAATTCTGTGGAACAGTGATTGCTTACCTTACAGGGCGCCCTGAGGACTGTGTTTGTTCCGCATATTGAGATCAAGTGTAAAGTGATTAAGAACATCTGCATTAGATTTAGACATGTGTATTGCAAATAACTACTATTAAAGCAGACCTTCCAGTGACTGAAACTGCTCTCTTCTTTCTAACTAGGGAAAAGAAAGCCAGTCCAGAGAATCACAGATGGGTCTCAGCTTTATCTGCTGAGTGTAAAAAAGCTTGGTGATTTCAAACCCTTTAAGCAGGGATGGCAGCTCTCTTTTTGTCTTCTTCCCTGAACAGCCACGGGGATGTGAAAAAAAGACCTGGTGCGCATTTCATAACTCTGGTTAAGGTCGTGAGTCCTTGAGTCTTGAGGAGATGCTCAGGGATTTTTCTGGAGCCTATGCTTTTCTGTGGTGTCATAGACCCAGAAGTGCTATTTTTTCAGCCGTCTTCCATCAGAAATTCTATAAAAGAACTTGGAAAAATTGTTATGAGGATCACTGCTTCTACAGAGTATATTCTAACTTACATTCATTAAGAATACCCAACAGGTAAGGATATAAGGATACTTATGAATTATTCCATACTCTGGACCACAGAACAATACTTTGCAGAGTACATGCTTGTCCTTCCCTTTCTCTCTAGATTTGAAATTTAGGGATAAATTAAGTAATTTTTAGTATAAAATTTTGCTTTTTTGTTTTTGACTTCTATAATTATAAGTATACACATGTAACGCCCTCAGAATTAAATCACTTGGATTAAAATTTATCCCACAAAAGCCATAGCTTCCAAACAGTGTTGCTGGGTTTAAACTTTGACGATGATATTAAAATATACCTGTAAGTACATTAATATTAATAAGAAATATTAGTGTTTTTATTTGAAGAAATGAATTTGTGTGAACTATTTTTAGCTGTAAATCTTTTTGTCTGGCACCCTGTATTTTACTGGTGAAAAGCATTCCTCTGAGGTCATATAAAAATTTGTAATCAAATGCAGACCAACTTTCTCTTGTACTGCTGTTCAAAATGGCGAACCAGTTCTGAAATATAATCCTTTAGCATATTATTAATGAAAACATTTAGCACTGAGGTCAAGGCTTTGGGAAAAAAAAAAAANAAAAAAAAAAAAAAAAAAAAAAAAAAAAAGAAAGAAGCACATTTTCAAGAGAATATTTGCTGTCTACTCTTCTTACTAGTTCTTTGTAAAAAAAAAACATTGTCTTTCGAGAGGAAAATATTATTGACAAGAATGCATTGGTAAGTGCACAAAATAATTGGACAATAGTGTCTACATGATTGCTCTGCAAGAAGTAGGTGTGAGAACTGTTGCCAGCGTTGAGGACTACCCGTATCACATCCTTAGTTCCACAGGCTTCAGGGTGAGGAAGAATTCCAAAGTGTGACCCTAAGCAGAAAATATGAAGCTCTAAGTATTATCTACCCAACATTTTAACACGTTGACGTATTTCAGAATGATCAGAAACTTCCAAGGATACATTGCTGTATTCACACACAGTGTCACAACAACTCAGATTGCAGATAATTGTTCCTAAATTCAGTTCTCCAGAAGGTATTTATAGAAAAGGCTTTGAGGAAAATGTGATTGTGTTCCTTTTATTTCTCTCTATTTTAGCCTTATTAAAAGGAGAAACTATGCATCTGAAAAGAAAAACATGAAGAGGAGACCCCATTGCCATTACTTTGGAGAGCTGAGAAGTGGAGAATGAAAAAGCCATTGGCCTCAGTTTTACTACCACAATGGCCTTTTATGAGAGGGATTAGATACGCCTAGAGCTGGTGCAGCATTCAGTGCTGCCCTGGACAGCAATCTGGAAAGAAAGACGATAAAAATCAGTTTGTCATAAGGTTAAATCACCACAGACTAGCTAGATTGGCTTTTCAGATTGTTTTTCATTTGGGGAAAAGAGGAAAACCAGAAAGAAAGAGAGAAATATGGCTTAAAAGCTGTTTGGGTTCTTTTTTCTTTCCTCCTCTTTTTTTTCTTTTTTTTTTTTCTTTTTTTTTTTTTTCCCCCTTTCCTGCAAGATGTAGCATTCAGAAAACATGCTGAGCGAGTTGAGGCATTAAAAAGATCAGTCTTTGGTTGCTGAATGAAAGACTGTTGTGCGTGTGACTCACATGCTAAACAGAAATCTGCCTTCAAAGCCTATTTTACTGCCTAATTATATATACACAAAATGTAGCTGTCTGTTTCAATCAAATCCTAGGAAAAAAGAATAAAACTCCTCTTAAGATGCAATTTTCATGGTTTTTCATAACCCTAGAACACACACTGCTAATGCAAAAGGGGGAAGTACAGCTGCAAGGTCCAGATAAGGCACCAGTAATTGTTTTTCTTTTAATTATTACTTTATAAAGACATTATACCTCCTACTCAGAATGAGGAAAATTAGTGTCCTCTCCTTTTCTTTTTTTTTTTTTTCCTTTTCTCTATCTCTTCCCCCCCCCAAGAAAGCTTGTTTTTATGCATTTCAGGAGCAGCCAGCAGCTATGGAAAGTACTTTTAAGTAGCCTCTGTTAATAACAAGCTTTCAGAAGGGATCTAGAAATTCCAACCCTCTGCAGACCTTTGTATTGCACTGAGCACTCCATATGAACAAAACAGAGTGAAAGAATGCACCATAAAATATAAAATAATTGCTGGCAATGAGCTCTCTTGGAAACTTTCAAGCTGGACAACACATGTGAGCCATTTCTTTTATGAGAGACAAAAAAACCCACACTGATTTTAGCTCTTCCTGCAGTAATGTGAGTATGGGCATGTGTGAGAGTATGTGCACGCACACACACACACACACACACGTATATATATCTCACACAATTCAGAGGTCTTTTTTAATAACTTCAACTATAAAGTGTGATAAGCCATTACTAATTTACATCCTCTTGCAGATACAAATCATTAAAAGGAAATGATGTTTTAATGGCTTATCCAATATATATCTAATTGCTCCTTAAAAGTTTCTTACTCTGAAGGTATCACTGGACATCTCCCTGGGAGACTGGAATGTTAGAGGCAGACATTACCTCTGCAAATCTCTGTGCTGGTGGAAGAGGTAGTGCCCATCCTCTGCCTGGTGATAGCACATCATATTCTTTCTGACCTGAGCACTCCCTAGACTATTCTAGTCAAAACGAGACAAATTAGCAAAACTATTTTCCTCCTAGTTTAAGTAGTTGAGCCCCACTTAGGCAGAAGTTAGTTAGAGGGAACTCTTACTGGAAGAGATGAAGGTTAGTAACTTCTGGGAAGAGTCATTGGAGTACAGCGAAAAACAAGTCACAATAGCCTTAGAAAATAACCCTATTCCATCTGCAATGACTGTTTACAACCTAATAGTCATATTCTGAAGCTTTGTCTATTGTTGTTGACACGTTTATTCTAGTAGCATATTCTTGCTAATTACTTAAGGTACTAAGGTCAAAAATAGTCACTGAAAATTTAATTCAAACCCACATTTTCTGTCCCAGTCACTGGTGGTGTACTCACAAAAAGGCTGATCTCTCCAAAACTGGGCAATGTCTGTTAATTACAGAATTAATTAGATAAGGAGCCCGACATGTTCTACTGTGCATTGTGTGTGCATCCAGCCAGAAGAAGTTTCCTGGCAAACCTTTCTCCCACCTAATCAACGTCTGGTAGTTTAAACCCTGACATAATGCAGCGATGGGGTGAATGGGTGAGATTCAGGAGTTCTGGTTGGCGGGGTGAGCTTGCAGGTTTGCTGAACTTCTGAATGCCCCGGCAAATGGGTATCCAGCTCACATGGCTTGTGTCTTCTCTCTCCCAGACTGGTTACAATGGAGGCTTGTTGAACATAATGACTGTACTTTAGCTAGACAATAGGTATGCTAAGGAGATTAGCTGAAGCTACTTCCCTTACCTGCCTGCAGGGAGGGAATTTGGAGAACAAATACAGAACAAAAGACTTATGGATCAAGTGAAGTTACTGCAAACTACGCAGGGGTGTGACTTTACAGCACACTAGCTACTTCACTCTTTCTCACATGGGCATCCTTTGTGCAGGGTAAGGGTGCAGCTCAGCCAGACACTTGAGCTGCTCTAACAGCTGCCAAAAGGGGCTGTCCCATTCTTCAGGCTCTGTTTTCCCACTTTTTCTCCAGCCCTTCAAGCTGTGTGGTCTCATCCTCTCCATTGCACAGCTCTGGCACTCATTTGACCCCTAAGTGAGTCAGTGGAGTTTGTTAAGCCAACAAAAAACCGTGGACTGTTTTGTGGGGTGAGTCTGCTGCTGGCTCAGTGAGCTGAATCAACTCACTGAGGGGCAGTTGTGTCACCCCTAAGGGGGCAGCATGTAGGTTAGGTGGGAGTGAGGGAGAGGAAACCGAGGGCTGAACAGAGCAGAACCACCCCTTTTAGTCACAGCAGACCGTGAAATTGGGTTATGCCGTTTCATTTAACTACACCTTAAGGACAGAAACCTGCCTCTTCTCAGACTGTTCCAGCTGCCATCACCAGATCTGCTGGCTGGATGGCCAGAAAATGTGCTTTAAACATAAACCAAACCTATTCATTTTGCCAGGCTCAGATTAAGATACACTCATGAAAGCACCTCATTCAGAGGAACAGGTAAAAACTTTTGGTAACTAGAGATAGAAACCACTTCCTCTGGCTCAGCTGCTGTAAAAAGAAATGATCTGCCTCTGTCCTTAGAGCGTCCACGTTGTGAGGGATTTAGTACAGAAGAATAACTGTGCTGTAAATTCACAACAGCATACAGTAATGTCCTCACTGGAAAAAAAAAATAAATAAAAGGAGCAAAGAAATCAAGGTGTTGGAACAAGGACTCAGAGACACACGTGGGAAATCCTAGGCAAATGAAGGGAAGAAATAAACCTGCATTCATAGCACAGCAGAGAGGTTTGGCTGTTAGATCAACATATGTAATAGATGATGAGCTGAGCTGAAGGCAGTAAATGGTTTGGAAGACAAATGGCTTGGAAAAGTCAGACAGAATATTCTGGGCCAGGCCATTGACTACAGAAGAATGTTCCAAAACGGTGAGAAATCGGGAATAAAGAAATAATTGCAAGAGTTACTGCTTCTTGTCTTGGTCTGTGTATTTTTTGTGCTGAGTGAAATTCATTGAGTGATTTCAGAAACCCAAAGTAAATCTGTACGGCTTCTTTCAGATAGCAGGAACCCAATACAAAGTCATCTGATTTCTTCCCACGTTGCCCACTGGTTTCTTCCCTGTCTTCTGAACAGGCTGCTTATTTGTTGAAGCATCGTGTGCCTGTCTCAGACTCACCCATGGGGACTACTTTGTGCTGTATCTGCCTTGGCCTTCAGTGCATCAGTCTGGGATGCATTTGCTGGCACACATGGAGAACAGATTCATTTTTTTTTTTCACAGAGGATTTCAACATTCTTATTCTTCACTGTGAATTTAACAAAACCAGATCATTTAGTGACATTCTTGACACATTTGCTTTGTCTCTTCAGCTCTAAAGCTGAATATGGAGAAATATCTCTAAGAGACATCCCTACTCCTAGGACTGGCAGAGATTCACTGTTAATTCCAAACCTATAATGGGATATCAGTCATCTAATCAATCAATCAATTTAAAAAATAATAATTAAAAGACTCAGAAAAACATCGTTGGGTTGTTTTCATTGAATTTCATAACTGTAGTAATACTGCCAACTGAGCATAATGCTGTGACATCACCAATGGGATAGGTACTGGTGCAACTAAGTCTCAGGTAAAGACAGCAGTGAACTCATTTCCAGAAGCAATGTTGCACATGCAGTTTGAAACACCATAGGCATGCAAGTTGCTGTCAGTTGACTTTAAAAGTCCATTAATGAAGTTCTTGGAAGCAAACATTCTCAAGGACAGAAAAGAGGAATCAAAAATTTTTTTTAGTTTAGTTGTCTTGCCTCTTATTTTCCACAAAGAGTTGAAAAAACCCAAGAAGGTGTGGTTTATTTCTTAAAGAGGTGTTCATAAATATCCCTTCAGAATATGTGGCAGAAGCCCAAATATGACAGAGATACCTAGCAGACAAACTGCTAGATATACAGATAGTATGGATGAGTGTGAGTTCAAGTGTCGTGCATGAAGTCTGTGGCAGAACTGGGAATGCAGTCAAAATCATTGAACTCCTAGCCATTTCGTAAGAGAACACCAGAGTATGGGTTTGGAAATGACACTGTACAAGAAGTCCAAATCCCTGCTGTTGCAGAAAACTGTGCAATAAGTATTTTAGGAGGTTCACAGAGTACGTATCCTACTTATTGGTGAAAAACTATAGGCCACAGAATTCGTTCTCAAGTTCTTCAGCAAATATGAGACATATACCCAAACAACAAAAGGCACACCTATAGTATGTCCCAGGAAAACAGCAAACTATTTCTTTTCCCTTTTTTTTTTTTTTTTTTTTTTNTTTTCTTTTCTTCCTCCCCAATCATGTAAGCCTCTGCAGCAGAGGGGAACTTGCTAGAGAAACCTCCCAGACAACCACTGGAAAAAGACTAATTCTATAGAGGAACATCAAGAGTACATGCCAATCAGATCTGAATATCTGAATAAAGATTGTTTCCAGACGTCAGTTTGGCATAAAATTGTGGAAAACACACATGAAACAGATGTCTCATAAATTTCATTGCTACTAGAAGCATCTCTTGCCTTCAGCTGTGACCAGTGCCTCTGATGATCCGTAAGAGGAACATTCTTTTCTAAGCTCAGGGAAACATTAGGCTTTCTCACTGATTTCTGCACTGGTCTACTACAAAAAGCCCACTCTTGCTCAATGAAAGTTCATCAGGAGGAAATAAAAAACTTACCAGTGTCTGAACCACTGCAGAAATGTCATGATTCTCCTAAAACTTGTAGAGTTTGTTGCTAGGGGTCCTTTCCAGGATGAGGGTCTTTACCAAGGTGATGTGCCACTTACCTTTTCTATAGAAAACAGCCCATGCTGTCAAGGACCCTGAGGTGGTGATATCCCTCCTGCACATCACAGAAGTCAGGTAGGGAGTACAGGACTTTCCAAGGAGGGAAAGATTGCCTGCGATGCTTAGTCCATCCAGCCTCAACCAGGAGCTTTTTTGTGCTCTGATAAGACAACTGTGTGAGGGCATGTATTATTTACTTCCATGACTATGTAGAGCTATATCAGTCCACAACCTTATGCAGATGCAATTAGGGCAAGCCCACATTTTGGCTGTTGGGTGTGTGGGAAAAAAAAATTCTGTTGTCACTGAAAAAGAGAGCATTTAATATTGCAAGCCATTGGTAGGCCGTTCAGAATGGCAGAATAATGTTAACCTGCCTGCTTTAATTTTATAGTTCAGCAATTTATTTTCCTGTTGCTGAATTGCCTAGCTTCCTAATTTTTTTAAAAAACATGAATTTAGTATTTTTGACACTTCAATATATTCTCAAGACAGAGATAGCTGACTGTAAACTTCATGTCACCATAGGTTTTTCTCCTTGGGGTTTTCAGTAAGAATTATTTGCTCTTCAATTATCCTTTTATGACAGCGTAACATAGTAAAAACAAACAAATGTTGAAGGGAAGTTTACAAGGATGGACAAAGAAATTGTTGCATTCTACCATGTAGAATATAAATGTAAAATACATCTTTTACGTTTGCAGCAACATCAGCACAAAATACGAAGCATTATGATACTAACGTATGTGCACATACAGAAAGAAGAGAAAGTACAAAAGAACAGCTGTTTTTAAACACTCTTTGATTCTTAACTTTTCTGTCTTAAAATACAGCAGGATTTTAGTACCTGATTTTTAAAGCTCCCAGAAGCCTAATTGGAGTTACATCGGAATACATGAATGCGTTTAAAAACAAATTTATAAGTAAAAAAAAATAATGGGGTGGGTGGGGGAAGAATCACTCATACAATCTAGCGAGGATTTTAGTGGTTTTATTTAAAACTTCTAAAAAATGCGTTAAATGATGGAGACGGCAACAAAGCCTTAAATATAGATGAGCTGACAACAGCATAGTAGGAAAAAATCTCATATCATAACGTAAGCTTGCTACGGCACTACTAACGTATTTTGTTACAGTGCTCTCTCAGTCCTTCACCAAATGTCTAATTTCAGATCCGCTTCACGTGCTTTCCTTGCAGGGTTTAATGTACGTGATTAATCTTGACTCGGCTTAATACTGCTAGGAATGTGGCAATGACCTCAGCTGAACACTGGCAAAGTGATTAATGTTACATGAACTGGGATATTTTTTACTCGGGATCCTGAATAAACACAGACATGCTGTATTCCGTTACAGACCTTTGCTCAATTGAAAATGTACCGTGGTTTCAAAGAGTAATGTTTCAGATGCAATAAACAACGTTGGAGGAAACATGGCTCTTGTTAAAGAAAATGCTGTTTCAGGCTAAAGTTCCAGTGATCATAAAAGATATATGATGCAATAAACAAAATGAACCACAGGCAAGACAGGTCCATTCGATGACTAACCACTGATTGAATTTTGCAACACTCCTAGACATTCTGTGAGATAAACTATTCACAAAAGGTCCCCATTAAATATAAGGTTGTAATTTCTTTTTTTTTTCTCTTTTTTTTTTTTCTTTTTATAGTGAGGTCCAAGAACTGTATGAATGTCCCCTATTGGTTGTTTGTGTTTTTGAATTTTTTATGATATGAGAAGACAGGCAAACAGTTGCTATGATTGTCAAATGTCTTAAATCAAGTAGAGAAAATGCAATAAAACACAGTTTCCATGGCAACACATTGTAACCTAGTACTGCTGGATTATGAACCAGCTCACATCTATGATCATTATTTGTTGACAAGCACAAATTGAGCCTAAAAGCATTAATATCAGAGATAAAACTGGAATGTTGAGCTAAGTAATAATAATGTTTAAATATTTCCAAGGTAGTGGCAGCAAATCAAGGCTAGTTATGTTACCATTTACATAATGTTAATAAGCTAAATGAAAATGCTTTTATTTTCAAGCCTTTCAGGAAAGATATAACAAATATATACATCTCCAAACCTGCAAATAGTAATTGACATGTATTCTGTGCCGCTAAGGGAATACAATAGAACCAATTATACAAAATTATATACAAGACATTGTAATCAAATAATGTGATTTTGATTTGCAGTCGTTTGACAAAAACCTGGAGAAAAAAAGAATAAATATTTCAACACCTGTTTACTAAGATCGTCTCCCTCTCCTGCACACTGTTGCCTATTGCCCATTGGACTTTTTTGTACATTGTTATGAAGCACTAAAGCAGAAAAAGGGAAATGAACTTTGTTGGCAGAATTTATGTCTGCCTGTCATCACCACATACATTTCAAAAGCATAAAGGTGATCGGTTTGTCTGTTTTTCACAACTCAGTAAGAATTGACCAAAACAATCAACAAGGATAATGAATTGGTTTTCTGAGTGCTTCTCACTCTTACTGCTAGTATTCACCACCCTCTCAGGCCAGGGGCCCCCGGAGCTGCAGATCTCTGTTCAAAGAGGTTCCAACAGCCATTGCAGGAAGCTCAACACCAGGCACGCTGGACCCATTGGACATTCCCTGCAAAGCTGCTCCAGGTGTCCCTGGAGCTACCTGGGCAGCAGAGATCAGCTGCTTTCACTAAACAGTGGAAAGAAGCCCATGTACTGGAAGTCTGATCATTCCATCATATTGTGCATGTGCAGAAACCATATCCCATGCCTTTCAATTATTTAGATCATCTGGTTTCTAGAGAGGATCCAGTGTGCCAGTTGATGACTTTTCTCCATGAAAGATAAGGTCTGCGAACTTTTTTTAGAAAACTTTGGTGGCTTATGCCAAGGCAGGAGTGGATATTCACCTTTGTTGCTGCTGAATCAAGATCCCTACCCTTCAGAGGCTTTGGTATAACATTCTTTAAGGCTGTGTGCCTTGAATATTACCTTTACATTGTTGCTGGATTTTAGAGAAGTGACTTGGTAAGATGGTTCCTAAACATAGGTTTGCACTCTGGACCATAGCTTAGGGGGCAAATTAGAGAAAATTAATTGTTCCTCTTTTAGTTAAAAAATAGCCAGATTTGACCAGCACTGACCACTGGAAAGTGCCATTTGAATAAACTTATGCAGCTGCTTTGGGAACCATGGAATTATGCAGTACCACAGCCATTTATGGCCTTGGAGTCTGGCTATACGAATGAACAAATCCTTCCTAAAATGCAGATTTTTTTTTTTTTTTATCTGACTAGATGGCAACAACTTTGTAAGACATTCCTGTAACATTTTGTAAAAAGCTCTTGCCAATTGCAGAAACAAGTGACTTACAGAGGTTTGCTTAGCAGAATACACCTACTGCTTCACAATCTTTATTATGTAAATATCCACTGGAAGACTGTGGAGGAATGGCTGAGTGAAAAGGGGCACGACTGGATTGCAATGAGCAGCCCAGTCTTTGATGGAGATAAAAGCTTAGAGGTTGCTGTGAACTGTCCTTGAAAAGTAGAAGTATGAAGAAGCAGCTACATGGGAAACAAGATAAGCGGAATGGCAGTTGGGAAAAGGGGAAAAAACATTGCTGCCCACAAACGAGAACTTTACACCAATTGTGTGAGCGTTCTAGGTGTTTGAACAGAGACTATAAGCCAATCACGTAGCTGTTGCTAGCGTGTGCTTCTTTTAACTGTCTATATAAAATCTGTAAGAAACTTGAATAAAGGAGAACGATCATACTGATATTGAGACTCATCGTTACTCCGGGTCCGGCTTCCCGCTCTGACCATTCCGACAGAAGACCTTTAAAAATACAAGCTTCTTGGGTTTATCTGTGTAGGACAATTGCTGTGATATATCTTAATGTCCATAAATAATGCAGTAAGGGCTCTAATTCTGCCCATCATTATGCCTTACAAATTTTGACATTTTGTATGGCTTAAGAAAAAATTCAGAATTGGCTTTCATACGAATACAGTAGAGCTGGAATTTTGTATTTTAAAGATCACAGACATTCCTGGACTTTGTCTGTGTACCTGAAGGGCAACACTAATCCCTTAAGGGACTGTGGGAAAGCTGAAGTAAGAAAGCTAGTTGCAACTATTTTTGGAAAATTTTGTGCTGGCCTGAGATTCTTGAAAGTTCAGTGATTCACTGAATGATGTATTGTGCTTGAAAAGAATCTTCAGTACAGAGGGAACAAAATGATATTTAAAAATCACAAGCACGTAGTTCTTTTCACTTTATCAGTTGCCTACCATAAATAATCTCCATGATGAGATGAAGAATTAGCAATTCGTCATTGTCATTCTGGGCATAGTCACCATGTGTTTCTTTTTTTTTTTTTTTCTGTGAGGGGCAATGGCACAAATGGAAACCAATGGAAAAATAGAACCTCTGTGCAGCAGGTTGCTGTTGAAGCCAAACCTTTTTCTCTTGAATTCTCTGTGATAAGAACACATGGTCCATAGCTTGCATCTCTCTGTTTTAGACAGAATAAGCATCCCATTTGGATTGTTCCTCCTGGATGAATATCTGCCCCAGGTGCACCTTTGTGTCAAACAGTTCCTGAGATGTGCTCCAGCTTCCATACAAGGATCCTTTTTGTTCTGTGTTCTGCTGCTATGTTGGATACTTTTGTATACTATGTTGATACTTTCACTTTTCTCCCTTATTGTGTCTTTTCTGATGTTTGTTTATTACATGATGACTTTGGAGGCAACCAATGCTGGAAATTTTTGATAGAATCTGAATTCTGAAGGCGATTTCTGAAGCATATTCATAAGTAAACAATTTCACAGAATCACAGAATCACAGAATCACCTAGGTTGGAAGGGAC
>VXBW01001548.1:10162-32967 GCA_013400375.1 Thinocorus orbignyianus
CACTGCCGGCTCCTGGGGAGCTTCTCATCCATGAGCACTCCCAAGTCCTTCTCCTCAGGGCTGCCCTCCAGCCATTCTCTGCCCAACCTGTATTTGTGCCTGGGATTGCCACATCCCAGGTGTAGGACTCTGCACTTGGCTTGGATCAACATTCCCACCTAGTTTGGTGTCATCTGAAAACTTACTGAGGGTGGTTCAATGCTATCATCCACACCATCGATTGAGATATCAATCAGGACTGTTTATACAGTCTTGTTTATATATTAAACAATATATTTTCACTTCAACAGTCCTAGGACAAACCCAACCACAGCCCAATTTCTACTTTTCTACCCTTTTAGAGCTGTTTTTTTTCCTCCTAAAAATGCAGCCAGACTTCAACAAGTTGTGAAACCCTCCCCCCCGCAACGGGAAATAAACTGAATTTATCCAAATTCAGCAGCTGCCAGAGGGAGAGGGGAAGAGATAAGAAGGGCAGATCTTGTTAAAAAGTGTATTTGGTCAGAATAGTTTTGATGTAATAACTTTTTTTTTTACTGAAAATTAGAAATCCTCCACATGAAAGCTCAAACAAGCAGGCTGACATTTCACAAAGGCTACGGTAAATATCAGAAGGCGCAATAAAAATGCAGATATCAAAGATCTCAGATGATTATCATCACCAACACAAGAAATCCAGAAAAATGTACTCTTCGGCTTGGCCGAGCTGCTCAGCTCCCCCAGGCCAGGGAGTTCCTTCCTTGGGAAGGGAAGGAATTTAATTATTCCATTTGACTAGTAAAGAAATGAGCCTTTACTCACTTTCTGTTCCTTTTCCTGGCTCGGTTGTAAGCTTCTAGACCTTCTGTTAGTGTCTTCAACTTCTCTGGCTCCACCTGAGTGAAGGTATGAACACCAAACCACATTACCCAGACCTGCAATTATTAAACATTGCTTTTACTTTCCTGCTAGACATGCATTACCACGGAGCCCAATTCTCACCACATCCCTGTGACACCAACATTCCCAGCAAAGGATAAATTAATGGATGGATATATACACCCCTTTATGCATATATATACATATATATTATAATTACTCTAGATGTTCACACCACCAACAACAGAAATCCCCCAAACAAACCCGTGGCATTTAAAAAACCAAAACTAAGAAGGGAAAACAGCATTTTTAAAACCTTTTAAGACCTTTATCTTTATATTACTAACACAAACACTGTTGTTAAAGTCTCCTATTCCATACCCACGTTTTATAAACCTTATATTACACCTTTGAGATCACCTGGAAGGCATTAAAATACCACGTTGCCAGTACGTGTGAGACAATATTGCATAGAATCATAGAATGGTCAGAGTTGGAAGGGACCCCAAAGATCATCCAGTTCCAACCCCCCTGCCATGGGCAGGGACACCTCTCCCTAAAGCAGGTTGCTCCAAGCCCCATCCAGCCTGGCCTTAAACACTTCCAGGGATGGGGCATCAACAACTTCCCTGGGCAACCTGTTCCAGTGGTTCCAGATGTTACAGATACAATCGACACCAAAGCGTTTCACATCACCTCCAATTTCGGGATGAAGAGTTCCAGGCTCAGCAACACTGCCAACACCACGGCCAAATCCATTTCCATTCCCAAAGAGCCACGGTACGTGCTTAGGTGAAGTTTCTTCCAACTATGAATCTATGCCTTAACTAGGATTTGCTTTAGCCAGTGAATTTATTGGTACTGAAAAAGGTCTTTTTAATTTTAATTTATTGTTTTTTAACTTAAAGCACACACCTCAGCGATCTGCCTGGTTCAGGAATGAATTTGAGCCCGTGCCCAACAGGGTGGCTGAGCTGGTACTTAAAATATTTGAACTAGAAATGTAAATTCTCTCAAAATCATCCAGAATTACCATCTTTTAAGCACCACGTACATAAATAAAGTAACTGGCACGGCTGCAGAGGCGCCAGGTAGTACCGGTGTAAACAATACAAACATCAGAGAAAATTAATGATATCATCAGTTTTTATCATTTGGATCCTTCAGAACATCAGGCCACTTAACTCTGTATATTATTTCAGTTTGGCTCAGTCATTTCTGCTTGTAAAAACAAACCAAAAAGAGTATTTAAACACATCAATTCAAAGAAAACGAAGGGATAAACTCCCATTTCTTTGCCAGTTTTGCTACATTTTGCTTGACTTACTTAACAAGAACCTTATATAGCATTTGTTTCATTAACAAGTACAGCCTGGGTTCTGATGCAAGGAAAATTAATTCTATAAATACAGATTTATCAAGCACACCTATAAATGACCCCCCAAAAGACATTGAAATGCAAATTCCCTCTAAACCCAGCCCTTCAATCAGCAAACAATTTATATTCGCAATGAAACTGAATTGTAGACGTGAGAAGGTGAAGCTGATGAGTGAGCAAGTTGTCAAAATCTCCAGGAATGAGGCCCAATGGAATGTTTAGCCCAAATTTTACACATCTTGAACTTATACATCTGATACTGAAACTGGGGAATGATATTTCAGGGACTTGTAAGACAAGTCTATTGGTGAAACCCGCATATGGGGAGGCAAGATGCCCATTTGCATAGAACACATTCCATTTTTCCCTAAAAATTGTGCTTACTTTTCATGCAGGACTGTGGATACTTCAAATAATTCCTCTCCTGATCAAACTTTGGAAAAATACAAATGAATTTATGAGAAATACCACCTATTTAAACCTGTGGAGCTTCTACATTATGTCTCCTCTGTTAAAATGGTTTTACTGGAAGTGACGTGACTCTGTCTGCAATACTCTACAGTTCAGGCCTTCTTTTTATAGAATGGTGGAAAAACAACTAAAGAAACAACTTGTATTCTTTCAAATTTAACAGGATTAAAGGGCACTGACATCATCACCTCAATCCTTTACCTTGGACACTCTGTTACGTGACAGATTTGTGATAAATCCTAAATTGCACATTGTCCGTATCCCTCATCTAGTAACAAAAAGAAATCAGCATCTTCATTAGCAGAATTTTGCAACAGTAAAAAACCCTGCCAGTAAAAACCCAGTAGGATCCAATTGTCTATAAAGGAACTATAACAGATAAATATTTGAATGAACATCATCACATGCCTTCGTTTACAATAAGCCATCACAACACTAAATAACACACAAATGGGATTTGCAAGGACACTGAGAAATCACACCTATTATTAGTATTAATATGAACCTATTATCTGTACAACTATAAAAGCTCAGTTTAAAAACTAAAACCCAGTTTAACTGCTGCAAAGTCCTACCCAGGACAACAGCTGTCCTGTAGGAATCATCACGAAACGCACTGACACCAGCCAACTCACAAAAACCCTTTGACTTCCACAAGGTTGCTCTCAAATCCTTGCTCCTCTTTGGGTGATCTTTGGGTAACGATGAAGTTCATTACTTAATGAAACACACATCCTCCTTTTTAGGATGCAGGTGGCTCCAAGGTTTCCTTCTTTCCTTCTCAGGAATTTCTGCTGCTCCTGGTGCGCTCCCTTTGAGTTCCTCTTTGATTTTCCAACAGCCAACAAGCAAGTGTTCATCAGGAAGCAAAGGTACAACATTCCTCCCTTCTCCTGCCAGGGAAACACCCTTCTGGCTGCTCCTCAAGCAGAAGCATCATTGCTTTTAATGCCCAAAGTCTTTTAAAATGGGAAACAAAAATCAAATTATGCATGAAATAAAGAACAGAGCAGATCCAAAGCACCATGAAATCCCCACAGCACAGCAAAACTAATGTTACAATCTAGCAGGTCAATATTTGATTGTACAAATACTTGAAAAGATGTTTTAAGAAAGCTCTGCAGAAAACACAATTTTCAGAACTGCTGCTGTGACTCCCACCACGAACTGAAACCTTTCCGGGTTTTCTGAAGACCATTTGATTTGCAAGGTTATTTCTTTTTGGTTTTCAAGGTTATATATATATTTTTTGTTTGGTTGGTGTGTTTTGGGTGGTTTTTTTTAACTTGTTCTTCAGACCAGGCTGCCTAAACATCTGAAGAATGTGGCCGTACAACATGTTAGAGGAGTGTCTGAACACGTGGCAGAGATTGTGACTGGGAATTCCAGCCTATTTTCAACTGGAAACACAACTATTCCACAGCAGGTGCACATTTTCACCTCTTCCATATTGCCTTGTGTCCCACCTTTCAACCTCAACTGGAAAGGTCACTCACTCTTTACTTCTTACTGGGGGAAATGAGACATAGATTTTCCTTTTAATTTCAAATTATAATTATTAAAGGCTTTCTGATCTGAGAGGTGATCCACTAGGTGGGACTTCTGATGAAGAACATCAAATGATGTCTCTTGCTGCCTCCACAAGCACCTTGCCAGCACTGCACCTGCCTTCCTGCTGTTTGGGCTTCAATACACAAGAAAATCTGTGCCACTGAATAGAACATCACACATACAGAAAACACACAAGATGAAAGAAGGTGGGTTTGCAGAAAGGCCACTCTACATTCTGGTAGCCACAAATTGGGGAGTGAAGTTATAAAACTGCTAAGGAATGCAAATGGAAAAAAAATATTGCACCTTTTTACAGAAGTTATGAAACATCAGCTCTTCAACTATATGAACACTCAGAGATACACAATTTTGCAAAGCTAATTTACAAATGCAAACTTGGAACATACGTGCAGGGTAATTATTGAATTTGTAACTCATCCAGGACGATGCTATTGTACATATCCTAAATTCTTCCAGTTTTGTCCCATCTCTTATACCTTGTTGTCTGTCTCCTTTGCTTATACTTTATAAACTGACTTGTAAGTTTGGGATCTAACCTATATAAGGAACGAGCTCTTAGGCATTCAAATACTGTCACTAAAGCCTGTGGATTTCTCCATAAAGTAAATACTTTGCTTCAGTGTCCTGAGACGGGAGCTCTTTGAAACCTTTGTGGGCAAAGAGAACAAAGAGGCCACCAGCAAAGAGAGACTGAAGTTCTCTTGAAACCACACTGGCCAAACATCACCCCCGTTATCTACAGCACTGATTCATCAAAGACCTGTTGGACTCTTTGTGGAAAGGACATTTGCACATCAGCCTCAGGTCACTCCACAACCATGACCTGCAGTAGGACCAGCAGTGGTTCCACCACAGACACCAGTTCTGGCTCAAGAAGTTCCTCCAGCCTCACCAGTGGGAGGCTGTTGATGAAGAAGACCTCCTCAACATCTTCTTCTACCTTCTTCTCCTCTGGATACCTGGTTTTGGCCACATTTAGGGAAAAGGGATACTTTGGCCCAACCTACTATCACCATTCTGAGGTTCTTCCAACTGTTGTTGTGCAATATACTAGGAACATTTATGGGGAAAAAGACCTAATTTTTAAGTTGTTTGATTTCTCTCTGCCAGAGGTAAAATGCTATTTCATGACATCTTTCCTTTCTACTCACATTTCTTTAAAATTTGCCTTTTATAAAATGGCACTTCCAAGGATTTATATACAGAAGATGTGAAATGTTTTAAAGAGCTACAGAAATAAAATATTATACTAGTAGTGGAGACTAAAATTCAAAATATTTATAACAATAAAATACCCAGTAAGTCCTAACAACTGTATTTTCTGTACAATTCCCATCAAGCATATGATTTGTCAACACCACCAAAGGATTTTAGCAGGAAAGAGCAAACTGGAGTGCTTCCTCACTATTAAAAGATGCTCCAAACCTCCTTCCAAGGTGAAAATGCACATGAATTCCCTCTTAGAGAGTGTATGTGTCACCCAGAGAGTTCTCACTTATTTCAGACCCCTCAACCTGACTCAATCACTTTTCCTTTTTGCAGTTTTCAACGGTTTGGATATCAGTTTCTTTGGACACAGCCAAAAGTTCAACTAAGGACACCACAGAAGTTAAACAATTCTTTTGTTACCAACATTTTTTGTGCACAAATTAGTAAAGCATAACCAGGCCAAAACAGAATCTGCTTCACGGCATCGATAGAAGTTTCTCATTAGATAACTATGGGAAAAAATCAGTTATAGCTATGAAAAAAAAAAGCAATTTTCACTAGTGAAATAAGAGACAAAGAATAAAATAAAGAATGGACCGAGCTAGTTTTGATAAACACTCGTGTGTATATAGACAGGGAGATATGTGCATATATATAGATATATAAATATACCTTCCCCTCCTCAGCGTTTTGTTGACATGAATTGTGAACTTCTTCTTCTCTTACGAGTTTTCCAGGCCATGAAGTCAGTCCTTTGATCTGGCCCCAGACCAAGTCGCCAACATTAAACGTCCTCGGCCTGTAATGGATCAGCTCGTTGGAAGAAGGGGAGTCTGGGTTCCTCAGGTCATCTTCACTACTGATGCTTTTAGCATCCGAAGGGCTAGGCACACACCCATTAATGCTTTTGGCATTAAAATCTCCATTGTAATGGATATAGTCTTTAACTAACGAGCTTTCCAAGCTGTTGGAGGAACTTGGAGACTGCTCTTCCAGAATCAGGTCTTGTTTAGAAGGGTTCAGCAACTCCCCAAACCCTCTGTTCTGCTGAGGCCTGTTTCCGTTTATGTGTGCACATCGTTCCACAGTGTTCTCCAGTCTTTCCTTAAAACTCATCATAGTTCTTTTGTAATTGTTATACCTGAAATTCTCCTCCAACATTTTGTCACTCTGACAGTTTCGCTGTGATAACAGTATCTGATGCTGCTCACCTTGCAGTAAGGGCAGCGTGGAGATGTTATTGGGCCTGTCGTGACAAGGGCTACTATGGATGTGGGCAGAGTGGTCTAGAAACTCATCACATTTCCATCTATTTACCTCACTGACAGGACTCTGCTCCCCTTCCCACTGTTTTTTGGGCGTGTTACAACTCGTGGATTTGTAATATTCATACCCATCCCCTTCGCTTGGATTTTTACCGTGCTCTGAATTCTTCAGGATCCGCGTCCCTCTGGCGTTCCTTATCCTACCTTCGTGATCGGGAACGGCAACGTTTCTCCCGTGGATCACCGCGCTGACAGCACTGGAAAGATTTAACGGGTCACCAATCGAGGCTGTGAAGGCACTCATGGCACTCAAAGCTGGGATGGGACTCATCTGTGTGGTACTGCTAACGGCCGTGGTGATCACCACCTGCATCCCTTTGCTGGCAGCATCTACAACCGCTTTGTAGATGGCGTCCACCGACGCCTCACCCTGAGCAGCGAGGTTGAGGTTATCCTTCGCCTGTTGTCCCAGAGAGGCTTCAGTCCTCTGCTGCAGCTCGCAAGATGTTTCTTGGAAAGGTGGAAGCATCGTGTTGGAGCTCTCAGGAACCGCCGCCATTCCCATTTGAGTGATCATTCTCTTGTTGAGGACGGCAGCGTCTTCCTGCATCCTCACCTGGGGAAAAAAGAAGCAGAGGAAAAGATGGAAATTGCTCTTCTGCCCAAAGTTAGAATCATAGAATGGTCAGAGTTGGAAGGGACCTTCAAGATCATCAAGTTCCAACCCGCCTGCCCTGGGCAGGGACACCTCTCCCTAGAGCAGGTTGCTCCAAGCCCCATCCAGCCTGGCCTTAAACACTTCCAGGGATGGGGCATCAACAACTTCCCTGGGCAACCTGTTCCAGTGCCTCACCACCCTCACACCAAAGAACTTCTTCCTAAGATCTCATCTCAATCTCCCCTCTTCCAATTTAAAACCATTCCCCCTCGTCCTGTCACTAGACTTCCTGACAAAGAGTCCCTCCCCAGCTCTCCTGGAGCTCCCTTCAGATCCTGGAAGGCTGCTCTCAGGTCTCCCCGGAGCCTTCTCTTCTCCAGGCTGAACAGTCCCAGCTCTCTCAGCCAGAGACCCTAATTTTCCTGCTTTCCTCCCTCTGCGCTCCCTGTACGCTCCTCGTTCCAGTTTCTGGAACATGGGCCACAGCTTTCCTTTTGGAATTGGCCAAGGTTTTCTATGTTTCCCTTTGGGTTTGGTGCTCCTCTCATGGGATCTCTTTTTAACTTTAGTCCCCTGTAAACCCTGCCTGCATCCTGCAGTGATAAGGGCAGCAAACTGTAACCTTCAGGCTGAAGCAACTGCGCTTCTTACATTTTTTGTCACATATGTGGGCAGCCAAGATGATGCCAGTAATAATGCTGTAACCAAAAAAATAATAAAGAATAGTATGTAAAAACCAAGGGTAAAATATTTCCCCAAAGCTCCTTTAAATACTTACTGTTACTATTTATACAATGAGAAGCTGAAGGAAAAAACTACCCAGATGAAGGGACTGAAATTCACAGGGAAGCAGCGTGAGGTAATGGGCAGTTAGAGGGCTGTGATTTGGAACTGGATGATCTTTAAGGTCCCTTCCAACTCTGACCATTCTATGATTCTATGATTTTGCAATAGCAGTGAAACATTACACTGAGAAAATGACACATCTTCTTGTTCCCTTCTTAAAGGGTAAAAGCACTCACATTCTGGCACTGCCTGCAGCCTCTGCCTCAACTTCTGCAGCAAATAATAATAAATATGCATTTTAACTCTGGTTTTATCACCTATTTTGCTTGCTGTGCTTCCTCTCAGCATGTTAGCTCGATAGTTCAACTTGCCTTATGAAGAATCCTCTATTTAGGCATCATTTTTTGCCCAGTTTGCCCCCGTATATTCGTTTTAATGTCTGTTTTCTTCAGTCTGTACGACCCACATCACATCCACCTTCAGTGGGAATAGAAGAGGACTGGTACACACCCTCTCCCAGAATCATCTATCATTTTCTGCCTGGCAGAAAAGGACCTGGAGGACCTGTCAGGTTGAACATGAGCCAGCAGTGGGNAGGTTTTCAAGCCTTGGACTGGGCTGCCCAGGGCAGTGGTTGAGGTACCATCCCTGGAGGGATTCAAAAGCCAGGAGACATGGGTTAGTGATGGTTTCTATCAGAGTTAGGTTGATGGTTGGACCAGATGATCTCAGAGGTCCCTTCCAACCTTGACAATTCTATGATTTTATGTATCTAATGACTATAAAGTGTTATCAGTATTTATTTCTTCCCATTGAGCTGTCAAAGGGGAATTCATCATCATTTCTGCAAGAAAGAAAATAGCATTGCTAAACATGAATAGTGAGTATTAGAACAAATACACATCCAATACACACAGCACAACTCTTTCCAAAGCAACAATCCCCAATTTCCAAGGAAGAAAGTATAAAATTTCAGTACCAAATGTTACTGATTTGCAAAATCCCCAAAATACCAAAAGAGGCAAGAGACTGTATGTACCCACATTGTCTTAACCACTTGGCAAAGAAATCAGACTACAGAGGGTATAATTTTACCCACAGAGAGTTGCAGATTGGTTTGAATATTGATTTAATTTTGCTCCCTACCTGGAAATTTTGGAAGAGACACGCCATGGGGTTTGGGTTGTTGGCTGGGCCAGGAATTGGGGGCTGGCCTTGAAAGCCCTGCATGTTCTGATACCCCTGGAGAAGGTGCTGCTGTTGCTGCTGCTGCTGCTGCTGCTGTTACTGATTTGAAGGAAACATCTGATTGTTGTTTAAGAGCGACTGGAGATGACTCAGCTGATGGTTGTTCAGAGTAGTGTTTATAGATGACATGTCACCTGCAATTCAAACACAAGGAAACACAAGTCAGGGTAGTTTTACACATTTGGGAGGAATTTTGACTCAAATTTGAACTCAAATGCCTCTGGAAAACAACACTCTTTCCCCTTCAATCTTCTACAGACTGCTCCTCAAGGCACGTGTCTCCTACTCTTTAAACTCCTCTATTTCTTCAGTGCAGCTTCTTTTGCAATGTCACATCTCCCTGGGCTCTCTCTAAAGGTCTCTGCCATGACTGTCCCTGCCTTTGGAAGGGGACACAGCCAAGAAGGGCAGAGGGAGCTTCTACCATAGTCCACGTCTTGGAATCTTAGTTTCCAAAGAGTGACTGCTTCAAACAGTACTGGGGTGTTGAGGAGGAGAGAGAAAGAAAGAGAAAATAGTTTAAAAAACTCAAGAAAACTGATTTTTTTTCTTTTTTTTTCATTAACTATGACAAAATAACATGAGCTGGCTGAGAATGAGCCAGGCTTTTTGGCTGGCAGATGCCAGCCAGTACTCTGAAGATTATTTTTTTACATTCTAAACAAACAACTGTATTAACTTGTTTTATTATGTAAAAAAATCTCCCTTTACGTGAAAACCATAATTCTAGTAAAATAAATACACCATTAAACCTGACTTTATGAAATATTAAAGCTGAAAAATTTACCCATTTACTGTGGGTTTGGTTTTGTTTGTTTTCTTTTTTAGATTAAAAGCTCACGTTTTCCTTAAAATTGCCATTTGTGGAATCACTGGTTGGTTTTATTTCACATGGAAAACATCAAGCAAGGCTGAGCTCAGGATAGCTGTTTAGTAGGTGAGTATGAGGCACTATGTTAAAATACTTATCAGCTCTTTGCCACTATTTAATTCCTCCTCCTAGTCTGTTTATTCAACTATGTAGATGGAAAACCAGAGGAATATTAACTGTATTACATATTCTCCATAAAAAATGATGAGAAGACCTAGGAGAAAAAAAAAACCCACTTTTATTTAATGTTTTTTTTAATCACTTATTTGGGGATGCAGGTGTTTGTCGAGTGAGATTCCCTGAGTTTCTAAACTACAAGCAAAAGTTAAAAAGAAACCCAGAGAATCCAAAAAAATATATATAATTACACGATAAAGGGCTGGAAAGGGAACCTTCCTTCCCCTTGAGGGTGGTGAGGCACTGGAACAGGTTGCCCAGGGAGGTTGTTGATGCCCCATCCCTGGAAGGGTTTAAGGCCAGGCTGGATGGGGCTTGGAGCAACCTGCTCTAGGGAGAGGTGTCCCTGCCCAGGGCAGGGGGGTTGGAACTGGATGATCTTTAAGGTCCCTTCCAACTCTGACCATTCTATGATTCCTCTTTGAACTGGTACAAGGACCCTCTTCGAGTGCTTCAGGGGTTATTTTTTGGGGGGGTGTGCTTATGGTTTTGGCACTTTTGATTCGTTTGGGATAAAAAAAAGAAGGAGTTGGCCATTTGTCATCTCCTGCCCAGCCACTCGCACTAACCCTGTGATGCCACATGCACTTGGAAGGCAATGCTGCAGCCCAGAGACGCTCCTGGGCTTTGCAAAATGAAATGAGTCCAATGGCCTCAGAGAATTTTGAAGGCATAAAGAGTAGGTCTAGGTGGCATCAGAATTAAGAATGGAAGGCAAAACAATTTCCAAACCTAGTATGGAGTGTTACTGAGGTAAATGAGGATGTATTTTAAATCTCTCATGGCAGCAGTTCCTCAATAAACAAGCTGTGACATACTAAAGCCTTGCAAAAAGAATAAATAAAAGGTATGATAAAGTGGAGTCTCTAAAAATAGAAACCAGAATCCAAAATTCCCCCTCCCAAACCCTCTTCCTTTTCATTTATTTAATTTTTTTTTTCCTTTTTTCCTTGTATATCTGTGAAGAACTTGAACTTACCAAGCAGACCCGTCCCCAGTAGAGGGTTAAGTAGCTGTGGCACCACAGAGTTATTGTTGAGTTTAGCTGGACCAGATGGATTCCCAGCATTATTAGATATGTTCAGCAATGTTTCTGCCATTGACACCACTGCTGTCCCACCACCCAGGGTTGAGACAGACAGTGCTGCCACTGCTGATGATGTAGTGGTTGTGGTAGTGGTTGCTTGGGAAGAGGTGGCTATGGAAACCTCTGGATGATTAGCGGTGTTGCCCGATGCGGAGTTGAGGACACCTCCCACCAGCTGGGGGTTCAAGGCCATTAATGCTGAGGCCCCAGAGACAGCGGGGAGGAGCAGGGGGTTAGAAGTAGTGTCAGTGCCTGAAAAGCTGGGCATGGGGTTGCCCAGGGGGTTGGTTAAAAGGCTCTCCACCCTGTTGCTTTCTGCCTGATTGCTGGGCACATGGTCAGGTGGGGCCGGCAGTTGTGTTACTGAGGGCAAAGGGTTATTTTGCTGCTGCTGCAACAGGTCTGAGATGGTCAGATTGAAAGATGGTAAGGGAAGCATGGCAGCTGCTTGGGCTTGGTTCTGAAGGAGGGTCGCTAGGAGCTGAAAATGAACAGGTTGTAATACCTGCCCGTCCACGTCACCGGAGAGAAAAGCTAAAGCAGCATTTACATTCGGGTTGAGAAAACCTAAAGGGTTGAGGTTGACCTCAGACTTGCCTTCTCCTGCTGAAGGCTGTAGTATATTTAATAGATTCTGGTTTAGGAGATGTTGCTGATTCACTGGCAAAGAGATAGGTAGAGAATTGAGGAGGTTTTGATTCAAAGAATGTGGCAGGTTGTTGTTTGAAGAGCTGTTCTGCGGGAAATGAAGCGAGTGTTCGTGGCCAGCGAAAGGGAAGTCGCTCCCCAGGGGCAGCTGGCTCTGCAGAGGGTTTCCAGCTGCAGTGGTGACAATGACCCCGTCCTGAAGCACAGATGTTGTCTTCGTGATGGCAGGTTGGCTGGTGCCAGCTATGGCTATGGATGATGATGGCCCTGAACCCCCTGCAAACGCAAGAGAAGAAATAAATTAGGAGAATTTTGCCTGTTGGGAGACAGTCACCGAGGTTATAAAGCATCCAGGTTAACCCAGACCAGGACTATTGGATACTCAGACATGGGAAAGAAAATGTTTTGAGCATCCAGACTGGAGCACTTTTAAAATATGAATGAATCTGCCATCAAGCTACTTCAGACACTACGTGCTGTGACACAACTCATCAGGAATTACTGAACTACACGCGTGATTTTCCCTTAAATTTCTTGGAGTGGGGGTAACAAGAGGGTTTCACTCATTATGTAGCTTGATTAGCATAAACCTAAAAGCAACTATAACTTAATACAGCCAGTCGTGGACCAGTATGGAATGAAATACTGGGAAGAAGGATCTAGGGGAGCCACGGATGATGCTGAGTGTGAATCTGTGACCTAAACGAAGCTGTGAACCTCCTGCTCCCCTATTTCCACCAACAGGGGTTGGGAGAATTATTCTTTAAATCACTTTTATGACTCCTGAAGAAAAAATACAAGGATGATGATGATGATTAAATTTAAGATAAAACTTAATGAGCAAAATGCATTATGGTGAAGGTAGGTTAGGACACAAAAACCCCCAATCATTTATAAAAATAATATAAATTGGGGTGCTCTGATCATATCTATGACTTGGCAGGAAAAGAAAGACCAGCTGGGGGGATTTACTGGGGGGTTACATGGAAAAAGTGAGAGAATAAGGAAGTTTATCCGGCTATCTCCAGCCCCCTTTGCCAAAGCTGAAGGATAAATTAAATTATTAATAGTCTTTCACTTAAGGCAGAGTCTCAGCCTGGCAGTGGTCATGCCCAAAAACTTATGAGAGGAGACTGGGAGAATTAAGGGAAGTGAAACTGCCTCCAACTACAGGCCCTTCTACTTTATTCATTACAACTCATTGGAGAAACAACATTAAAAATATGTATTAAAAGGATATACATGAAATTGTGTAATTATAAACGTATTTAACTATGGCTTTGATGCAATAAAACCATTTCCCACTCTCAGCTGCCCTGCAAATACAGCTTCCACGACAGAGATCAGATTGGATCGATTATTGGAAAGTAGAAACTACCAGTTTTCTAAAAAACCCACTATTTGAAAAGGGATGTGGAACTCTGCTGCTAACTGGGAAGAACAGAATCAAATCTTTACATCATCTGTGACTTAAAACAGCGTTTTTCAAGTACTGTAACGTTATGACAACTCAAAAAGGTTCAAAATTAACACAGTGTGTGAGGCACTGCATTAAATCCAGGAGAAGAAAGATCACGCCCTCTCTCCCAGACACCATCACCACATTGCAGGACAGAAATTAAATAACAAATTAAAAAAAAAAAGAAAGCAAGAATGAATGGTAATCATACAGCAGAGGATATCCTACGCTGCTGTGATGAGAAATATCCTAACCAAGCAACAAAAGCAGCTGCATGACAAGTACATTTCTCCAGTTTGGAACAAAACCCCCCCTGCTCTGCTTTGGTGAGACCCCACCTGGAGTCCTGTGTCCNATACAATGGCACATCTTCCTTCTTTCAACTAATCTCTGAAATATTTTAAGCTGAATTTTAAGAAAAGCAATAGAAAAGTCTGTACAACCTTTGCAGCTCAAAGCAAATCCTTTTTGTTTCTCTGGAAAAAACACACCCACTTATAATAGTTTCAAACTCTCATGCTGGGTTTGTAACAGGTCAGTGTGTTACAGAGCCCACAGTGAGATACGTTATTATCACAGAATGGGCAGAGCTGGAAGGGACCTTCAAGATCACCCAGTTCCAACCCCCCTGTCCTGGGCAGGGACACCTCCCACCAGAGCAGGTTGCTCCAAGGCCCATCCAGGTACCTGTTTGCTTACAAAAAAAGGAAATTTTCAATTTCTTTTGTTGAAATCAGTATCCAAAAACACTCTAAGGATTTAAATATTAGGAAAAGCCCCAAAGACCAAACTATGGATTGAAGAAACACCATTACAAAGTCATTCCTGTATGGTTTTAAAGGCAGAATCTGCTGCACTACTCAGATGACACAGGATGGATGCCCACCCTCCTTAAAAATACTCAGGGCTTCTTAAGGAACGTGGTGGAAAAATTGTTCACTGAAGCAAAACTCTGTCGCTGCACTTTGAGACACACTTAACGTTCCTCTCTCTAGCTGTAATGTGGGCTAAGATGGAGCAGGTAATACCCAAACCTCTTCAGATTGGCCATTCCTCCCACTTGGGAATGATCTTCCAGGCAAAATTTTACCATCACTGAGATAAAAGCAGAGTACCATCAGCCTGACCTGTAGGAACAGACTGATGTATTGGATTTTCTAAGGCAGGAGTTTGTTTCAGATAATATTTTTTTTGGAAACTTTACTCCTGCAGTAGGGAAAAGAGAGACATACAAGGTTTTTCCTCGGTGGTGAAGAGAGTCTTCCCTGGGTGGCAGAAATCACATTCCATGTGTTAAGCAGCACATGGGGCAGATTTGTAATTCAGATGCGAGGCAACTGTTCTATATATAGAGCTCTCATGAATATCAAATCTAATTTTGGTATTTTCAAGTGGACCTGATCTCCATTTCTAATTTATTTATGATCCTATTTTCCATTCCACTCAGGTCAATGACCACACAGGAGAGTATCCGGTGTGAAGTAAATCTCAAACTTCAAAAACTCCGGAGAAGTTTTTTGCCAAATGCTGCTCTGGTTTCTGTCCCCCTTCAAACCAGCTTCTGGAGATCCAACCTGAGAGGTCTACAGCACATTCAACAATTGCCCTTTCTCCAGGTTCCTTAGGCAATTAATTAATTAATTGTGGCTGGGGAAAGAAAAAATCTTGATGGATTCTCAGTAGGATGAAGGAAATGTGTCCTTATTTCAATCCAGACTTGAGAAGTTTTGGGGGTGGAAGAGGCAACGAGCAGCCAGACTTCAGCAGGAAAAGGAAAACCAAGTTCTGTTAAACCCACCTCGTGTAGGCAAGTCCTGAATTGGGTAGGAGCTCATGGAATATTTACAACTGCATCCGGGGACAAGTCTACACCCAGCAACGGACTGAATTGCCAGAAGGTGATTTCTGGACCCTTTCCAAACTACTATTTCCAACAGGTCAATATTCCAGATGAAGAAATGAATGCACACCCATTCTCGTGAAGATATAGTGCTGCTAGACAGCTTCTGAACGTTTGGCCCCAGAAGATAAAATCTGAATTACTTTTTCCCCTTTATAAACCAGGAATAATTCCCGTATTTGTGACTGATAGCGCTGCATCAACAAGGTGCAGAATTCCATCTTCCTCTGGGAAGACCATGAGAGAGCCCTCTGAACTGTCCTTCCCCAGTTTCAGCATGAAATTTCCAAGATCCAGTATGAATGTGAGCAGTCCTGTCTTCTTGATTATCAAGAAGACTGGGTGCAACAAGAAGAAAGTGATACCTGGTATTGGCAGTCTGAAGATGCAAAGTTCTCCAAAACAGCACAAAAAATTGTGAGATTCCTCATCAAAGCAACTGCATGGTGAGTACAAGAGAAGAAACATAGAATCACAGAATGATTTGGTTTGGAAGGGACCTTCAAGATCATCCAGCTCCAACTCCCCTGCCATGGGCAGGGACACCTCCCAACACACCAGGTTGCTCCAAGCCCCATCCAACCTGGCCTTGAACCCCTCCAGGGATGGGGCAGCCACAGCTTCTCTGGGCAACCTCTTCCAGTGCCTCACCACCCTCACACCAAAGAAGTTCTTCCTCAGTTCTCATCTCAATCTCCCCTCTTTCAGAGTCCTCACAGTCAGGCAGTATCACCAAATCAGCTTGTGTTGGAGAAGATTCACTTTTCTAGCTCACTTAAAGAAATCAGAGTGGAAGAGATTTATCATTCGTATCTCAGCATTGTCCCACCAGGAGAAGACAGGAACACATATGCTGTTATGATGGCAGGATGTAGTCAGAGCTCTATTTTGTTTTGAATTCTGGTTTTAACCAGCATTAAGATTTGAACAATGTGAAGACTGGCACGAGAAGCTTCCATGAAAGTTGGGTTTGGGCTATTGATTTCAAACTAAAGACATGGGAAGAGTCCAAAGCCATCCATCATTTCTGCAGCAGCAGCAGAATTGTCTGCAGAAACCCATGGAGGAACAGTAATGGCTTTGGATGCTGTGAATAATGCTGCCTTGTACACTGAACAGTTCCAATCGAAAGCAAACTCTTGTAGTCTCCATAGATACTAAAAGTACTTCTGGCAAATTAAAGAACATTAACTACACGTGTGTTTTCCTAAGAAACTTCACTTAAATATACCAATTAGAAAACGATAACAGAAATCTGTAGGAAACTAGCCATTATATATTCTAAGATTTCAATAGTCTCACCAGTGCATTGCTGGAACCTGTAGAATAAAAATAACCATTGGGACAGGTGGATTAAGTACTTGGAAACAGAATTTGTGCAGAACTTGCTCATTAGGCATTAATATCTATAATATTTTCAGAGTTGAAAACAAAGAAATGTTATATATAACACCTTCTCAATTCTGACTTTTCCGCACATTCAATAACAATGCAGCTAACTCTATTTTATATTTTCTTCATTGCTTTTTAGATTTGGAACATTTCAAGTTTTTGAAACCCTTGTCAAAAACTCCCGTTCAGCTCCATGGTCACGTAATGAGCTTCTCCCCAAAACCCTCCACTGCTCCCATCCTTTCTGAGCATGAAACCTGGCAGCTCCGGCAGAAGAAACCTGCAAGATTCCTTTCAAAAAGATTCAGCAGGAGTGGAGAGAGGACAGTTTCACCCTGGGGTTAAAAAGGTGTGAAAATACAAATGATCAGAGGGCTGGAGCACCTCTCCTGTGAAGACAGTGGAGTGACAGGACAAGAGGGAATGGTTTTAAATTGGAAGATGGGAGATTTGGATGAGATATTAGGAAGAAATTCTTTGCTGTGAGGGTGGTGAGGCACTGGAACAGGTTGCCCAGGGAAGTTGCGGCTGCCCCATCCCTGGAGGGGTTCAAGGCCAGGCTGGATGGGGCTTGGAGCAACCTGGTGTGGGGGGAGGTGTCCCTGCCCAGGGCAGGAGAGTTGGAACTTGATGATCTTTGAGGTTCCTTCCAACTCTGACCATTCTGTGATTCTGTGATCAACTTAGAGAGATGAACACATAGCCTGCATCAGTGGATATGTTTTTAAATTAGTGATTTTAAGAGAGTTCACTTTCACAGAAGCGTATTTGCTGATGGAAGTGATAAGACCTCATATTCCTTAGAAGTTGCAGACAACACGCTCCTGCCTTACCTCCCTATTCCATCCCTTACCTATAAACTTAGAACCAAGAGCTACACGTTTCTGTAATTATATTCTCTGTTTTCTTTTTGGGATGGAAAACATTGATGATCTTTATCTGGTATCACATTTATTCCAGCGCTTTCACTTCCAAAGAAACCATAACTCAGCTGTTCACTGCAAACTCCCATCAGTCCTTCTCCTTATTGAGATCCTGCCCTCCCTCGAGACCACGGAGGCATCACCAACAACGGGCAAGTAGATAAAACATCCCTCTTGCCCCAGTGGAACCAGTTAAAACCCTCAACTCCTCTCATATCCAACACTCTGTCCACACAGAATGTGTTCTGTGAAACAGATTTATCTGCCTGTCCATAATACCAGGCTTATCCCTGCAGCAGCCGAGTGCATTACGATGGATACCCATCATATTCTTTTATTTTTCCCTCTGCTTGCAACAAAACAGCTGTAATTCCTGCCCTGCTCCAAATAGTGGTTTTCAAACTCTTGCTTTAACACATTACTTTAAGGGTGAAAATGCCCACGGACTCCAGGGCGCTGCCTCTGCATCTGCTGAAAAGTGACTTAGCAAAAATGAGTCTGTCAAAATTTCCAGGGAAACGTCAAAAAGCCCAAAGGTTTTTCTAGGACAATAGAAATCCTTAAAATTAGGTTTTTTTTTTTAAAAATACCTGACTAAATGTCAGTCTTGGCTCTTCTCCTTGCCCCTGTCTCTTCTGCCTTTTTCCATCGCTGCTGTTTTTAAAATTACTTTGGGAAAACTACTCTTTTGTGCTTAATTGTTAGAGAAAGCCTTGGTCTTGTAGTAAAAAACCTGCCAAAACCACAGCACACAAACGAAGGAAGAGTCTTTCAGCATTTACTCAGCGTTGGCAATTAGCCTCATCTCATCCCGTATCATTCCTGCATTCATTCACAGCAGCAGGTGAGGTAAAACATTTCATTGCAAATTTGGGAAACTAAAAATTCAGTAAAATGCATTATTTCTTTCAGTAGCCCCCCAGAAAGTCTTGGCATTGCCCACTATTACTTAAGAGTATTTTCAGCAGATGTGGAGAACTAAATACATACAGCAAATCCCATATCATTAATTCAGTTTTTCTTTGCAATCGTATTTTTTAATAAAATAAGACTCACCTTTCTGCATGACTCAACCTGCTCTGGTGGGAGACATCCCTGCCCAGGGCAGAGGGTGAGCCTGGATGGGCTTTAAAATACCTTCCAACCCAACCCATTTGATTATTTTATTATTATTTTTGATAAATCATAGAACCATAGAATCACAGAATGGTCAGAGTTGGAAGGGACCTTAAAGATCATCAAGTTCCAACCCCCCTGCCCTGGGCAGGGACACCTCTCCCTAGAGCAGGTTGCTCCAAGCCCCATCCAGCCTGGCCTTAAACACTTCCAGGGATGGGGCATCAACAACTTCCTTGGGCAACCTTGTTACTGTAACTTCCTAGTAAAATGTATGGCAGGTAAGAGTCTGGTTAACCAAAAGCTTGTGAGTTACCAGCAAAATCAAGCCCATGAAGCAAACCACCACAAGGAAATTGTAAGCTGAACTTTTAATCTTGGTATTTACCTCAGAAGTAACACCACCACCATTCACAAACTGGCTAGGATGGTGTCTGAGGGCCCCAAACAAGGGTATGGCCAATATATATTGATGGCATCAAGATCAAAGACAAGGATGAAGGAAGCCATGGCAATACTGAGGTCATGGAAGAGCCTCGTGCCCCAGGATGTGGGAGAAGTGGAATGGGATCCCACCATAACCCTCAACAAGCCAGTGCTCTGTTGGCATTTCCAGGGAGTGGAGCCATAGGATGAGGGGGAATGGCTTTAAACTGAAAGAGGGAAGATTGAGATGAGATGTGAAGAACTTCTTTGGTGTGAGGGTGGTGAGGCACTGGAACAGGTTGCCCAGGGAAGTTGTTGATGCCTCATCCCTGGAGGGGTTCAAGGCCAGGCTGGATGGGGCTTGGAGCAACCTGGTGTGGTGGGAGGTGTCCCTGCCCAGGGTAGGGGGTTGGAGTGAGATGATCTTGAAGATCCCTTCCAACTCAAATCTTTCTGTAACTCCAATTTCTGATCTTCACTCACCCAAACTCAACCAGCATTAATGCATCTGCTACAGGTATAAAAAAATTAGTTCTACATTTCCCTTTTCCACTTCTACTAAAATTAGGGCTTACTCATTTCAGCTCCCTGCACTAAACAACCGAGTTAATTAAGTAGAGATTGAGCTGATTCCCAAGTTTTTCCAATTTATGAGCGCTTGCTAACAATAAACATTCATAAATAGAGGTAATTTGAAAAGAAAACTCTATTCCACTCCCAAATTTGTCCTCTATTGTAAACCTCCTGGTAGCAAGTATGTTCACATCAACTGTATAAAAGTGGATCATGTCAACGATTAAGTTTTACCTAATAAGAATGCTGATGCCTACGAGGTCAGTGATTCCTTTAAGTTCAGAAAATGACAGTGGGTTTGTGCACAAATCTTCTACCACGAGTTAAAAAGGGCAAATAAGTAAGAATATTCATTTCAGTAGAGGGGCAGGGAGCAGACTTGACCCACCACACGTCTCGTACTTGGAAAGCTCATTCTTCACATAGAAGGTTTTCATTTTCCCCCGCTCTTTACAGTTCTCATTTGAGTAGGAAAATAATAACTTTTATCTCCCCAAAACAGTAACAATGGAAAATAAGGCAGAATGTTGAAAAGCAGTGCCAGATTTTAAATAAATGAAATTTGTTATAATCACATCCCACCCACTCCCCACCAGAGGAAAGTCCCTCTGCATGTTTATATAGACATCAAAATCCAGAATCAATAGAACATTTCAATTTGCTTTCTAATTAGAAGAGTAGCTGGTTGGCATCCTGTCTAAGAACTATTTAAGCTTAGTAAGAAACTTTTCTCAGACATTAAAAGCCCCATAAAGGATGCCGGCCAGATACTCTTCCGAATTCAATGTCAAAAAGTTCCACTGATTTTCTAATTCCATGATATATAAAAGTAATTTTGTGGAGCAAATCCAGAAGTTCCCTTACTAGAATGTGCCACTTTGCACAGGTTTAACGTGATCTATTCTAAACCACCCCATCTTTCATGCACAGGAAAGACCATTCTCAGAGAAGCAAGGGCCTACATGTTGTTGTTGACCATCACTACATCCAACAGAACATTTAACCTTTTATTCACGTAACTCTTTATACCTTTTCATCAGCATTTTTCACCTAGATTAAGGACAAATCCTTTAGTTGGACTAAAGCAATTCAGTCCTTGGGAGACAGTTTCGTGCTACAGGCATAAAAGCAAGAGGAAACGGAACATTACAAATGGCAAAGAACTGGGACCTGTTCCCCTCATGCTGCTGATAAGGAAAAAAACCAAACAAACCCACAATAAGGCAACAATTTGAAAATTTTTTTTCCAAATAATTCAAAAATTATTTGCAATTAATTTTTCTCTGAGCTTCAATATGATTATTGACAAGGGAATTTCTGATTCTGCAAGGAGACAATCCCTGACCACTCCACTTTGACCCATTTGCATTATGTCTACTAAACCAAAGCTACCTAAAAACCCTCTTTGAGTCACCCTTTTTCCAAGGCAACGGGCTGTTCCCAATTCTATTACAGTGTATTTGGCTGCATTAACACCAATTCTGTTTGAGTGGGACAGAAGATCCTTAGCTGTTGCTACTGGGCCTGCGTGCTCCTCCTTATCTCTACAACTACTTGATAGGACATTGTGGAGAGGTTGGTGCTGGTCTCACAGGGAATTAGCTATGGAATGAGAGGGAATGGCTTCAAGCTGATACAGGGGAGGTTTAGACTGAACATTAGGAAAGAATTCTTCCCAGAAAGAGTGGTCAGAGACTGGAATAGGCTGCCCAGGGAGGGGGTTGAGTCCCCATCCCTGGAAGTGTTGAAGAGTCGTTGAGATGTGATGTTGGGGATATGGTGTAGGGGAGAACTTTGTAGGGTGGGGCTGATGGTTGGACTCAAGGTCTTTTCCAACCTGAATGATTCTATGATTTCATGATATTTCACTATTTTCTAATCTGTAAAATTGTGATATCACCTCTGTTTGCCAAATCTGCCCTTTCTGTGTCACTACTAAACTCCTAGACATAAGAGTTCCTCATATTTCTGATGTTCTGATATTTGAGACAACCCATCATCTTCATTTCTGTTCGCTGTGGTCATTACATTAGTTCCCTCCATTCCCCTCACCAGCTGTAGAGAGCTTTTACTCCCCAATGTTTTTCATCTATCCCATCATTTGTGCGTGTTGCGTCCTTAGCAGGATTCATCTGTTGAAAAAACAAGTTTAGAACCCAGTATTCTGGCAGAAAACAGACTTTTTTCAAAGGAATAGCCCTAAATAATCTATACAGACCTGCTGCTGCCTCCTCCTTATCAAACAGTGTTTGCAACCCAACTCCTATAGAATTTAGAGACTGAAATTGCTAATAAAATTTAATTGAGCATAACTGGTTTTCAAGGGCTCAAATCTGGAAAACGACAAAAGTGATGTTGATCACATCAACAGAAACTTTTATTTTTGTATTTATTCATTCTTAATTCCGTCACGCTCCTACTGAAAATTACTGGGAAGAGAAGCCATGCCATCCACCTCAGAGAAAACAAAAGCTAGAGCAAGAAACCTTGGTCCATGTGGTTAAAATATAATTAAAAGCTCAGGCAATAACCAGCTATCTAATTGTGGTGAGCAGCAGTGTTTTTTTCTCTCAGGAACTATTTTCTGATTAGTAGCTATGCTGAATGCTGGAGTACCTGGAGTCCTGTGTCCAGCTCTGGAGTCCTCAACAGAGAAAGGACATGGAACTGTTGGAACAGGTCCAGCGCAGGGCCACCAAGATGCTCAGAGGGATGGAGCAGCTCTGCTGTGAGGACAGGCTGAGAGAGCTGGGGCTGTTCAGCCTGGAGAAGAGAAGGCTCCGGGGAG